>CAFUXE010000830.1:195225-230211 GCA_903364295.1 Serranus cabrilla | reverse complement strand
AAAATCACGCTCTCTCTGTCATGTCAGTACATTTCACGGTCTGTGAGCAAACATCAACACTGAGCAGCACCAGGCCTTTTCCCAGCTTTGAAATTCAATTTGAAATGTTTATCTTGAATCCAGACCAGCTGGACAGAGGATGTCCACAACTCAGTATTTGTCCTGCAGAAAGTCCTCCATATGTTTGATCACTGATATTGACAGTCTTGGTGTTGATCCAGTGCTTATGTTGTCTCTCTGGCTGGACTTGCAGTGCTCCCTCCAGAGTGTGCGCCGGGCGGCCACTCCATCCTCCAGGACCCCTACCGCAGCACCACCTTCAGCTCCAGCTGGCTGCAGCAGTCGGCCCTGCAGGACTTCATCTGCGACCACTCCCTCACTCCGGGCTGGTACCAGTTTCAGATCTACGACAAGCCGGCCAGCATGCCCACGCAGTGTGTGGAGGTAAATGACTACATGTGCTGTGCATCTCTGTTGTAAAGTATATGAACTATACTGTTTTTAGTAATATCTTTTAGTAGTATCGTCACATTAGCTTAATGGCAATCAGGAATTCCTGTATTGAGCCATATTACATGGAGTTGGATTCATAATCCATTTTTGAGTGGTGATCTGCATCAGCAGTTCATCCAATTTGTTCTCCAAAGGAGTAGTTAGCTTTAGCTTAACATTTAGCCTTGATACCAACTGCACACATTTCTGGTTGGCAGAACTGGATTTTTAGCTCTGATGTCTTGGCGATCTCTGCATTTTATTTTATGAACCTGAAACTAAAATCTTATGATCCACCAGCAGTCTCCGTAGACATCCATGCTGCTGATAGTGCCGCGTTTGCAGGGACACTGTGGCGTTCAGAGCTTCATAGAGCAGCGGGTTGCAGTGTCAGATCTTTGTCGAGCACCGAAACCAAAACACCAACATCACTGAAATTATGATAATAACATCCAAAACCAAGATTCACTCTGTAAACATTTAAAAGTTGGCACAAATTAGAAACCCCCATTGCAAAATGTTCCTATAAGTCACCAAAGATTTCATGTCAGACTTCAGTATCCTCAGTGTTTCCTAACTGACTTTGACCTTTAGTTGAAAGTCGTAAAATTCTCATGACCTCTGCATTAAGGGAGTCTTCATTATATCATGTCAATCACTTCTGTATTCACTTTTTTTCAGGAGCATGTTATAAGGAAGTGTTTTAATATTCTAAATGTTAGATTTAGCTTTTTTAATTACAAACATCAATACATCAGTCTTTGGAATCTCTCCATCTGTGAGCTCATGTGGAGAAGCTCTGAGGTGGTCTCTCTCCTCACCTGAGTCTTTGTGTCAGAAATTAAGATGTGCATGTGTGCAAGCATGAATGCTTATGCACTTGTGGACACACACAGTTTTCAGTGTGTGTGTGTGTGTGCATGTGCATATTTGTGAGTACATATTTATGAAGGAGAGTGCAAGGAGAGCTGGAATGTGTCTCATTTCCTGCGGGCGTCCTGCGGTGAGGAGCCTGCAGGATCCATCTGAAGTGTCAGCCTCCCTCCGCCTTCCCAGGGCACCGCTGCTCTCCCTGGGTGATGGATATCCACAGGAGTGGGCGGAGGGAGGACGGGAGGATCGCTGTGAACATGTGTTACATAATAAGGCGATGTCTTTATGATGATAGTGGATAAATGGCTAGATTTATCAGGCCAAGGATTTTTGTTAAATATATTCCAAACTTTTAGCCGGGTGTTGCTGAAAATAAAACGTAAAAGCTTTAAAAAGCTTCATACAGTAAACATGTGTGCCATTATGTCCTCCCCTTTATCTCTTTCTCTACATCCAGGTGAACCACTGTGGGACTCAGGCTCCGGTGTGGCTGTCCCTGGGTGACAGGGAGTCCCTGCCGGGGCCCGGCGAGGTGAGGCAGCTGACGGCCTGCGCTGCCTGGCAGCTCTTCCAGGGCGTCAGCAAAGACTGCTGCATGTTCCGCATCCCGGTCACCGTCCGCAACTGTGGAGACTTCTATGTTTACCTGCTCCAACCCACGCAGGGATGCATGGGGTACTGCGCTCAGGGTATGTCCGAACAGAAAGATCGATATTAGTAATAATCCTCACGCAGCTATGTCAAACAAATCTAAAAATAAGAGAAGCAGCTTAAGATCAAATGTGTTTGTGTTTGAAATGTATTTCTAATCGACATGTACAGTGTACAAGAGACTGTTTGTCCATCAGCCAGTTTAAAAAAAGTTAGCATATGTCACCTAAAGATGGCTGAAAAAGGGACGTCCCGGTGGCTCACCTTGCAACACAGCAGGCCTGGGTTGAAATCTGGCTTGATGCACTTTCCTGCATGTTTTACTTTCAAACTATATCAGCTGCCAGTGGTGGGGTGTAACTAAGCACATTTACTTAAGTACTGAACTTAAGTACAATTTGGAGGTACTTGTAATTTACTTGAGTATTTCCATATATGTAACTTTCTACTTCTACCCCACTACGTTTAGCTGACAGCTTTAGTTACTTTTAAGGTCAAAATTTCATATAATAAACATGATCAATTGTATTTACATGCAAAAATGTGGATCTTGACTGTAACATCTTTCTGTAAAACACATCATACCAACACCTTTAAGCATTTAAGACATTTATACGGTAAACTACTCTCTTGATAAAATCTTCCATCAAACTCACAGATCTTATATAATCTATTCTGTTAATGTATAATTGAGTTATTTCTCCTCTATCTGTCCTGACAGAGATGTTGGACACTTCACCCACAGCGTCGTGGAGCTGCGGCCCTGACGAGGTGAACGTCGATGGAACATGTAAAAGTGAGAATCCTGGTGCTGTGTTTATGGCTTACGCTTGTCTCCTCATGTTAGGTCAAACACCAAAACAATCAGGAGGTCAGGGAGTTGCCATGCGGTCAGGAATGCACCGTCGGCCCCCTCACCGCTCCTCTTAATGAGCTGAGCATGTGTCCCGGCGTCCGCTGGGCCTCGTCTCCATGGTGACGGCCCTCGGCCAGGTCGTGAATTACGCCGAGGCAGGTTTTAGGAAACTGGCAGAGGTGTAAAGAAGAATGGAGGAATAATTAGAGATAGATGAAATATCACTGAAAATGTTCATTAACAAGCTAATGTCCTCTTTTAAATCCAGAGAGCCGGGCGGCTTGCTGAATATTGTCTGACTAGAACTGCTTATATACACAAATTATTCATGTTTCTCGCTCCACTTAAACTACCTTTCTCTGCATAACCATTTTCAGCATTCGTCAGTCAGGACTATGTTATTTTAGAAGTTGCAGTTGTATTACTTTCCCAGATTGGGGCTTGCTTTGTCATTAAACCCACCAGTCTCCAGCTAAATGTTAGTACATTATGTGTTTATGGTTGTTTATTTAATAGTAGCAGTTAACAAAAAAAGTTTAGTGATACAACATTCTGAACCCACAATAAAGAAATGTTCCTATGAGCACACTGTACAAAGCTTACAGTGTATCTAGTAGGTTAGGGCTCTCCTTTTCACTGAAAGCACTGAATATATTCAACACCAAATTTAGAGAATCTTTCTTCATGGACCTGGCTTTCTGCACAGAGCCATTATGATGTAATATCAGGAAACTTGGAAGCCCAACACTCTCTTAAATATCGCTGCATGCTGTAACTTTAATTAGAAGCCAAGCTTAAATCCAAGCCTAAATCATGATTTAAAAAGAAAAATAACGTATGGGGATGGAGCTTTTTCAGAGGGTTCAGAACACGTTAGACTCCTCTAATCTGATCTACCCACTCTTCTTTCTGCCTCTCTCCTGTCAGCAAAGCAGCCTCCCACTCCATCTGTACCTGTGATCGTCTCAGAGGTGACAGGAAAGTCCGTCTACCTGAAGTGCAGCTTCGGGAGCAGCTCCAACAGCTCCCTGGGTTACGTGGTGGCCTGGTCCCGCCTCTCACCTGAGGGCAGGAAGGAGGAGCTCAAACAGGAGACCACCATCCAGACCTCCGCCTTTATCGAGCTGGACGGCTTCAATCTCCGTCTGGGGGACAAGGTCTGAGTCCAGATCAGTTTCTAAAGTTTATAGATAGTTTTACTTGTAGTTGAAAATTAGACTAAGGGAAAGAAATTCCATAGACAAAGTCAAGTCCATTTTCTGTTGGAGAAGACTCTCTTTAACCTGCTGAAATTAAAATATTTAAATATATTCCAGTGATAATTGGAATAAAAACCATGAACCATGAGGAAATATTCAGACTTTTCCAAAAACTACAACTGAAAGCCAGCACAGGATTTGAATGTTTGGACAGAAAAGGGAACAAACAGATCAGAAAAATGTCTAATTCCAATCAGATTCTGTTATTTGCTGTCAGTAGAGCACAACGACATCAATCGACTTTACGTTCTTCTGGAAATAAGACAGATTTTGTGACTGACTGACTGACGGGGCTGTTATTGAAGCCTGTCAACATGTCGTTTTGTTTTACTGTCTGCTGGCCGTGTGTTTGACCTGGCCTTCACTATAAAAGCTTTTATATATCCAGGGTTTTTTCCTTTCTAGTGTCTTTCTCCTTGTAGGCATAATCATTCAGATTGAAAAAAAAACTCTCTCTCTTCCAGATCTACTGCTCCAGCTCCAGTTTCTTCTTGGACTCGCCTGATGTCCGTGGAGCTTCAGTGGAAAGTCAGGAGTTCTTTGCTGGGATTATGGTACATCACAGTAATCTGAAGTTTTATAACTATGTGTCTTGCACAGTATGTGTTCATCACTTCATCACATTTGTCCTCTTAAAGGCTCAGTTTTTCCAGTTCTGCAGCTGTAATATGTTGATAGTTCATCCTACCACACATCAGCTTTTAGCCATTTTTATGTCTTGCAAGCAGACATAAAAGTGACACTGCGGCATCTTCATGAGAAACAGAATTAATAGAGTGAGCTAAATTGTTTTCTTAACTCGATGTGGACAATATTTAATTGCTCTTTTTCCAAAGGATAGAAATGTGCATAATTTAGGAAGATAAAAGACACTATCTTGGTGACGTCAACATGGATCAGAAGTAAATCCTGCTCAAACTTCAGTATATTTAATACAGTTTCCAAATTTCCCCTTTGCTATTCAAGCCTCCTGCTCTCTCAAAAGCTGGTTGGCTGAAGAGATTATTCGTTCCTGCAAGAAATACCTCTTTCCCTATCACCTCTCCCTCTGAGTGTCATGTGATGGCTTTTATCTCTTTGTGCAGCTGAGACCAGAGGTGAGCAGCGTGTCTGAGGACGGGAGGCTGTATGAGCTGGTGATTGAGAGCACGGTTCCTGTCCCGTGTCTGGAAGAGTCCTCTTCCTCCACAGAGCAGTGCACTTTGTCTCTGCAGCTCAGCACGAGCAGTAAAGGTGAGGACGTACAGAAGATAATGAGAGATGGATTATACCCGCTTAAAAAAGGAGAACTGAGGATGTGAAGGGTTAGACTTAACAATTCTTTATATTTTCTGTTAAATCATCAGCTTATTCCTCGTTGTGTTACAGATGAGGGTTTACTGGGTGCAGATCTGTCTCTGTCCTCCTGTGTGGTGGGTCTGACCCGGGGCCCCTGTAGGGACGGGGTTTGTAGCCGAGCTCTGATCCACTTCAGCCCCTTCACCGACTTTGTCAAAGATGGCAACAGGACAACTCAGATCTCCGTTAAATCCATCGTCACACAGAATTTTCTCTGGAACGGGTACTCACCAGAACCAGTTGAGGTAAACAGATAAAATGGAATTTGAAAAAAAAAAAATGTGTTTGTTTTCGTTACTTTATTTGGTTGATTAATTCTATGAGGTTTGGATTTTATGTATCAAAAAGTGCAACATATTTCTGTATATTTAGTATTCTATTTAACCCTCTTTCTTACTGAACTTATTTGTTATGATTTTTGCTTGATTCAAACTTCTAGCATTTTATGTAAATGAGGTAAATTGATCTGTCATTTCAGATAACAGTGAGTGATGTCCCCTCAGCCTACTGCTTCTCCTTCACTGATCCTCACATCATCACATTTGATGGCAGGTACTTCAGTCTCTTATTCAGCTCATCAGGAAACACACTGTGCATCAATCCTAAACTACTTTATTTAATTGCAATTTTGCAGATTTAAAGGGTTTTATCTACGTCTCTGTTTATTTACAGGCACTATGAAAACTACCAAGTCGGCACCTTCATTCTGTATAAGAGCATTTTGAGGCCGTTTGAGGTCCACGTTCGTCAGTGGGAGTGCGGCAGCGTGGTGCACGCCGCCTCGTGTGTGTGCGGCTTCGTCGTGAGGGACGGCGGCGACGTCATCGCTTTCGACATGTGCAACGGAGAGATGGGAGAAACCAAACCTCACCTGTCTGTGAAGAACAGAGACCTGAGCAAGAGTGGCATTCGCATCACCGAGTCCTACCAGGGACGCAAAGTCACAGTGAGCGAGCACAAGATTCTCAGATTACAGATTAGACAGATTACTGTAAAACAATGTACCATACGGCTGAACTAAGTTAGTGGAACTCCATATTATACACACTCTTTATATATAGATTCTAGTTAGTAAATCACGTCATTATTTAGAACAACAAACATGATTACATCATCTAATCAGTAGATTTGTTACATTTTGATTGGATTTTATTTAACATGTATATATTTTTTTTACATTATTATCTCTTGCCATTCAAATATCTTGAATTTTAGGGATGGAAACTATAATATTTAATTATGCATGAAGAATGTATGTTTTTCTTACATCAAACCCTGTGATATCCACTTAAAGCCCAATAACTTACAGAGCTCTTACAAAAATAGTTTGAACTGTTTGGAAACTGAATATGGTCAATCGAGGTGTGAGCAAAACAAAAACAATGAGGGAACTTTTGAAATAAAATAAGTCTGAATTGTTAAAATTAGTTCCCTACCAAGACAAAAATCTAAGACATTACATAAATATTTGAAAAAGACACCAGAGGGGGTGTCTTGATTTATGCTTTCGCAAACTTGGCTGTTTTTTCTCCACGACTGCCTTGTTGTTAAATTGAGACAAACCCATGTAAAGGTATTGTGTAAAACCTGCTCTCTGACTTCATGTGCGAGTCCTGAATCTTTGACTGTTTGCAGATGACCTTCTCGTCGGGAGCGTTTGTTCGTGCAGACGTGTCTGACTGGGGAATGAGTCTGACACTGAGAGCCCCCAGTTCAGACCGGAGCCTCACTGAGGGTCTGTGTGGGACGTACGACGGACAGCCGGACAACGACTTCCACTCAGCAGGGGGCGCCACAGTGGAGCATGTACACGCATTTATCTCTGAATGGAGGTCTGTGTATTTTTACAGTATTTTTTTATTGATCACAAACATATGATGATTTAAGGGTTGTTATATTCATGTATCTTGCTGTTTTTTGTTGCTGTTTTTGCACTGCTAATCAAAATATCAACTACAGAAGCCCAGAGTCCTCTATCAGGACAGGCAGAGACCCTTCTGTTAAGCTCAGTTTCCTCTTCACTGACATCTCCTCCTTTCCTCTGTCAGGCTCCCTCCAGGCAACAGCCTGTTTGACACCGTGCCAGCCCACCTGAGCACACTGAGCCTTCACAAGCACTGTAACTGTCAGGCAGAGCCCCGCCCCGCGTCTCCCCGAGCCCGATCTCAGCCAGTCACCTCCTCTGACACCACCTGCTCTCATCACGGCAACGTGCACCTCCCCAGTGTCATCCCCACTCTGGACGTCACAGCTGAGTACATCAGCTCGGTGGAGCTCCTCAAAGGTGAAGGAAACGACAGGCAGCCGTTGCCTCCAGGACACTCCAGCCAAAACACCCAGGATCAAGGAAGTGACGCTCAGGCGCATAAAAGAGGTTTCTCCTTGAGAGCCTCCAGGGATGGAGCTTCACCCTCGGCCCAACACCTGCAGCGCAGAAGCAGGCGGCAGACCCACCGTTACATTTCCAACTCTCCTCACCAAAGCCTCAGCCAGTCTGACCTGGAGGGCTTCACCTACTTTTTCCCAGAGGACCACGAAGCAGCAGCTCAGCACGACTCGGCCCTAACGTGGCCCACACCTTCTGGCCTGACCGAGCAGCAGGCCAGGACTCAGTGCCAGCAGGCTGTGGCCGAGTCCAGCATCGCGTTGGGCTGCAGCCGCCTGTTAGAAGAGTCAGTAATTAGCCGAGTGGTGGCGATGTGTGTCAGTGACCTGCAGCTGAAAGATGAGCAGTCATGGCTGAATGCAACTCTACCGCTGCTGGAAAATGAGTGTGAGAGGAGGCTGGTTGAGGAGAGGAGGAGAGGAGAAGAGTACCAGGATGTTCTGGCTGTCCTCAAGTGTCCCAATCTGTGCAACGGGAACGGCCAGTGCTCAGAGTGGGGATGTGTCTGCTTCCCTGGGTTTGGCTCATATGACTGCAGTGTTCTGTCTGGTAACATACGAAACACACACTGACACACAGAATTTTACACTTGCCAGAATTTAATTTCTATTACATATTTCATATCCATTACATTTGTGCACCAGTCAGCACTTGCACGTTTATTTTGTGACTGTGTTCTTTAAAAAAACAATAATGAAACATACAGAAGCTACAGCTAATAGGAGCAAAAGTAAGCCAGAGCCATTTATAATGTTATAAAAATTTACCTACAGCACATTTACGTTTTAAGTTATGTTTCTGGTCTAATTGTCATACATTGATCCTGTATGATGTCATATTAATACTGTGACACTAATGGTTTGTGTTAAAAAAAAAAAAAAGATCAGCTCACACAGCCCTTACACCTTTTGTTGTTGATGTTGTGAAGACCAGATCCCAGAGATCACTGAGCTGGAGAAAGAGGGTCTGTGTGACGTCCGACAGGGAGACTGCTCCACCGTCCAGGTGTTCGGTCAGGGCTTCAAGGACTCCTACGAGCTCAAGTGTGAGTTTGTTAAAGAAAAGGTACTCCTGCTTCTTTTTCTTTTGTTTACACAATGATTTTATTGTGCATGCATTATTTTTTACTGAAAATAAATATTTCTATGCTTTGGCAGGTTGAAAAAAAACAATCTTCTCCTTTTCAATAACTTATCTAGCAAAGACATCTCAGCTGAAAAGCTTCTGCTTTCTGAAATTGCCTCTCTGTCACAGTGAAAAGCAAAAACGTAAACAACACCATGACTTGGCTTTGGTTTCTATTCTGTAATGAGATGTATATCAAGGTAAATTAAAGAATGCAAACAAGCAAAGTACAGACTGATCCTAAAAAATCATTCAGTTAATGTTTTGGTAGTATAAATTTAAATGTATTTACAGTAGGTTAACCTTTCTTATCTTTACAGCTTATATGTAAAGCTGTCAAGTAGTGATCGATTTATGATTTTTACACCTGAACCCAGCTGTTTTCACCTGTTTTTTATTCTACGTTATCCTCTCCCTCTATCCTTCCATGTTCTCTCTCTCTTTGGCACCTCCTCCCTCGCTCCCTCTGTGTCTCATTCAGTTCGAGGATGGGGAGTGGATTCTGGACGAGCCCCAGTTTGTCCTGGCCACCTTTTTGGATGTGACGGCTCTGGAGTGCCAGCTCCCCCTGGAGGACAGCCGGGCTCCTGCAGGCCTGGACCCGGAGACGGTGACAGACAGACCTCTGGCTCGCTGGCAGATCAAAGTTAGTCGCATCTCCCACCATTTCTGCAATGCACACTGTTCTCAGGTCTCTTAGGCTTTTATTTACTTTATTTACTACCATTTCTTTTTTACATCCCCAGACTTGACTTCTTATCAAAACTAAGGATTAGAATGAATCTTCTATTATTACTTTGCTGTTTTTTTTGTCTCAAAATCTCCCGATAGAGGATTATACTATTGCTTGTTTTTATTTGCTGGCTACAGTTGTGGAAACGGTCCACAGGGCTCAGCTTGAGGTTCATTTAGCTTTTTTCATGGATCAGGAGGAAAATGAATTCAGCAGTGTGAAACTGTGAACATTGATTGGTTTAGTCAACTGCCAAGTGCATGAAACAAAGTGTGAGAACACCTTTTCACACCAGTTAGATCTGACTAATATAAGAACACCTTTTACTGTAGACGCAGTACCTGCAGTTCATAATGTTTCCATGGTTTCCCCCACAACGTTATTCTTAGATTGTAATAATTTATGTGGCTACAGTTCAGTTTATATGTTTAATGCCTTTTCCCAGTGATCCACAGTAATCAAGCTTCTGCTGATGGCAGGTTTCCAACGATGGCTACAGCTACAGTAACGCCAAGATACTGACTCTGTATGATGGAGCCTGTCAGATCTGCAGCCTCAACACTGAAGTCCTCTGCACCCTAAGGGTAAGACCGCTCTCCTCATCGTGATATTAATTTATTTCACGGGTCAAAAAGTAGCAGTATCTCCAAATATAAATTTTCCTCTCAGCGTGCTTTCCTTCATCCTTTACCTGTCACATCTTCACTCTCTCAGCCCCAAAATCTGCAGCTGATTTTAGAGCTCTCACTTCTTTTATCTCTATTGAGAATCAATCTACTGAAAATAAAAGGCTTGATATATGATATTATACAGCCACTAATCTAACCCTTAAAGGCATTAAGATATATATGATTGTATGAGAATTAACTAGAATGTATTTGGAGTTGATCTGCTTGTAATTTACTGTTGCTGAATGTGTGAGGTAATAAACCAAAGGTTCAGGTTAATTTTATTTATGTGTTCCAACAAAGCTGCCTTTATTTTCCTGCAGTCATGTTCTGCATGACATGCTTTACATAACCTGATGCAGCTCGTGATGCAGGTCAGGGTTGAGGTTGTGAAAGGCAGTTTGTTTCAAGAAGAAATAAACACTTCACATAATTGTTCTGTTATTTATTGTCTCTGCTTCCCAGGAGAACACCTGCAACATTGATGGCCTCTGTTACAGTGAAGCGGAGTCCAATCCCAGCAGCCCCTGCCTCACATGTCGCCCCGACTCGTCCAGACACACGTGGTCCATTGCACAGAGTACGCTCACATCAGAATAACATTTGTTTCTCATCTGGTTTGTCTCACAGCTCAAGAAGTCGAGGCAATACTGCCCACGATATAAGAGTGAAAAAGTTTTTAATGTGTCACGTCTGCAGTGGAGCTGAGGTTGGATAGCCATCACTGAGTTGTGGAGCTGGTAGTTGCTCAGGGCTGTTTTGATAATTTGTCAGCAGCTCTGTGCAGATTGGAGCCATTGAAGTTGCTTCAGTCCCCCGGCGCTGATATGAGGACAGCTCACCTCATTGTTACACTTTCTGACCAACTTTGCTTCTTCAACTTAAAGTAGGTCAAACGGTGCTCTGCTCCGTCCAGGAGACACCACAGAGTATGGAGCTTTGAATTTAATGAAGTTAATGATTCACTGATCTGAATGATAACAATAGCAGGATACAGTGTGGATTATTGATTAGTGAATGTGCAGTAAGTGGGGAAATTTACAGTTGAATGATTAACGTGAAAAATAAAACACTAACAGCAAATTATAGAGACTTAACATTTTCGAAATTAAATTAGTATCAGCCACCCGTGTGTTGTGCAGGTCTGTCACTGTCAATCAGATACATTGCATGTATTTCCCCTAAAGACTTCTTTGGTACCAACCTCTTAATGCAGCCTGTCACTCAAAGCATGATTCTCTTATAGATGTGTTCAGTCTCTAACTTATTCCCTCCTCTGTGTTTCCCCTCAGAGAACGAGCCCCCGGTGCTCCAGTCGATGCCGTTTCGTCTCCGATCCTTCCAGGGAGAGAGTTTCATCTACCAGCTACAAGCTCGGGACCCCGAGGGCTCAGCGGTGATCTTCACCCTGGAATCAGGTCCTGAAGGAGCATCTCTGTCTCCTGCCGGCCTGCTGATGTGGAAGACCGAAACTACAGACACACACACTTTCCAGTTTACTGTGACAGACGACTGTAAAGCTGAGACCAGAGCCTCCATACAGGTAATGCACTAAGTACAAAGTATGTTTGTGAGGTGCTACAGTATACAGTTATGTTTAGTTTGCAGCGGATGGATAATTTCAAGTGTCCTATATTTTCGGGGGAAATTTATAAAGCAAAAGTTGAACATACTTCTTCAAATATAATTCTGTTATTTAAAATATTTATGTGGATATTTTATGTCCTGTTTCTGGAGATGACCTTTCATTCATGTTTTTGTAAGACTTTAATGCCTTTTTAAAAACCCAGAACACTCCTGACTATTTCATAAACTGAGGAAGGTTCATTTGGTAGAGTCAAGTTTAATCTGAGCTGCTTTACTGCAGCAGAAGGCTTTTATCACAGTGTATTTAGAGGGAAAGTTGAGCGGCAGGTAAGTGAATTCCTGTTGGGTTCAAAAGAGGCAAACATGGGGTCAAGAGTCCACCACAGACTTTACTTTTCACAAGGGAATTTCTTATTGCTTCTTCCCACTAGAGGGCACTACTGATATGTCATTCTCTGCTTATGGATCCTCTGTGTGTCACTTCTCCTCATGAAAATGTTTTAAAGATTTAGATTTAATTAAAGTCGGTGGTGAGACATACATTTAGGATTGAATCTTATAGAATTTATTTTTCTTCTCTTCTTTGCCAAATTTAATTGGCAGTTCTAAAGTTGTCGATTGATTGACAGTGAACATTCCTTGTTAGTAATTGTTAGATTAGATTTTTTGAAAGGGGAAAAAAACCTGTTTCTTCCCTTTTCCCTCAGGTGTCTGTGCGCTCCTGTGAATGTCTGAATGGAGCTTCCTGTGTGACCAACGTCAACCTCCCTGCCGGCAGCGGGGAATACCGGTGTGTGTGTCCCGACGGATTTAAAGGTGAAAGGTGTGAGGTGGACATTGATGACTGTAAACCCAACCCCTGCAGACTGGGCCGCTGTATCGACGGCCCCAACTCCTTCTCCTGTGTCTGCCCGCCGGGAATGACAGGTAGGGATCCACCTGCAGGACAAGGCACAGAGTACAGAGAGCAAGAGGCTTGGCAGTGATTCAATTTAGTATTGGATTTCCTATCCACAGGGCTGCACTTTGAAGGGCTCATTAAGTAATCTATGATCCTTAAACACACCATAAAAGGACATTAAAGTGCAACCAAAACAGTCATTAAAAAGCCAAAATAGAAACAAGTTAAAATGGAATAAGATGAGTATAAAATATGAGATTAAAGTTGATAGTACAGTGTAATAAAAGTAGTAATTATTTGATTTATTAAAAGGCAGTGGCAAGAAGAAATGTCTTCTGTCTTGATTTAAAGGAACAGAAAAGAAGGGTTGCAGCAGAACGGCACTTTTCTGATAGTTAGTTCCAGATATATCATGTGTAACACTGAAGACACCTTAATAACAAGAAATGAGCTAAAAAGTGAATTGAAGTGTAATGTTTCCACATTAAATTGTCTGGTGTTTTGTGCTTTCAGGCCGCACATGTAGAGAAGATATAGATGAGTGCGTCTCTCAGCCGTGTTTCCCCGGAGTCGGCTGTAACAACACGCTGGGCTCCTTCACCTGTGGAGTTTGCCCACAAGGGTTCAGCGGAGACGGGAACATCTGCACACGTAAGTCTTTGTTGATGTTGGTCTAGTAACAAAAATATAAAATACTGCCAACCTTAAATTCAATGTGTTTCAATTTGTTGTCTAGCTGAAAGTCATTTTCATCCTCTTTGTTTCCAAGGAAACCAAGACTCGCTATTCAAAGCAGCAACGCCACCAGCAAGAGTACCGCAGGTCTCATTGAGGCCCAAACCGTCGGGCCCGTCTCCGTGCTCCAGACGCCCGTGTCACCCCGGAGTTCAGTGTTTCGAGAGCACCCACGTCTCAGCAGGCTTCGTCTGTGGACCCTGTCCTCCCGGGCTCCATGGAAACGGACGGACGTGCACAGCAACAGGTGAGAGGGAAGCGTTTCTTTCAATTCAGAACTGGAGCTGGTGAATGGACAAAGTCTGCTTTATAGCTGTAATTTGTAACAGTAAGCTATATATCCCTGACAGACAATAATGTTTGAAAATCCAAATGCATGTTTGAAATATATCATATTTGTTGTTTATCATGTTTATTTTACCTATCATAATAGACAAACAAACTAAAACACTTAAATTAAAACATTCATGTATTACTGTTGTGTTTAAACATTCTTGATTTTATTCCATTTGGTCAGAAAGTTTCATGTTTTAATGTTGACAAACCAAGTTAGTGTTTTAAGTCATATCCTCTAACTTCCAGTATTTTACAGGTCAGGGGACAGTCGCCAGCGGAGCAGATGGTCATATTCATGTCATCAAATCAAATTCCAGCAAGGAAATGACCCCCACCTCCTCCTCCTCTTCATCGTCTCCCACCTCCCCCAGACGCCCCCCTGACAGGCGGGTGAGACCAGAAGCCACCATCTCCAGCATCAGGAGAGTTTCTTCTCCCGACAGAAGGACGACAGCTACGCCGCACAATCAAACTGCCACCAGAGTGTTCGCCCCCACCGTGCACAGAGGTCAGCCCAGCTCGGTGGAGCTGAACACTGGGGTCAAATGGGGGTCACCAGCTCATCTTGTGACCTGTGCTGACTCTCCCTGCTTCCCTGGAGTTCCATGTGAGCCGTCCGCCAGCGGGTCCTTCAGGTGTGGACGCTGCCCGTACGGCTACACTGGAGACGGAGTCACGTGTAAAGGTACTTTCATGTCATTCTTTCATTGTGTAAAATGACTCATAAGACACCTGTTAGTAAGAGACAAAGTGTAAATGTACCTGTTCTGTCTTAAAAATATGATATGCAAATCCTATCATTTTTGTCAACCAAACATTTTATGTACTGGAGGCAAAAACAGGTGGTGTATTAATGGCATGGTGTCACTCAGTGGTGTCACTTTTTTACAAAATACAAGAGAACATATCTAATTATTTCACAAAGTAGAAAAGAATAGTGTATCTTTTAAATGTGACATTATAATGACAAAGGCCCATTCATCAAGATTTTAGGCCCCAAGTTCAATTTAAATCTTAGTGTCCAAAGGTGTTCTGGACGCCAAATGTATTGGTTATGTATGTTGGTATTTTTGCAGTGTTATTACAGGATATATTACCTGAAGTCTCAACTTCTTCCTGCATTGGAGTTGCTTGTCATGAGTGGATTTCTCCAGTTAAACTTGTGCTTGTTTTCAGCTGTGTGCAGGTATCAGTGTGGGAGGAACATGGAGTGCTCTCTGCCCAACACCTGCTCCTGCAGGGAAGGCTACACTGGATACAACTGTCACATCGGTGAGAGGGAGGATGTTTTTATAGAGTCATTGTTTATTTTTGTGCTGGAAACAAGTTCATTAAATCCCATCACTCCTAAACGCACCTCTGCACCTCACACAGTGAGAAGACAGTAAACACAGCATGCTGTCATGGCCCATTACTGTTCAACCACCTCTAAAGGATTTGCCTCATTTATCTCTGTGATTGTGTTGACATTCTTTTCCCTCTCAGCCGTGTGTCGACCTGACTGCAAGAACCAGGGGAAGTGTGTGAAACCGAATGTGTGTGAATGTTCTGCGGGCTACAGCGGGCCCACCTGTGAGGAAGGTAACCTGAGCTCTTATTCACACCTGTCTAACCTGCTGACACATGCAGAATACTAATGAGGATCCTTGTGTTGTTGTACAATCCTGTGTCGATGTGTCAGCGAGCTGCGAGCCGCCCTGTCAACACGGAGGCACCTGTCTGGCCAGAAACCTGTGTACCTGCTCATACGGCTACGTGGGACCCAGATGTGAAATCAGTGAGATGATACTTTTATACTTTGACTGGGTGAAACATTTTATGTGTTTATAATTTGTAAAAAGGGGCAGAGACACTTTTTATTGTACATTTGAATGGAAATTAAATGAAGACTGTGAGGTTAAAATGCTGACTTAAGGTCTTTTCAGACCAAATGTGAATAATTTGCATGAAAAAATGCATGTAAATTTAAAAATTAAAGCCCATTTATCTCTGCAAGCCTGTCCACACAGCATGCAAGACATTTTGCAATGCAAGGGACTTTGTGTGAAAGACGTAAATCACTAATGAATATTCTGTATTTTGGTTTCATTTTTGCATTTCGCCCCTGGTATGAAAAGCCTTTAAAATAAATAGTTCAACAATTTGGGAAATACACTGACTTACTTTCTTGCCAAGAGTTAGATGATAAGATCGGTTCCACTTTTCTTGGATTTCCTGTTCATGAACTCTGAGTTTCTGTAGTGGGCACATTTAGAAGTGTGAATAATAGTAATAATAATAATTCCTTTGTGTCAGTGGTGTGTAACAGGCACTGTGAAAATGGAGGCGAGTGTGTTTCCCCTGATGTCTGCAAATGCAAACCGGGCTGGTACGGACCAACGTGTAACTCAGGTACGACTTTACACCTGTAACCAAGTGTGCATTCACACTGCAGCCACATAGTGTTTTAAAATGTTATATTGTAAGATTGAAACGAAAACTTGACATAGAAAGTGTTTCTCTTCGTGTCCTCTGCAGCTCTCTGTAACCCCGTCTGTCTGAACGGAGGAACGTGCATTAAGCCCAACATCTGTGCCTGTCCCAGCGGCTTCTACGGCTCTCAGTGTCAAATCGGTAAAACTGTGGTGAATATATCTCACGCTGACATGTTTTACTGCGCTGCTGTTCAACCTGTTCAGAGGGAGTGCACAGAAAATGTTAATCCTGTTTCCATTTCAGCTACTAGGTACTAGGAAATGAAGGTGATCGCTTGCATGATGAGGCTCCAAATACAGTAACAATCAGGGTGGAAGAGATTTATTAAAGAGATACGTATATATACACGTATATAAAGATGGGCCCCTTCAGCTGCATCAAAACAGATCCTGCATGGGAGTGTTATTTGTTATGTGCACAATGCCTTTTCTTTTTTTTTTTATCTTACAGTTAAATGTGTGTTTTTCAGCCGTATGCAGTCCTCCCTGTAAGAACGGAGGTCAGTGTATGAGGAACAATGTCTGCTCCTGCCCTGAAGGCTACACAGGAAAAAGGTGTCAAAAGAGTGAGTGAAATCACTGTGTACATATCTGAACTTATTGTTACCCACAACTCAATATGTTGATCTAACGAGTAAACCAATGTGTTCAGGTGTTTGTGAGCCGATATGCATGAACAAAGGCAAGTGTGTGGGACCCAACACGTGCTCCTGTGCATCAGGATGGAGAGGGAAGAGGTGCAACATACGTGAGTGACTCCATCTTTTATACTCACACACCAAACACATCAGAGGTAATATAGAGATCATGCAGTTGTGTCTGCATATCATTAATATGCTTAGGAATCTATCTAATTTGCATTTGTTACAGTTTCTTAGTGAACCACATTCGCTTTCCACAAATGCTCAAATTGAAACGTTTAACATTGAGTACAGTTGCTGGAAGAAATGTGCAAACACATTTTCACCCTTTTTGCCATATTATACACATTTAACTCAAGGGGATGCATTCACAAGGTTGTTTTATTCCACTTTTTACTAATTAATTTTCTGTCAGTCGACTTTGAGTGGTAAAGCTCAAAGTGGGTTGTGCCGAGTGTGGGAGGCAAAATGATCTCACTCTGTAAATGCCTTTCAACGTGACTTTATGTAAAAAGTTGTGCTCTCTGGACTTTCTCCTCGCAGCAGGTGGTGAGCACTACAGTAAAGATATGTTTACTTTCTTCATTGCAAAGTAGCCAAAATGATATCCCCAATGGTATTGCAGCACGATGTAAACAGATAATTAAGAGTAGTTTATGTTTTTTTCCCCCATAAGTTTCTATACTTTCTAAACAAAATGAAATTATACACATTTTTTGATATTATACTGACATTATTTTGGTTTGGTCATGTCAAGGTGCAGTGTGGCAGATTTGTGCAAAAACTGTTTTCCAAACCGTCGCATGGCTGCTGTGTTCACGCCGTCTTCTCTGCTTTCTCTCTGCAGCCGTCTGTCTGCAGAAGTGTAAAAATGGCGGCGAGTGTTTGGGACCAAACACCTGCCACTGTGCCACCGGCTGGGAAGGTCTGCAGTGTCAAACACGTGAGATCATTCATGTTAAATAACAAGCCTAATATATTATTACTCTTTAATGTTTTTATTATTTTTTTATCAAATAAAAAGTTAAAAGTTGGTTCCGTCCTCCTCAGCGGTCTGCACACAGCGGTGCCTGAACGGAGGGCGGTGTGTCCTTCCTGACTACTGCCACTGTCGGAAAGGCTACAAAGGCCTCACCTGCGCAACAAAGGTCAGCAGAAAGGTCACATTTCATTCATTCATTTGTGTCACAAAATTGTTTGGGATAACTTAAGCACACAGCTCAACAAAATATATAACCTAATGTAATGGTAGGGGAAACATACCACGCACTCATGATGCTGTAATACAAATTCCAAAAAAGTCAGAAGGTAACATAAATAAAACAGAATTCAAGAATTTACTCACAAACTAATTAATGCTCAAACTGACAAACTTTTATTTTGTAAAATATTCACTCTGAATTTTATGAATTATGTTTGTATTAATGTTTTACACAGTGTCATAACTTTATTGGAATCTGTCTTTTGGAGCAGAAGTCAGTGACGACACTGGATATGTTTGAACAGTGAAGTTGTAAAGTAATGAATTTATGTTTGATTTATGTTTTATAGGCGTCGCAGGCATGATGGAAGAGAAAAGAGAAGGGGGATGAAAGAGCGTACAAAATGCACAAGGCAAGGAGAGAGCATCATAAATAGTTGTGTGTGGGTGTGTGAGTGTGTGTGTGTGTGTGTGTGGCTCTGTGCACATTCGAAGGCTAACAGGGGGACTTGATGTATTGCACTTGTCTGTTGGTCCCTGTATATCACTACCTCAAGGCTCACAGTAACACACATCTGTTGGATGCATCAGCAGAGACTTGATACAGATGTGTGAGTGTTCCTGCACAGTATTATGTAAAATTAGTCAACGACAAATGAATCTGCTTCAGTGACGAGTCGGTTTTTACCAGCAAGCTTTTAGTTTTAGGTTTTTCAGTTTAGACAAAGTTATAGCCAAACTGATGTGCAGTTTGTGTCTCACTTGAGAGGAAATTTAATGCAAGCTTTATTAATTATCCCTTATTTAGATGGTAAACATCAATAACCTGTTGTAGACTGAAGACATTGATATAAATATGCTGCCATTTAACAAAATTTGTTTATATTTCTTTATTGCTTTCTTTAATATATTGTTGTTTTTTTGGTGGAGTAATTACCCCCTTTGGAGTTATATATAGGGTTTGTTTTATAGAAAAGATTACACTGTGGTACAAGTTACATGTGACAAAATAAAAAATAATGTTTCTAAGGTTTTGTTTTGGTTAAATGAGCTTTGATAATTCATGCATTTCACTCTGTTTTTTATTTAATGACAAAAATTACAGTACAGTACAAAGCATGTTTATACAGTCAAATGAGAACATTAAACAGTTTCAAGGTTTCTTTAACAAAGAATTACATATACGGTAAAAAATGCAAAAACTACCAATGTCCCCATCAGCATTAAAGGGATAGTTTGGATTGTTTTGAAGTGGAGTTGAATTAGATACTTAAGATATCGTCCAGAGTTTGGAGAAGCAGGCAGGAGGACCAGTACGGAGGCTGAGGGATGTACGGCAGCAAAGTGTATATTAGGCACCTAACATTATCACTTTCAATTTAGAATATTTTTAACTATTTTCTGATGGGGAACTGAAGCTTTTATCTAAGCTCTCTTTTAGGCCACCAGACTCATTTGAAAAAAACAGTAATTTTACCATGCAGGACTCAGGAGTTGCTGGTCCACCACTGCCTCAATGGGTTCGCTTATTTGTGTTATTATGTGATGTTACTGAATCTGAATTAACCCTTTAAAACTCCAAAGTCAAACAGACACACAAACAAGCTAAATAATCGAGGCGGCGATACACCAGCAACTCCTGTGTTCTGCAATGTAAATTACTGTTTTTGTTAAGGGAGTCTGGTGGCTTTGAAGAGAGCATAGCTGTATCGAACTGCTTCAGTTTCCCGTCAGAAAAGGCCATCTGTGGACAAGATACAGTGGTGTAAATATTCTAAATATAGCGTACACTCACTAAAATATGTTTTTGCTGCGGCCTTCTTCTCCAAACTAGAACCACCATTTAATGTCAGTTTTACACTGACTGTGGATAAGTATCTTATACAACCTCACTTTAAACTAAATCCAAAGTGTCCCTTTAAGTCCCTTGTTGGGCCTCATTGGCCTTTGACCCCGGCTGGGTCACTCTAGTGGGACTTCTTCCTCTCCTCGCAGCGCGGGCCAGAGAAAGGGGGGCGACAGCGGCATTTGTCTGGAGAAATACACTTCCCTCCATTCAGGCAGGACTGAGTGCACACAGCTACAGCCAAGACAAAAGAAACAACAAAAAACGTGTTGACAGACAAGTAAATGACTGTGAAGAGCTTGTAAATCCCAAGCACCACTAACCCAGAAACAGAGGTGAACAGTGTTTCCGTGTCTGGGTTTTGTCACATCTGGAAAAACACTGATCTGAAAACGCTCCCTGAGCAGAAGCATACATCCCATTTATATCATTCTCGGTAACATTCGTCTTCTCAGTTACATGCAGACAGTTTACGAGATCCTGGGAAAGCACAGCCAAAACGGAATCAGACAAAACTCTGAATGAGCTGAGAGGAAGACAATAGGAATCATGCTTGTAAAGTGCACTGATGCGTGTGGACGTGTTTGGTCTTTGGACCAGTTTGAACTCACCAGTGTGGCAGGCACCACCCAGCCATCCCTCCGGACAGCTACAGATTCCTGGAGCCACACACATTCCCCCGTTCCTGCAGCCTTGGGGACAGATTGCTGCAAACAAACCATAGAAATTAATTCTCAGCATTATGAGCTGCTGAAAAAAACATATTCACCAGATGCAAAAACATGCATGAAATAACCAAATGTGGAAGAGTTAATGCTCTTATTTGCTTCCTCTTGTTAGGAGAGAAAAGGTCTACAAGACAACTTCCCCTTCTGGGACATTCAACTTAAAACTGAAGCTGAAATATGAAGCTACAACTAGCAGCCAATTAGCGTAACTTAGCATAGACAGTGAAAACTGGGAAATAGCTCAAACACCCCTCAAACTCACTAATCTACCAAGTAATATCTCGTTTGTGTAATCTGTACAAAATCAGAAGCATAAAAATTAAATGTTGTGGTTTGACAATGGGCTTCAGAAAATAAATTCGTGTTGCATTCAGGTGTTTTCGGAATAATTGCAAAAATGAGTTCCTGATCAAATTACATGTATTACCTGATCTGTTTCCTTTGCACTTTGTTGTCACATAAATACTGGAAACAGTCATCGACAATTTAACAAATATGTCAAAATAAAAATAAAATACAACTTCAAAATCTGGAAATACGACCATCCAAGGAGCATGTGAATGCACCATTGGCATTGGCACTGTGCCTTATACAAATTTCCCCTTGGAGATAAAAAAAGTTTATTCTGTGCTAAGCTAAGCTAAGCAGCTGCTGGCTGTTGCTTTATTTGAAGTGTACAAACATGAGTAGTATCATTACTAGAATTGAAAAAGTTCCCCAAAACCCCCCTTTAATCTCAGTAGTTGGGGATGGAGCTTAAAGGAATAGCTGAACAACATTTGTATGGATACTTTTAATTTAGAAGATAAGCCTAAATTACTTGAATCTAGACCACAGAAAACATACTGATTTAGTTTTACGGACCCAAATGTCTCATTAAGTGCACTTAAGTATGAAACTGTTGTCCTGCAAGATACTAAAAAAGTCAAGTGAAGTCAATTTGATCATTATAGCCCCAAATTATAAGGCAAAAAGCATGCATAGGGAAAAAGAAAAAGTATTCTAATGATTCTCAAAAGTTTATCTCAACCAATCAGACTCTGAGAAGTTTCTCCTGAGCCCAACTTGATCTACAATTTACTGCCAAGAACGCCTCAATCATCATTCACAAGCCGTATATTTAAATGTCATTCATAACCACTAAGTCAGATGAACTGCTGTGGGGGTTGACTGAATGCTTCCCATCCTGACAGCAACTTGGAAACGGAAAATCATTTTAGATGTTTAAGTGAGCTGCTGCTGATGAATAGCTGCAGCTGAGAGACCGGCTCCATTTGGTGACTTTGACCTTTTGGTGTTAATGGGGTAGTTAGATACGGTCATAAACTGACCCTCCTGGCATCTTGAGCCGGTCCAGCTCGAGGGGCAGATACACTTGGCCACTCCGTTGACAGCGATGCATTCCCCTCCGTTCCAACATCCCGCGTCACACGTCACTGCAGGACACAGACACACAGGGATGAGACATTCCTACCTGTCCTTTTTGTCAGCACTGATTTTAGAAACTTGGTTTTGATTCCTAAAATTGAGCCACTGGAGACATTTTTCCTGACTTTCCACACTGACTGAATCGTCCAAATCACACAACTCTTTCAGCAACTTCACTGCAAATGAACCCTGTTACCTTTGTGACAGTATCTTCCTCCAAATCCTGGAGGACATCTGCACTTTCCAGGGCGAAGGCACGTTCCTCCATTTTTACATTTGGGATAACAGTTGGCTGCATTCAGAAAAAAACACAAGGTTTTAACATTATTACAGTTTCAGTCATCTTTATGTGAAGACTGTTTCTTTGCAACTAACCTTTACAATAGTAATACAGGATAATGATCTTTCAGTGTTTTGTAAATAAGCATTTTATGCCTTAACATCAAGATGCTATTTCCCTTTTTTCTGCATCTATTTTTCTGCTGTAAGCTTATCTAAGTTACATTAAACCTGCTGAAAACGTCTTTAATGCCTTATTTTTCTTTTAATTTGTAGTTATTTGTCTTGTCTAATGTAAAAGCATTTACATGCATGACATTTGTTACTAAATGTCTTTATTGTTTTATCAAGAAATCTCTATAAGCATTGCTGTTTTCTACAGGAGAAGGAATGAAGAGGTAAATAAATAAATGTAAACTTTTCTAATAGAGAACATCAAAAACACTTAAATATAAAGAGATAAAAGGTTTGTAACATCACCATACTGGCAGGTCTCTCCTTCATAGCCCTTGGAGCAGTAGCATGTGTTGTTGCGGATGCAGATTCCTCCGTGTTCGCACGGCGGTTCGCACTTCGCTTTGGGGTCAAAAACGAACCCGATGGCGACTCCCCGGGGCGCGTCCGAACCCGCGGAGCAGAGAGCGACCAGGGACGCCAGGAGCACCGTTGAACCGAGACCCACAAAACCCATGTCTGGTGTTTTGCCTCTCAACTGGGGGAAGAGGTAGGAGCAGCAGACGGTGTGGTGGTGGCGGTGGAGGAGGAGGAGATGGAGGAGAAAGTGCCGAGACGTCCCCACGTCGCCCCCGCAGCTGCACTCCGGGACACCACAGCCAGGTCAGTGCCGGGGGGGAGCGGCCGGAGGCGGGGCGGGGAGTGTCCTGGTGTGGGGGGTGGCTGGGTTGGACATTTTTTGTTTGTGTAGTGAGTTTTCAAGGTGGCAACAGAAACACAAACACTAGTTGGAAGTAAACTAAATTTAAACACATCGTCGGTACGCTGAATAAAGAACTTTAAATCAGTTTTCTCGAAGCTCAAAGTACTAACGGTTACTTTAGCATTTTAGCTAGCTCACGTTACGTTAATTGCCTTAACAGCTTGTCCTATTAAGTAGTGTTAGCAACGTTTGCTAACTAGCAAATTAGTCAAAGGGATTCTGCACAGCCAAAAGAGCGTTGTCCAAACAGGTAATTGTTTGTTTGTTTGTATCTTAACGTTGGTTTATTGAAGAGCTCTCGCTAATCTGACATGCTTCAAAACAAATCAGGTTCAGTTTTATTAGTAAAATATGCGAACAGTTAGCTACAAGGAGTTTGACTTCGGTTTTCAGTTGCTCTAAATCTTATCAATACTCAAAACAGTTTACATAAAGATAGAAATAAACATCCAGCTGGAAACAAGGACCGCAAGACAAAAACATATATGTGCAAGTAGGTGGAAAATACATGTGCCTGTATATTTAAATTAGGGTTAATAAATCCAAAATCTTATTTCCTGATACAAGTAATTTCATATCTTGATTACAAAATATATCACGATACTGCATGTTTTCTGCTTATTTAAGAACTCTAAATAACTAACCACGCTGATAAAGGACAGGGACACTGTGGGAAAGACATTTCTTTTGAATGCCTTAAATGTCATTTTTAAATGCTAAATTTAATTCTCTGCTATTGTATTGTGGCATTAATCTTAGAACATAAACCAAAACTATCTGCATGGCTGGATGTAAAATATTTACTTTTTAAAAGGTTTTAAATGTGTTTTGGTGAAGATGCGAACAGTCATGATGTTGTTCACTTTCAGTGATTGTGTAGGGAAACCACAGTCTCAGTAAGAGCCAGCAAGCTTATTATTTTCAGAAAGCAAAACTTGTTTTAAGATGTGACTTCATGTCGAACACATGTGGTAAAGCCATTTCCCTTTACCTGGTGAGAGGACGTGCTGGGATTATATGAAGGATGGGGTGAGGGGCCTTTCTGCTGTAATGGCAATAACACAACCAAACAGCAGCGGATGTGGCTGTCCTCTCTGCTGGGCCTCTGTACAGTCAAACCTACTGACTTTTGCTTCTTCCCATAAAAAGCCAGTAGTCTTTAACTCCAAGTCATAATGTATAATAGTAGTTGATAAAGAACATCTGCATGCTGGCTATCAGTTAGAGACAGACCACAATGACCCTCTTGTAAAGTCAAAGGTTACATTTCCACTAAGATCCCAAAATCATTACATTATATAACCCTCGCTGCTTATTCATTGAAAGACACTGTGGATAAGCATCTTCAGTGACCGCGTGAATTAAAAAAGCAGAAGCAAAAAAGACAGTTCAGACAAAAGCTTAAAAACTCCTAGGAACAGGACAGAAGCTGCCAAATTTGAAAATTAATAAATCACTTGATAAATGAATGAATATGCCATTAAATGTACCACAAATAATCTGTAAAAAATAATGTGAGCATGAATTAATTAATTCAACTGAAAACGTATATTTATTTATTTAGGCGACCTTTGTATTAATTCCCCTAGTTGTCTACTTTCCTATTTAATTTGACCTTTCACTTATTTCTTTTTTAAATATTATTATTTTGTTTTTACTTTTTTCCAAATGGAAAATATTACAGACATAGATAAATATGTAAATGAAAAATGTAATATATACAAATATTACATTAATGCAAAACCAAATAGAAAAANNNAAAAAAAATAGCAGACACAGAAAATCACAATATATAATACCAAAAAAATACATATTGGCTTTTTAAAACTGAAATCAAAGCCAAAAGCTAATATTTCATAATTTACAAAATCCATTAATATCATATCAACTGATATTCAGTTCTTATACAATAAACATCAACATGTTGGCCATGGATCTGTTAAATTATTAAGTTAATTATCATTAATTATTCTTTTGATGTGACAAAAATGTGCAGTGTGGCAGAATAGTTATTGTAAATCAGAACAAAAAAATCAAAAAGAGACTCATTCAGTAAATTAGGTCTCCTACAGTACAGAACAGGCTGAGACAAAGAGAAACCTGATAGTGTGTGTATGTTTTTTTGAAGTTCTGGTCCAAACCACTGACCTGGATCTCAGAGAGGAAGTGAGGCGGCCTTTAAATGAGTGCAACAGATGTGAACATACTGTGATACTCTGGAGACATCTCGAGCTTCTAGCTTCAGCAGGGAGTGTAGCACAACAGGCTTCACTGAGAAACACATTTAAATAGAATACAACCAGAAAAGTCTAGTGAAAGTAGAGGCGAGAATAAAAGAAAGAAAAGAAAATGATTTTAGAATAAAAGTCGTACTCGCTTTTATTTTTATGCATAAAAGTCAGACAACAGCTTTATTTAGTATTTTTTTTGTCCTTTCTCTAAACTATCTGTACTCTTCATGGCCTCAGGTAATAATGGAATCTCTTCCACCACATTTAGAAGTGGATTGTTGCTATTTCAGCAGTTTTTACGCCTCCCAGTGGTGGAGCAACTTCATGTCGTCAGTCCGTCTGCTGGTCTGTCAGTCATTCCACAGAGCATTTATCTGGACAATGACTGTCCACTTTGTCTTTGTTTTCCCCCTTAACTTTTGTTTTTACCACTGTCTCTCAGCGCCTTAACACTCCTCCAGGAAGATTTAAGTGAATAAAAAATGTTGCTCATTAATATAAAAATCTAATTATCACAATGGTATGAAATGTAGATTTTTTCAAAAAGGTTGGGACAGAATCATTCCCATGCAAATACTGCTAAAATAACTTGCCCATAGTTATCAAGTAGTTTGCTAACAGTGTTCATTTTGGGTCTTTTCATACATAACATATGGAGAAAAAATATCTATGGAAAACCCTTTTATTTATAAATTTTTACGATGCTCCAATGATAACCTACTTTGCCTTTGCAGTTTCCAACTTGTAGCTTATTTGCCACTAACTTTACTGTATTTGTAAACACAGATATTCTATTTTCCGATAAAGCCTATATAATAATAATAATAATTATATATAAATATAAATAATTAAAAATGAAAATTCTAGTTTCAGCATCTTAGTTCCAGCCCTACAATAAACATTTTAATAACAAGTGGTGATCACATTTGTATTCCTATAAATTAATAGTCATTCATTCTGTGATTCTGTATTTTTATTTCCAGTACAAAAAAATCTAGGCGCTAAATGATAAATATAATCTCTGCTGAAACATTTTTATCACATTAAAAGCATTGTGGTATTAATAATTAAGAGATACAGTTTTGCAGATAGATTTAAGGTTAATTATCTTATAAATATGACATTATGTACTTAACACTGAAATAATAATAATAACAGCGAGGTGAGTGATCCTGTAGTTTAGCAGACCACTTAGCACCACCCAGTGTGCAGAGAGAAAATTACAAGGACACCAGAAAAGTTTCAAAATAAGTCATGATTTTATTTCCAGCTTCATGCATGAAAAAAATAAAACCACTGTGTAGAGGCGGGAACAGAGAGGTATTCACATCTACACGGCCTGTCATCAAATATGAAGAAGGGTGGGTTCCCGGGTTACATCATGACTGTGTAGAAATTGTAGTAATGGAAAGAAAAACATTGCAAAATGGCATTTTATTTTACCTTTACAAACGAGATAAAATCAGAAATAATTCATAGTTTGGGCTTTTTTAATGCGTTATCTTCTGTCACACAAACTTATTTCAGTGATTACATCATGTGTTGGAAAAAGCCAATCAATAATATTACTACATCATACAAACGTGACAGTGATTTCAAAATCCAACAATAGCAACAGCAGTCAAGTCATGATACAAAAAATGCTGAGTGGATTAAAATAGCAAACACATCATTGCGAATTACACCATAGCCCACAATCTCATTAAAAGGGGAAGGAAGCTGCTCTCACACACGAAATGATTCTTAATATAACAGGTTTTGAAGCAAGCCAGGAAGTACAAATTCAACATTAACATTTACACACAGCTCTGTTTATACCCCGCTGTAACGCTCCCACATTTGTTACGGAATTAAAAATATTTCCCTTACAAAGTTATTCTGTAACCTCTTCACAGTAGTCACGTTTGCTTTTAATTCGCTCAGGTGAATGATAGCTAAACATAAGAGAAAACTACTTTCACTCAAGCTAAAAATAGAGAACTCTGAGCCAAAATATAGCCCCCCTCAAAAAAAAACAAAAAATGACATAAGACAATACGTCATCTATATTGCACTACACAATATCAAGAATAATATTTTGATGAAAGAAAATAAAAGAGAAAGAAAGAGGGCTGACAGAGGAGGTTAGGAACAGCTCAGTGGTTTTCACTCTTGAACTTTAGTTGTATTTTTCATTAAAAGTGGTATGGAGTAGTCGGGGGCAGCCGTACAACATTCTTATTAATATCTGTAGATACCGATAGGGTTAAAGTGCATCATATCTGAAACTACCGCCTCCAGTAATTCAATTGTTGAGGAGTGACAGTGTAAACACGATGGGAATGTCTACCATTAACGTGAATGTTAAATCAGTGTATTTTGTTGGCACCAGGGTGAAAAATGACAACAAAACCTCGAGACATTTCCTGCAGGAATTCTGGCTGTAACCAACCAGTAACAGCTGGTAGGAGGAGGGAGAGTGGTTGGGGATTTAAGAATGGATGAGCCACAGACTAGTTTAAGAAAAGTTATCTCTGTCCTAGGGCTGAACAGTCTGGAATAAAATCTAATTGCTGTTATTTTGACTGATATTGGAATTAGGATATGATTCACGATATTGGAGGGGATTATCATTTTTGAATTACTTTTACCAGTTTCATTACAAAATATATTAAAATGACTATAATGTGATTTTTGTAGAGATCTTAATTCAGAATTTGACACAAATTTTTAATAAATGTTTCACCCCCTGTGATTTGGATAGTGCACCAGTCCCTGCAATTTCGATAAAATCCCAATTCATTGCTCAGCCCTACCCTTTCCAAAATTCAAAGATTTCCTTCGTGGAAGTCATCCCAGTTCTCTCTGTGAGACCCTCAGCCACAGCAGTTTCTGATGTCTGGGCTTTCTTGCTTGCTTCATTGGTAGACCTGCACATGTCCATGCAAGGAGGTGGTGTTCCCCCCACAGTCCACATACTGGTACATCTCCTGGGAGACCTGCTCCGCGTGGCCGAAGTACGACGTGGTCACCGTCACCCTGCAAAACAACCACAGAGTCAACCACCGGACATCAGATAACCAGGTGAGTCAACCGCTGCTAAATCCTGCAACACTGTGAAAACCTGGACTTCACAGTTTAAGATGTGAGTTTCAGTAGATTAGAAATATTTCTCTGGGGCAGAACTTTTTAGTCGACTTGAATTTAAATGAGTAGATCCCAGGAATCATGTCATTTTTATTTGTATAGCCCAATATCACAAATCACCAAACGGCCTCAAAATGCTTCACAATCTAAAGCACGCAACACTCTCTGACCTTTGACCCTTGATTCAGATAAGGAAAAACTCTGGGGAAATATTTGAAGAAACCTCTGGAAGAACAACAGAGGAGGGATTCCTTAAACAGTTGTGGTTTTTTCAGTTATTTATAACCATGAAATTCATAGTCTTGAAAGTTCAGCAGGCTTGTTCACTAGTGAAGCTCATTTCTACCAATGTGATAAAAAACACAGCTGTACTAAGCATTTAAAGATAGGAAAGTCAATGCTTTAATTATTTTTGACATACTAAGTCATTTTTTCGAGATGAGTATGTCATAGTTTCTAATTTTCATGATACTAAATCATTACTTTGAGATGCAAAGTTATTATTTCAAGTTTTTCCCTTTACTGGCAGAAATGTGCCTCTATAGAGGGATTCCTGAAGCTTGCATAGTTTTTGTGTGATCGTGACATTCAGCAGGCTTGTAATCTACATGATGTTGTTTGTTGTATGTGAGCTTTGTTGAGATTAGTATGTTTGAACTTGGAAGGTCATCTTTGTAAACTAGTAAAGCTTTAAACGAATGCACTGCTCAGCAGGGGTCATTGAAAAAGAAAAGAAATATTGACAATTCTTCTAGCTTATGCATATCCATATTTATGTTTCTTTCTGTTTTCCTGTTGGAGCGAGCAGTTTGACTCATCCTCACAAGATGTCTAGACACAGACAACAGCAGTTTTATGGGAAATAAACACATCTTGTGTTGTTGAACGCATTAAACTGAAGCCTCACAAGTGGTTTTAAGAGACTTTATAGTCTGGACATAAAACCACTGAAGTGCAAGAGTTGGTGTTTCTCTATCAGCGGCTTAGTTTCTTTTTGTATCCATTTTCACTCGGGTTCAGTCTAATGTTACTTGGCTAGAAAGAAGCTGTTATTTGGCTGTGACCACAGAGGATTAAGTCAGCTAATAAAGATTATTTCTGCCTTGGAGAAATGTTTGCTCTGCTAAATGTACAATCAGTTTGAATGTCAGCGCTGACGTGTAAATGAGCAAGGCACCCCGAGGCCCGTGGGTCTCCTGTTGGAGCTCTGCAGTGTGTGTGGGTGTAACTGTGCGGCTGTGGAGGAGAGTTGTTGAACTTATCACATAAGAAGTGTGATGTTGAGAAGAAAAATGTTATTATAATATTGTACATTGAGCCGTACTTACTGCATCATGACCACTATGTTGTGGACTTTAATCGTTGGCAAGGTGCAGTAGTCACTGTAAGACAAGAAATGTTTGTTTTATAACACGATCCAAGTTTAAACAGGACATTTTTATGACTTCTTGCAAGATACTTACAACATATAACTCATCTCATCAGCAATGGTGGTAGGAACCGTGTAGTCAATCTGCAATAAACACAATTTAGAAAACACTTGATGAGAATTAGACAATAACATAATACACATTTATGCCTATTACAACAAAAACGTATATCATTTGGTACAGTTCTCTGTTCAATCAGCGGTCTAACAGTGAGTCATATGAAAAGACTTCTAAGCAATGCGGCTTTAATAGTGCTTAAAATATTTGTTTGACATGTGGATTTTTGCAGAAACATAGTTATTATATTTTGAGCAATCACATGAGAAGTCTGAGTTATGAGGTTCCTCTGTGCTGTGACTGGGTTCAGTTGTGTAGGCTGTAGTTGTTGCCCATTTTCTGTAACCTAGAATTAATAGTTTTTATTGAATTGTTTTCCAACCTACCTGCCGCTCGTCCAGCGGGATGATCACCGAGCTGTTGTTAAACTTGGCCTTGCCTATCACCGTCTTGGAGAACTGCACTTGGGCTGTGATGTTGGTCACAGATACGGTGTAGTAGTTATTATTGGTGATGTTCAGAGTGCTCTGGATGGAAGAAGATAAAGGGTGTGAGATTCTAACAAGAGATCGCTTCATGAAAAATGGCCTGATGTTAACTTCTTAGCATTTAAAACCTGCATTTACTGAATTTCTGGCCATTTGGGGGCCTTGGAACGTATTCACATGCTAACTTTTCTGCATGCTACGGTTAAACACCAAATGGCTAACATAGTAAATTTGTGGGCCAGAAAACCAACACAATTAGCTGAAAGACTCGATAAAGCTCCATAGACTAGAGTGAAGAACTGCTGTGTCATGTGATAATTCTCCATGTATTCATCACAACAAGGCTTGGTCAGAAAGTTGCACCTAAACAGAAGCCTAATTATTAAATTACCCCTTAGTATTTCATTGTATGGCTACAGAATCTTACGGTGATGTTGAGATAGACGATCCGTTTGTCCAGGTCGTAGGACACGTAGGCGGACTTCACTCCCACATAGGAGACATCAATAGAGCGAGGGAACAGGAAGAACACGGCCAAGCCAGACAGCAGCAGGCAAAGGGCCACTGATATCGTGACATACAGCTTTCTGCATGAGAAAGAAAAGAGAAGTGAGACCCTGAAACCAGCTGAAGACTTCAAAGTCTATCGTGCTGCTGTGTGTTCATTGAGTTGCATCATGCAGACAGCGAACACAGTTCAGCTGTGAAAAGAGCTCTCGGTGCAGACTTACGTCCTGCTCGGCCTGAGCCTTTGGTCGCTGTATGGAATCAGAGCCACGAGCTGATTCTCTTGTCCTGTTGAATAATTCACAAAGAGGAGAGAAAAGCTGAGTAACATTACCATTAAAATGAGAAAGGATTGTGTTGGAAGATTTGCACTGTGCAACACTTCTGTACAATTCAACAGTCTCAGCCATATCTCAAAGTTAAAATTTAGTTTGTTGATGACTTATTTTTAACCCATGAAAACAAACAGCCGTTAGTTCCTATAGCTATAGTAAGATGTGCGATGACATGACACGTTTAACCGCATTCCTGGTTTGTAACACTCGTGCAGCAGCAGAAAAGTAGAGCTGCGATCTATAAAAAGTGTCCTGTTCTAGATTATACAAACTGCAAAAGTTTAAGGGCATCAATCTTTCATGAAACGCCTTGACAAAACTCAGACATATTCTGGTGCAGAGATCATTAAAAATGGAAATGATGTCTCATTGTGATGTCTTTTAGTTGACTAACTTTGTCTGTGAAGCTTGGAAAAGAAGCCAATATGACCTATTTGTTTAGTCTCTCTCTTGATTTTTCTTGTACGTTGTCTTATCAAGGGTTATAGTTATGTGGTGATGCAATCATTTTCTGCAAATTTACATGCTAAAACTGATCCAGGGAGACACAGGATTCCTGAAAACATGTCAGCCTCTAATGGATATATAATCGTCACTGCAATATTAATGAGTTTTTAAACGTACAAATTAACCTGACTATAAGTGGGGCTCGAAATGCATCATCTCCGGCCCTGTTATCCCTAAGGACTTCCTCTTTTACCATAATAAATAGTAGAAGTTTGTAAACTTGTACAATACAAATCTCACAGCAGAGGGTGAGCTCCCGTTTTACCTGTGGATTACAATTCTCATTAAGTATCACACACTGGCTTGTAAAAACAAATACGTTTTTTTGTAATTTACCAACATCATCAACATGTTTTAAGGAGCCCAGTGCAGCTTTAATGGCCCTGAAAATTCACAGTATACACAGCATTTTCTACCAGAATTACTGCAATTTTGGTTATTTCACATGAGGAATTTCTGTATTTTTATGTTTTGGACCTGATTTTTCTTAAGTTATTAAGTTATTTCTGTGCTCTAGTCAGAGTTAAGCAACATTTGAATCATACTGTGATGACTTCTGGGTGGTTGTTTGTCTGTATTTTGCCAGCACAGTCAGTCACATGTGATCTACCCAACCCACACAGTTATGATGAAGCAGATTAGCTAAATTCGCTAAGTTTTTATTGTTCCCTTTTAAGTGATGCATATTTAATAACAAAAAATACTTCAACGAATAATATTTAAAACTACTTTTCTGAGGCTGATGCTCGTTGAGTGTCTCGGTATAGAGGGTTTTACCTCGTGGTATTCTGCCGGTGCCCTGACACGTCGGGCACGTGACGCTGTCCCGTCCAGTGAACTCCACGTAAGGGAACTGAGATACATCTCCGTTCTTCCCGTCCTCCTCTCCGTCTCTGTACTCCCCGGACGCCGTCAGCGCGTCCTGACTCTCGTCTTTCGGGTTGGCCAAGTGTGAATGGAACTTGCCCATGGCTGCAGCTATCTGCACACAACACAACAGACGGCGTGAGCAGAGAGGTACAGCAGGATGTGCTGACTGCCCACATGCCACATCGCTGCCTGAATGTGAAATTGGTCCTGGACGGATTCCAGGAATCCTTTTCCAGGAGAGCACACTTCAACTGGTGCACTGTCCGTGAAGAAGAATCTCTTGTGCTTGTGTTGGGACTTGGGAGGTGCTGCTCAACAGAGGCTAGACTTTGACCTTTGCCCGGTGTATGTTTACCTACCTACGCTGTCTATACACTACTATCAGTTTGTCCTAATATTAGTGTCATTAATCATGGCATCACTGTAGTTTTTGTATTCATTTACACAGTAACCCCTTTATGTAAGTTTCCATGTTGCTCAGTCTGTTAGACAAAATTTTGGTCATTAACTCATTCAGAAAGAATATTTTTTCTGATCACATCTCTGGCCTCACTACAATATTCATATTTGTATTTATATAATTAGGATTTTTTTAAATTGCTGTATGACATTTTGAACATTTTTACTTTAGTACTTAATTTATATTAGTTCTTCATAGAGTTTTTCTGTGTGATATTACTACTTTTATTAAAAATATCTTAATACTTTTTTCCACCACTGGTAGTACTGAATCATTAATATTTCTAAAACCAAAATTTGAAATGTATTGAAAGTATCTTATGTACAAAAAAGTCAAAGTACATATTATGGAGAATGGCTCATTTAAATTTGATTCATCATTATTTAGACATTCATTCATTCAACAGGAGATTAATGGAATACTTTATCATCCCATAATAATACATTATTTTCTTGCATTGTACTTTGACAGCTGTAGTTATTTTGCAGATTCAAATTAGTAATGCAGATCAATGTAGTGTGAGTATTAGAATCAAAATGTACTTAAAGTATCAAAAGTAAAAGTACTTGTTATGCAGGATGGACCCACTCAGATTGTTTTTTATATTCCAAATATATTATTGGATTCTTAATCTTATTGTTATTGATGCATTTACGTAAGCAGCATTTTACTGTTGTTAAGGTAGGGCTCATTTTAACTATTCTTTAAAAGTCTAATCACTTTAAATTTCTCATGTTTTTCATGTTGAATCTTGACCTAAATATAGTGGAGTAAAACGTACAATATCTTCCTCTAAATGTAGTGGAGTAGAAGTACAAAGTTAGATAAAGTGGAAATACTACAGTTAAGTGTAAGTACCTCATAATGCAACCTAAGTAGAATACTTGATCAAATGTACTTATTATTATCTTATTTCACTTAGTCACAAAATCTGGAGAGACATGGTATAAAAACATACAAGGTCAGACAAATGTAGTGGTTTACAAAGTAGAATATTTCTGAGATCCTGGGAAGTAGTGGAGTAAAAGTTGCATAAAATAGAAATACTCGAGTAACGTTCAGGCACCTCAAAATTGTACAAAAGCACAGTACTTGAGTAAATGTACTTAGTTACAATCCAGCACTGGTGCTTAGTTACTTTCCAGCAGTACTTAGGCCACAGCTAGCATGGCACCGCCAGAACAAAACGCAAAACAAAGCCATAGCTCGGTAGATTCGTCTGTTTTCCAGGCTAACGTTAGGCCACAGCCGCAGCTGAAGATACGCGCTAGCATTACATTGTGTAACAGGCAGCCGGGCCCACATCATGCAAATAATAATAAATAAAGATGCCAGCGACAGACCGCAGGCTGTTGCTCAGAGACGCGGTCAGGATGTCTGTTTCAGCACAGGCCGCCATGCTGAACCGTTGAGCCTCGGCCAGGAACACAACGTACCGGCCGGAGAAAAACGCCTGTAACGCCGTCATTGTTACAACAAAACCGATATTTCGTCTTTAAAA
>CAFUXE010000830.1:105108-193958 GCA_903364295.1 Serranus cabrilla | reverse complement strand
GTCATAGGGCATTCAGGGTGACACAAATAACCAGAAAATGCAATTAGGTCACTGCGAGTGCACTATTATGTATCACAGGCCCTCTGAGATAATGCATCATGTGCTTATAGGAAAGCCAGTCAACCCTGACTGAAATCATGATTATTGACTACCCACGTATGAACAAAGCAAGACTGAGAAATGGTGCCATTAAATCCAGACACTTCAAGTCTATGGGAGCATTTTATTGCACATATATTATGTTTTTATCAGCACCAACGGCAAAATCCATCACTAATAATTCAAAAAACAAACAGAAAATACTGAGACACTGAGATAAGAATTATTACTTTTTTTTAATGAAATCAAATTTAGATTCTGATCTCAATTCCATTAGCTAACAAATTACATTTTAAAGCAACAAGAAACATAAACAGGACAAAAAGTTTGATATTCAGTGTACTATTAAAACAGCATGATGTCTAAAATTAGACGGGCGTCACAACCAGCATTTGGAAACTTTGTCCCAGGGACAGCAGACAGCATCCTGAACTGAATGCACAGCCGCAGTTCCTGGAAAATGTTGTCAGCTGACAACAAAACATGCCAGAGAAGTTTCTGCTGTGAGCAAGTTTTGCCACAATCAGCACCATTGTCGCTCTTAATCAGCTAGAATTCATCACATTATTCCATTAAGCTACTTAAAACAGCTGCATCCCAGTGGAGTCTGCATCCCAGAACACTGGGAAACAGACAAAGACATGCAAAGAGTATTTGAGAAATACATACATTTATGATTAATATAGATTTCTTTCTTTTTGTTTTGGCTTTACAGTTTTAAGTCCATATATGTGAGAGGCAGTGCATTTCAAATCACTGACTGACTGTATTAAATGGTTTAATTTATGGACTTTATTCAAGATTATTTGAATGAGTTGAACTAAACACACTTATTTAGATATTAGGAAGAAAAAATAAAGGAGTACTGCAAAATTGAAAACACAACTTACACAAGTTTTTATTGTGCCCTTGCTCCAAATACATATAAAATGATTAGAGCACTCATGGAGCTCGGACCTCTGCCAAGGTCATGGCTTATCTTGCCATCCAAACAGTAGTTAATAATTATTCATGTATCCACCCTTCATGAAGTCGGCCAAGCAGTTTGTAATCCTGCTGACAAGCAAACAAACTAACCAAACTGGAAACACAACCTCCTTGGCGAAGGCAACAATTATTTTAAATCTTTAATCACTGTAAACAGGAAAAGGTCACACACCTATTTCATAGACGGGTGCGTAGGAGGGATGAGTGGATCCAAAGTATAAAGACTCTGCACACTGTCTTAACCTGCAAATCATTTAATTATTGCAACATTTCAGGTGCTAGACCTTCATCAGACAAAGCATTGCAATACAACTTTTGTCTTGCAAGTTAGACTGTGTTAGGGAGCCTTTTGATCCACCATAAGTTCTACAACAAATAAAAGTATGAAGGGCTTAGATTTAACTCCAGCAGGCATCAAAGAACAGACTGAACTTCTCAGTATCCAGTGTTTCTTTGAGTGTTTCTCTGTGTGTGGAAGTGCTTCCCCTGAGCCAGATGATGGCAGTGTGCCGCCATGTTTGAATGCATGACTCAGCAGCACTCAGGTGGTGAATCCTCCTGAAAACAACAACGTGGTCATTAACGTCCATGAGCAAACATCAAATTATAGTGATAATAATAGATTTATTTTAAGCTGTTTAATCTCTGTGTGATTCCAGGGGAGCCACTTTGAATAATGCACAGCCTGGCAAGGTGATGGAAGAGTACGCTGTGGAAAGAGCTAATACACATAATACTCTGCGATGCCTTTGCACCAACTGTGCTGCAAACTGACCTGGGTCAAGTTAGTATTTGCTAAAATCAATTAGTGTTTGTTTTGAGTACCAGAGAGATGTGCTGTAATGATTTAGGACAATAGAGGTTTTCAGTTTTTATCCAGTGGTTGTTTAACTCGGTGACACTTCATTGATTCATTGCACTGTGCTGTGTGCAGAAACCATCTGCTAGTCACATTAAAAATGTGCTAAAAATAAAAAGCAAATGCAGTTTGACACAGGATGGCTTTAACAATGACCTACTTGGCATCGCCGACAAGTTTGTCATAATGCCAGTGCTAAATGACGGAAATGAGCATCAACAGTGGCTCTGAATATCCCCTTAAACAGGGATTTGCTACTTACGGGAGAATATGTTTTTTAATAATGTGCATTCGCAGCATTTTTTTTTAATGTTTTATGAACCTTCTAGACTGTGAATTCCCCCGAGTTTCACTATAATTAAATTATGAATGTCCAGCATGAAACAACACTAACTTGGCGTTGAACCTGGAGGACCGGAATCCTGGAAAAGATTTAAAATGCAGATTTGCTGAGTTTGGGATCCGGATGCTTCCTCTTCTCTTATTAACTGGGTTGGAAATTACCACCAGCTATGTATCAGTAGGTGGTGGCGGGTTTGTCAACTCACCAGCCACTCTGGCAGGAAACCAGCCATTGTTCAGAGCTCCAGTTCCAGAGCATCTAAAGGAGGCCATCACAGCAGTTTGTTCCCTCTGATCTGCAGCATTGTGGAAAAGTTCCCCTGCTCATTTTGTTACAAACTGCGTTCCAAGCATGTGCAACTCAGATCCAGGATTTCTCACCTTAAAGCTATGAATGTTTTGATTGTTTCTTGCAGTTAGTTTGCATCACATTATGACTTCCTAACAAACTGCAGTTAGCTCGGGAGCCGACTGAGGCATCACAGTGAGGAGATTTGATCTGCCAAATAATCTAACCCAAGGAGGAAATGTGCTGTCAACATGCTTGTTATAAACTTAATGCGCGTTGCGGATAGTCTGTCTTCCCTAATCTCAGAATCCCCCCCTGTCACCGCAGCTCACAGCACCAATACAGTCCGCGTAGTACACAGAGAGGACTAATTCATTTCGAATCACCGTGAGGCATATGAAAACACCTCAGCACTAGTCTGAGGAGGCAGGTTAAAAGTGGCAGCTCTGGTCCGGTCTGCTGTGTGAGGAAGCTGCCTGTGTGTCCCCGATAAGAGGGAGTGAGTGGTGAGGACACGTCAGCCTACTTCAGGTGTCAGCACTTCAAACCAGAAGCAGGGCTTCAGAGGGAATGTGTAAAACTCCATATTGCAGAGGTGAAGTGGAGGATATTCGGAGTTTGTAGTATTTGATGTCTGGTGTCAACTTGTTCTTAACCTAAAAAAAAAAAACTGAAAAAAGAAAAATGAATCCTCAGAGTCCGAGCGGTGGCTCGATGGATTTCTGCTCCTGAAAGCTTTCTGCCACTGTTTTCTTTCTTCACAGTGTGGCTAAGCAAAAGCATGCTCTTTATTTTTAATTGACGAGCCTCTTGTGGTGTATTACAGCAATTTACTGCATTGCAGTGTAAAGCCACTGGAGTTATTAGGCATGATCAGAGGCTGTTCCATTTAATGGGTAATTACTGAGCATAATTTAGAGGTGTGCACATATCAGTCCCAGTCATAAGCTGTTGGAAGGCTGATAAACTGAGTGAAAATAAACAGCAATGACTGAGCTCTTAAACTCCTTAAGTCCATTACGTTTCACTTGTGCTTAATTGCTAATCATTTAATAAATTAAATTCTTTTATTTGATATTATTTTTATCCATGAGGTCTGTCTAAGAAAATATTGTCCTCATAGATAATAATAATAATAATCTTGATGATTAAATAATAATCAACGTCTCATGACTGTCTAAATGTCATTCATCATGAGTGTTTGTCTGGTTCAAGCAGCCAGAGTTGAAGCGTCCCAATAATTATCATAAAGTGGGATTACCCGACACAAAATCTTGCCGGTATGAAATGGATTCTCAGTGGGAAAGCCACGCATCCAATAGAGAGCACTTATAAAAAGCTGCAGCATGGAAAAATGGCATATTGAAGAAAATTTAACAGGGATTCATCATGGTCTGACCCAGCAGTGGAAGGATTTATTTTGCACAGGACTCACCACACATTTTGCGAAAGCGAGGATTAGAGAAAAGGATAAAAAAAAAAAGGAAAAAAAATTGTCTGTGCGACAGTACATAATGTTGGATTCTGTTAAATATGTAGAACAAATTAAATCCTAAATTTGTAAATGAGGGAGGTTTGCTGCTAAGTAAATGAAATTAGCAGTAATCGTGATAAGAGTAGCTTCAGTTTTTGAGTTTTGAGGAATTTCACAGCTTCTTCTTGTTCTATTACATTTCATCAAATACAAGCACACGTCTGTGAAGAAATGGTTACAGGGCTAATTTGAAAAAATTGAAAGTACATTTTTTTTTACGAGACTACATTTGAACAGACGTTTGCTGCCTTCAATTTGTTCCAGCATGGCACTGTTTATGCTTTTGTTGTTTAGCGATCGCATATCATCAGAAGGAAGAACTCCCTTTCTTTTGACACAAAAATCAGCAATTACATGGTAGCTCAGATAACAAGAGCTTGAACAACTCTGGTTCTTTTTTAAACAAGAGCAGCCATTCCTTCCTAATTTCCCTGAATATTTTCTTTATAGGAAAAAAAAAACATGAAAGACGTTGTATGGTAGATGCAGCAGAAATGAATCAGAGGGATGGGATCCAGCCGGCCCACTGTATGCTTCCAGGCATTTAACCAACACTCATCACTGGCAGGAGTGTGACACTTTAGGGACCGGATGGACCCCAGCAGGGAGTCTGTCAAATAATTCCAAGCAGATCTACCATGCTCTGGCAGTTTACTGTATCCTTTTAGTTGTTGTTGTCTCGTGTAGCTGACCCGTGATTCAACTCTGGCCAGCTCAGCCAGCAGCGTTCACATCTGTCCGACTCTGGCAAGGATCACACAAATACATTCTCCTTACACCCGCTGCCGGGTTTGGCGTCAGCTTCACATTTGTGGTCGGCCTTTTAGCGCCACATTCTGACGTGTAGATCATAAGAAAGAGGCAGATAACTTCTTTGACCACTCATGTATGGTAAAGACTGGCTGCCCACTTTCACTGTCTAACATTAGAAGAATCAGAAACTGCTGGAGGCCGGCCAAAGCGGCTGGTTGATGCACAAACCACATTCTCTAAGAATTTGCCAGGATTTTTTATTTTTTTTGATGGTTATTTTCCACCCTGCTTATAAAGCATCTTTGAGTCATCTTTGAGCACCGTGCAGCATTTCTGATTAACTCCTGCTGGAATCCAATCTGATGCTCTATTTTAAACACTCTGGCAAGAAATAATATATCAGAGGATTTGACAAAAAGGGTTAGATCATAGATAAAGAAGGCGTCGATAGATGGAGTTTTCAAGTATATTTTCATGTCTGCAAGATAAGTATTTAGTCTCGATGTACGACTTAAGTAAGGCGTATAAATTGCATACAGAGTTGTTTTATATAGTGTATTAGCACTTAGAAGTTAGTGGTTGGTGCAGCGGCCAACATTTGACACGTTTTTCTGCCTTTTAGCAGTTTTTTAGTACCCTTGGAAGCTGTCCGATCACTTTCCTGTCTTCCTAAATTCTCTGAGGTTTGCAGACTGGTGGTCTAATTGGGTTCCCAGACAGGTCAAGGTCAATTACCTACACAATCAATCTCACTGTGCAGCTTCAGGAGCTACATTCACCACTGGAAGACTGATACAGGAAACTTTCAACTCCAATGCTTCGATTAACCTACAAATTTTGGAGAAACTCATAATGAGCACACAGAGTTTGTGCCGTGTTATAAAACTAGCTGAATATACGGCATCCAAGAAAGTTAGTTGCTTGCTTAAATGATGCCAATATGAATAGAGGAAATTAGGATGCCATGTTCTGTCAATAGCCCAAATACTGGCAAGGTTGTGAAGCAGATGCCTTAGCAAAACACTCCATCAACAATAGACTGAAAAAAAAAGTTTTTTCTACCGCCTGTCATTAGTTGATAAAGCTAAATAATAACTCAAACAATAATTATTTGTGTGCAGTGTTAAGATGCATGGGATTTTTCTTTTAAAAATAGTTGTTGTCAGTTGCTACACTCACTATAAATGTTCAATAAAAGAACAGGCTCTTTAGTCTGTTGCAGAGGCTTTTCTGGTGTTAGCATTGAAAATGGGATGTGACAGTCTGCAGTTACACTAATCTCCTTGATCACCTTTTACTTTACCAAATTGCGGCTCGATCAGGGGACAGGAGAGGACAGGACGGGGACAGGGACGGGGACAGGACAGGACAGGACAGGATTGATGCAGAGCTGGCTGGGTGATTGTCGCTCATATTTGACCCAAAGAGGTTCTTGGTTACGAGGACATTCGGACAGTGTGTATGATGGAAGATGTAGAGGTCAAAGGAGTTGTCCTCCTCTCTCAAACATAGTTCAGTTACAACATAACCTTGTTCTTGTCATCTGTTGTAACCTGATTTCTCGCTGTGACCACCAGCTATATAGCCCACACTGTCATTCTATAGAATCTTTACCCTATAGGAGGCTGAAGTGTGCTATAGAGGTCAAGTGTTTGTGTGCTTGTGTGTGCGTTAATGCATGGATGCATGGATGCATGGGTGCTTGCGGGTATGTTGTCGCAGCTATTGTGTTTTTTAACGTCATGTATAGAAGAAACCCTAACATGGAGTTTCTTTTACAATATAGAATACAAAGCTGGATTTCTTCTGTAATAAGCAAACAAACAACTGATTTGTTGGCTGTGTGTGCAGCCTTGATTCCAAGAAAATTGCTGAGTCTAAAATGTCAACTGAATGTGGTAATTTAATTTTAATTTAAATTTTTTTTTTTTTCTACATATTATTCAACTGAACTCTGAACAAAGAACCATAATCTGATTTAATGGTCAAGTATGTGTGCACAAACATGGAATTTGACTCTGGTTAACATTTTCTCAATGCACAGTTGATGTGTGATAAGGTGCAAATTGAGGAGATTTATATTTCATTTGCATATATAAAGTGTGCATAATTTACAAGACTGTACATTAAAAAAGTGCAAAGATTTATGGAGGTCAGGGGTTATTGCACAGAGGTTCATCAGAGTGACAGCTTGAAACTGTCGGTATATCAATGACAATATATCTTATGTTCAAACTGTTAAAGTTTTATTAATTTTCTCTTAATACACACTGAATTTGATGCATTCTGATTATATTACCGTTTTACAGAGTGTAGCTCCTTTGTGGACTTTGGGTTGTAAAGGCCTAACTCGGGTCCCAAAGAGGTTTCTAGATTGCATGTAAAGTTCAAATAGAGAAAGTATTTTTTATGGAAGCAGTTTGTCGGGATAAAAACTAAGATCAATACTGCAGCCATGGCAAACTGACTGTTTAACTAAAACTGAAAGTGAAATCTGTTTCAATAAGTCTGTTTGTACTTTTGATGTTAGATTTCTGTCTCATATTTCATTCACTGCTCTTGATCTTTACATGTAGCAGCTAATCATTTCAAACCCAATGCTTTCTGAGAGCAACTGTAAGGGAAAGATCGGATTCTTCAACCTGGCTCTTAATCTTGGAGTTGTAGCGAGTTAGTACGGGTCGTGCTAACTTTTCACTCAGCACCGGGCATCTGGATACAGAATAATTCAGAAATATCACATGAGCTGCAGCTCCAGCCGAGGGCCTGGGTTGTAATACCCCTCCCTCTTCCTGTGTTCCCTGCCCTGGTAAATATAATCTTATAAAGACAAAAATGCCAAATAAACATCTTTTAAAAAAAGAAAAAGAAACTTTGTGTTTGCAACCTCTGTGATAAAGATTAAGAAAATACAATTCTGACAAAACAACATTTACCAGGACAAGCAGCTCTGGCCGCTTTAAGCTTTCCAAACTCAATTTTACAGAAATTATCCTGCTTGTCTCTCAGTCAGACAGAGAGGAAACAAATCATTTAACAAGTTTTTGTCTGAAAAAAAAATCCAATCTCAGCCACTGTTGTGGAAAAGATAAGAGCTGAATAGATGCACATGTGCATACTAGCAGATCCGTGAGTTAAATGTTGATTAGTGGGTCTTTAGATTTGACAAACACAACCGAAGCACAACTGAAGTGTTTTTTTTTTCTTTTCAAGGAAACTTAGAGCTGTGTCCATCTCACAGTGAGGTCACACCTTTGGAAAGATGTTCTAAAAATGGTTATTTCAGTGTAATTGAGACTGTTGGTGAGTCTGAGTCCATTGGGAAAAGTTGGGTGTGTTGTGTTTATTTATAGCCTCAGAGACCGAGACAGGAGAGAGTGAAGGTGAAATACTTTTTGAGTTTTGGTGTTAAAAAAATCTACCCAAGGCATTTTAAAAAAAAATGCTTTTAAATGTCCCTCTAATGTTTTATGTAAAGTACTTTGAATTCTCCTGTTGCCCCTGGATTTAATTGTAGTTATTTGCATGGGATCTACTTCTGGGGGAAGAGATAACTTTGTGTGGGGAGTGCAAATCTCAGCATCACTCATTGTCAAAATCGTCACATTTATGAGGAGAATACCCAGTTTGAAAACAGCAGAATTGACCTTTAACTAGATTAAGAGCCAGGTAATAAAATCACTTCTAAATAGGTTATATTGCATCAAAAACGAGTGAAACCAGATTGCTGAAACAGGCTGATTGATTTAAACCAATTTTATAATACAGGTCACATAATGTATTGTACCACTGGCCTCTTGCTTGAGCCGTGTCCTCCATTAATCAGAGGTTAAAAAAAGAGAGTGCATGAGTGGGTTGTGGGTAATTATTGACCAACATCCCCATCAACCCCCCACAGATGTATTAGGGTCATTATGTGCTTTGAGTCTGGATAAAATTCCTCTCCACAATTTAAAAATATGAAAGTTTCCTGAATTGCAGTGATGAGGGTTTAGAGCTTAATTTAAGTGTCACACATGCACAAAACTTATAACCCTGTGTGTGAGCGCCTGGACTAAGGGCTGTCTCCACTCTCATTTTTGTTTAAGTCTAAGCTAAGAAGCATGGCAACGGCACACTGAGGAGTTAATGAGCTTTACATACAAACACAGACACGCATGCACACTGAGACACACAGACTGAAGCCGAGGAACATGCACGCACAAGAAAAGTATATACTCTCAATAAAACACCCGCCCACACACACACATGCACATTCTTGCCTGTCAAATCATATTAACATCAGGTCAGGCTGCTTTTTTTTTAGCTTGTTGCTATGGCAGCAGTGGGAGAAAAATGGCCGTCTATGTATGGGTCGTTCCCACAGACGTCTCCAACAACAGGGCTGCAGCAGTAAGATTGGTGTAACTACTGGAGATTGCTCCCCTCCGCTGTGCTTAATGTAATATGGGAGTGTGACTCAAAAATGCACGAAGAGCCGAAGTGCTGTTGATATATATGAAATGAGTGCGATTTGTCATCGTAAAAAGGGGTCAAAACCTTTCAGGCCTCCACTTCTATCCATTAAGAGTTTTGTGAACGCTCCAGGATAAAGTTTTATTGTTTCTCTCTGAGATGATCAGGGAGATCTCTTTATGATGTTGAATCGTCTCGAGGGCGAAGTTGAAGTAAATGAATCATATCCCAATTCCCTTTCCTATAGCTGATTGTGTTGTTAATAAGAAATGTGCTAATTAAAGCAACTTCTTTAAATAGCTTTAATTAAAAACTGCTGCCTCTATAAGGTGTTTAAATCCATAATCAGGCAGTAATAATTCATGCTCCCATAACAGTAGTAGTAGACATGCTAATTTACTTTTTAATATACATATCTCTACATATCACTTCACATATATTTCTATTTTATTTCCTATTATATTTTATTTATTTTGATCACCATTTGTTTCAATTTATTTCTATATTTCCATATTAGTTATTTATATTTATATTTGTATTTCTGTATTTGTATTTGTATTTTTATTCGTTCATATCTGTATTCACAGCAAATTTATTTAGAGTTTTCTATTTTATTTTTATTTTCACATATCTCTTTATTTGTATTTGTATGTACTTTTTATTGCATTTGTGTTTCATAATGTCGTATATTAAATACAGCACACTTATTTTATTTTATTTTATTTTATTTACAGACCTACTTATTTCTATTTCTTATACAGCAGCAGCAGCTGTAGCAGAAAGTATTTTGATTCTGATTCTGAATTCCTTTACTTTTGGCCCCAGTCAAATCCAAATAATTGACTCTCTAATGCCACATATATATATTTTTTAATCTAAAATATACCCTCAGGAATCCCTGAGTCTAATTACATTTGCTTCATTTGGCAGATATCTAAATTTTTATCTATTTGGGTCAAATTTTGCCAATAATTTTATAAACGAAATCATGGTGCCAATTCCGTCGTGAGCTGCAGCGTGCCAAGACTTTTTTGTCATATCCTGGAAGCACACGTTGTTTACAGCAAGGAGAGTATTATCAGCGTAGACATGCAAATCCAGTTTAATCAAGTACAATTAACACATATTGTGCACTTCCTGTGGGCAGGATCCTGCAGATAGTGTTAAATCTCAGGTAGCTTTTCGATTCCTTGCCAACTTCCAGCACCCGTCCTCCACGGTTGTCACCCTGTTTTGTATGTAATTCACAATAGGTGTGATCCTGACTGCGATGCAGGAGCTTTTCTATCAGCAGGAAGGTGCTGTGTATGCTTGCATGACGCCGAGGCACAGATCGACATGTGGCATGTGGGTCAAGTTTTTTTATTTCCTGTATTTGCAGTGGCTTGGCAGAGTGGCCAGTAAAAAAGCAGCCTTATCTGACCTCATTCCGCTTCAGCCCCTTTTTGGTTGCTTCTGATAATGACACTGACCCATATTTGCTGTGACTATTCATGGGTGGTTTTGTTTAGGACACAAACAAGTTTGTTTGTTTCCAAAATGAAATGTTTTATCTAAATGTGTCCAGAGGAAAGTAAATGAGATCGAAGAAAAAACAGCCTCAATGCACACGAGCGTGCATACAAAACAGGTCTGAGTAAAAATGGCAATTCAAATGAATAATTCTGATTTAGTGTTTAAACTTTTGACACATTTCATGATCCGACAACCATTGCAAAACATTTAAGTTTCTCCTTACTTATTGATTTAACTTTAAAGTCACCACAGGCCTTAATAAATGGTAACTGTCAGATTGCTTTATGTTTTTTTATTATTTGTTTTTATAGAGGTTTTAAATCATGGCTACAAAAGAAAGAGTATTGTTGTCATACCTAATCCCCCAGTACCTTTATTTACTTTTTGTGGATGTAGTTTAGGGATTTGTGTGTGTATGTTCTTTTATTTATTTATTTGTTTTTAAGCCTCCTGTGGCAAGGTGTTGTTTACCGTTTCACTACAGAGTGCATCTGCTCTTTGTGTGTAAATGTATGCTACAATACTAATGCTACAGCACTGTATCATCTATATCAATTATAAACAAACTAAATAAACAACAAACGTCATTACAGGTTGCCTATAAAAACATATGCATACATTTTTTTTTAGGTTTTTGAACCTTTTACCGCATATAAGCACTTTTTCCACATGATTACTTCCCAAAACAACCTCATAATTGCAGAAACGTTAGCTTGATGTGCTCAAGCTTGTTCTGCTAGAACAGCTTGTTTGGCTAACGAACTTGAAAACACGGAAATTGATGTCAAGCTTTTCCAAATCATTTGACTAGTGAAATGAGAAAAACTTAACAGCTTGCAGGCTGTAATTTCGAGTGCAGGTAACTGTTGAAATTGATTAGATGTGCTTTGTGATTGTCAGAGACAGCGGTGAGCTTGATGGCACTTGATGTGGGTTTATTTTTTCATCCACTTGAAGCAATTTTGGAAGTGTCGGTAAATCTTGTTTGCAAATCAAACGTACTATATTGATACACGGGATGTTAATCTTTAAAGTAATCAAATTATTGCAAGAAAATATTGCACAAACGTTTAATTAATTTGCCCTTAATTCTCTATTTCTGTTGTGTGCCATGCAGTGAAATCAACATCGAGGCATTGGATAAAACTTGGACTGAATCTTTCTCCTTTATGTTGTCCTGCACCACCCCCCCTCACAACACATCAACACATCACATTCACACATATCCAACACACATCTCATGTATCTAATCAGGAACGCTGCAGCTTCCTCTGCACATCACAGCAATGGTTTTCTCTTGATTGCCACATATTTTTTTTCCTATATTTGTTTCTCTTTTTTCCTCCTTCTCGCTCATGTTTTTCTTGTCTTTTTCTCATCCTACCTTTAAGTGGGAAAAGTATGACTTAATAGGTTTTAGACATATTTGTTACATACACTGTTTCCAATTAAGTTGGAACACAAACCTCTGTTTATTCCTATTAAAATGAATCAGTAATCACTTTTGAAGAGATTGAGTAATACAGTTTTGAGAAGATAAACAGTTTATCTTTCAAGAATAAATCACATTGACACAATAATTTAATGGAAAACGGTAAAAAAATATTTTATTCCAACTTGAGCAACAGTGTATAAATATCTCTTAATAGCATTTAAATGGCTGTGCTTGGATATGTAGCAGGTCCTAGCTACTCTTTGATATATATTTATTGAAATGTTGTTGAGACACAACCATGTCTGCAACAAGCAAAAACAAATGTCTTTCTACTCCCAAAAGACCAAATCCATGCTTTCTCTGAACTTTGAACATTCACATTTCTATACAAGTTGTATGCACAACACTAAGGTTACTGACCAAAAGTATTTTTTTTCAATTCCAGTACCAGTAGAGGCATCTGCCCTAAACTTCTAAATACAAAACATTATTAGTCACTGATAGGACAGAAAGCTTCTTAGAAGATTTAAGATTCATTTAACTGAAGGGAGAGGAGCATTTTAAGGCAACATTCCTTTGTTAAGTTTCAGGTCATAAAAGTCAATGTTTTACATTGTAAATATTCTGTGAGCTGGCTAGATCTAGATAGGTCCTGGAATAGAGCTATTCCAGGACCAACACACATCTGCATAAACACCATAAATTCTGTAATGAAAGTTTAACATCAGGTGACAGCTCTGGTTGGCTGCTGGGTCCCAAATTACCCACTTGCAAAGTCCAACCTATTGTTGGGGGTTTGGCCAAAATCCAGAAGAATACCTATGAAAAAGAGAAATTGTTCTTCACTCTGTATTGTGCTCTGGCATGGTCACTGCAGAGTCCAGCGCTGCTCATTACATCTGGTTATTATTCTGTCAATAAATGGTCAACTTTACTCAGTTGTTTTAAGTTTTTGTAAAAGCCAAGTATAGATTAAAGATGCGGGCAGAGCAGGGAGGCTTTAAGGTGCCACCAGCTCTAACATCACATAACAGTTATCATTGGCTCTGCTGCAAAGTATTTGTTGAGACCCCCTACTGTACCACACAACCTTTCAAGTTATTTATTGTCATGGGCACAATAATCATAGAGAAGCAGTTGTTGGCAATGAAAAACCAGCTTACAAACAGTCCTCATTAAATATGTAGAAGAAAGCACATCACATAATTAAAAAAGATGCATTTGAGAGAGAAAATTGTGCAGGACTTAAAAATATAGGGATAAAATATAACACAAAATATGATGTATTTGGACTAGTATGTGCACAGTGTTTGCATATTGAATACACTGCAATTTAGACTTACTTTGTAATGGCCAAGATAAAACCGTCACATGCAGCAACTGAAGGGTCTTTGTTGTGTTGGAGGCCACAGTGCAAATACACACCACTTCACTGGCAGAGATACCTGGTGTGTATATATGTATTTGAGGAATTAATGGCCTAATCTATTAGAAATTATACACATAACATACACATCACATCACATACATACACATCATTTTCATCCTGACTGTCTCATGTTTATATTTCACTCCATTCAAGTGAATGTGCTTGGTTTACAAAAAGAAGGATGTCTTCAAATGAATGATTGCATTCATATCCGGACTGGCTTTAACACACATTTTAGCATTTTAATCAAGGAGTTCATCAGTTGATTAAATTGCTGTGTCCCATAGTGGAGGGTGAAAGTCAAGTCTGAGTCGAAGACAACAATTTATCAATGGTAAGCTAAATAAAGTAGCAGCCTTTCTTCAGACCCTTGATGCTAATGGATCGTGTTCCCGTGTGTCATCACACTAATTGGCTTTGGCTGTTGACCACCTGATGAGGTCGACTGGGAGTGGTCAGCTGAAGAGTAAACCCTTGATCTTATGGATTGTTTTTTCTCTGGACGTCTGGTTCCATGTCCCAGTTGCATACTGGCCTAGACTCTGTGTTAAGTATACCCTATTTAAAAACATTTTCCTGCCAGTCAGTATACAAGGAAGTTATTTTCTTCTTTAGCCTTGCATTTAAATAAGTGATATAATATATGCCCATTTGAAAATGTCGCTAAATATTTTCCCAAGGATTCATTTCTTGAAATATTTAATTTTCTCAGTTGTCTCCAGAGCATTTTACACATTTTTGCCACCATAAGTAGCTCCTTTATTTTCACCGTGGGTTGCAATGTGAGTCCATGGTCCACATCTCACTCAGAATTCAAGTGATTTTCTGCAGGCATTTTTAAGTATTCTTCATTCTGTCATTATCCCAGTGTGAAATGTACTACACAGTCAAAACAGGGTTTGGAATATTATTATGTATGCTACGCAGTGGGGACGCTGCTTGGGTCCACTGTGTCTGCATGACACATTTAGCACACTTGAGATGGTCTCAGGAAATGGTTGTTATCCATTGTTGCACATAGCTGCTCTCGACACATTTTGTGAAAACTGGACCTAAACATCCTCCCAATATTAAAAGGGAAACTCCATCGATTTAACACATAAAGGTCAGTTTACTAGAGAGTGAGAGTACTACACAGCCTGTAAAAACTGGTATTTAATGTCCTCTGGGGCTCCACAGGGAGCTTCCTAAGTCTGAGAAAAAGATGTGGGCAGTTCGAGGCATGTTTAATGAAAAGATGCTGTAGCTTGATATTTTTGGAAATGTGGGATCCAATGTTTTAGGAATTCTACCCCGAGACCGCAGGAAAAGTCCCTAACTTTGATTCTGATTTGACATATTACAGTTTCTGAGTGCATCACATAATGTCATTGAGCCCAGAAAGACCTTTACCATAGACTTACATTAGTGGGAAAACGTCTGTAAATCAACAGATCATTTGTTTTTGAACGGCACAAGCCCTGCAAAATTAATCATCCACTGTCAGACTTTGATCTGTTCGGTCCGATTACATTGGAATCTTGCTCCACTGAGCAGCTTTTATAGGGAATAAGCAGAGCTCCACCTCCAACACTGTATCCAGTTATACATCCCTGCTCTACTCACAGGGGCTGAAAGTCACCATATCACAACCTCTTTTGGTTCAGTTTTGGTGACATCCTGCTAGCAGCGTGGCCCTAGAGATGCCGATGTCGGTCACTTGGTCCCCCACTTTGGTCTAGACTAAAATCTCTCAGAAACGGTGGAATTGCCATGAAATTTGGTGCAGATATCCACGGCCCACAGAGACTGAGTCCTAATGATTTTGGTGATCCTTTGACCTTTTATCTTGTGCCACCACACAGTTGACATTTGAGTTGAATGGATTGAGTATTGAGGTATCCGTAGTCTTGGTGAACTTCTGACTTTTCATCTAAATTTCAATTTGTCAAATTCTTTATCTATCCAATAGAGAGGTTTTCTTTGGAATGAGCATGACACTCACAGCGGCACTTCTAGTGTGGCTGCTGAATCTAAAGGCACTGTTGTTGGTTGCCTCTGCCGCTTCCATCGTTTCCAATGTAAACAAGGCAGCAGATGAACCAGAGGAAAGATGCTTTCTTGGAGTTGATAATAGTTAAACTATTGCATCTTGCCCCTGCAGCATGCCATGTGACCATAGAGAGCAAACGAAATAACATATTTTTGGAGGCCAACCTGGATGCAATGTCTATTGAGAACTCACCTATGGGATTTCTGCATTGGATTGTGGATCATTGCAGAAAATAAGCTCTGTTCAGCAGGATAATCTTCACAAATAAAAAAAAGCTGACTATATGCTATAGCTAACTACTCCATGGTCGCATGACTTCTACATCACTGCCGTTAAACCTCAGATGCTCACCGACAAGCTAACCAGCGGTTTTGACAAGCTAGCGAATCCGTAGTCTAATAAATTGTTTATTAGCATAATGTACAATCTACAAGGGTTTGTAGAAAAACAGTATTTCCTCTATTTTAAGCAGCAACCCGCTTTATTTAGCATCATGATCAAATGAAACAAGGTGGATAGCAGCGTCATGTGGAGCTCTCTCTGTAGAAGCTGCAGCTGTATTTTGCTTGTACTTTCAAATGTGCACAAATGGTAATAATATATACTCACCCTATAGCTGCTTGCAGGATATAAGAAAGCTGTGTGAGTGTGAGTGTGTGTTTCACTGAGCTGCTTCTGAGATGAAAGGTCAAACACACAAACACAGGTCTCCCTTCCTCGCTAAGTCGGATCACAATGGTGAACTTGAGTTGGATCTCACGTAAAATCCTTCCTGACTACCGTGTATGTGTGTGTGTGTGTGTGTGCATATGTGTGTGCATGTCTCTAAGTGTGACAGAGAGATGTGTAGACATTAGCTGCCATAGCATGCATACGTATTGCAGTCAGAGAGCCAGGGAGAATTAGTGTTCACATCATCTAGCTCGCTGTGCATGCATATTACAACAGATGCTGATGCTTTCTGTGTATCTGTTTGAATTCAGAGTAAATATTTATCTTGCCATATGGCCTTTAGTCAAATGTTTGGAAAGTCTGCAGTTCTTTTCCCTGTTAGCATGCAAGGGTCTCTGATCTGCGGTGCACAAGACTCCTGTAAGGACTTAAGAAGGGGGAGGTCTGACCTCCCGGTTGATCTCATAAAGCCATTACCTACCTTGTGCTAGAGATTCTTATTGGACAAGTCACATATACATACTGGACTACTTGGATGAGGCTTGCAGAGAGAGTTTGGCACTGAAACGTTTGTTATTCAGATCTCAGATTAAGTAGCTGACATGTAGATAAAGTTGATAACCGGAGCTCAAGTGTACTATTCCAAGTCCATTCTTTTGGAGTGGTTTGAAATGAAATAAAGCTGGGGCCAGATGGGTGCTTGACTTCATGAAATACCATTTCTGATAAAAAAAAATGAGGAGGTCATACCTTTAACCTGCTGGAGCTGAACTCCGTGCAGATCAAAGCGATATACTTCCAGCAAGTTCAGAATTTTATTTTCAGAAGTTTCCTGTACTCGTGGCTTAATCTTGAGCGGCAAATCCTTCATCTCATGTCCCCTTTTCACACAGAATTATTCTGTATCTGCAAATATTACTCAGCCCCGCTCTGCTGAATCATCTCGGGCTCATTGTAGTTTGTGCTAATATTAATGTGGGACACTTCACTGTGGAACTGTCCCCAGTGACTTTGGTGCTTACTTTTACCCCAGGCAATCACTGCTGCAGCTTTGTCTGAGGAAAGATGTATGGGGACCATTGCACAGAATGCGGCATTTAATCAATTCCATAACATTGTGGTCAACGAATCAAACATAGCTTTCCTCCCTCCTGCGGCTGCGGAGGGAGCATTGCAGTATTACATCCACTTGGAAGGCCGGCAGTGTGTGTAACTTGAATCTCCTTTCTGTTACTGGAAGAGACTTATAGGATGTGTAACTTGAATCTCTTTGCTGTTACTGGAAGAGACTTGTAGGATGAATACAGGAACTGTCAATGAACTGTGAGTGTATAAGGAGAAGTTTGATCTTTGTGTTTAAATGTTGGATGTTGGTGAAAATTGTAGGGCTTCCCCATTTAGTCAAATCTGTCATTTGGTCTTTGTTGGTCTCCAGAGCTGATTGGTAATTTTTTTTAAAGCTTTTTCATGCTGAATGAAATCTTAGAGCACATCTCATTTTTGTTCTTGTATTTTGCATGATTCTTTGTGGAGAAATCTTTTTTTTTGGGATTTGTGGATTTAATCAATCAACAAAATTGTCAAAAGAATTGTTAGTCAACTAAAAATATCTTTAGTTGAAGACAGCATTAGTGTGTTGTACAGTGGGAGCCTTCAATTTATGGTGGGGTTTAAATATGCACCTTACAATGTACAGAGCTGGAAATTCAATATAATCAATATGATCTAAAAAAAAGGCTGTAAAAATGTCATGTGGTACTATCCATCCATCTCTCCATATTCCTTCCTGCTGTTATCGGGGTCAGGATCATGTGGGCAGCAGAGCTCCAGGCAGCCTGAATGATGTTTCTGTGTCTTCCGACAATCCTTGAATGAAGTCACTATTATGGTTTCTGAAATTAATCGCTGCAAACTGTGTTGTTTGTCAGCCTGCGTGGTTTGAGTCTGAGATCTGGAGCAGTAGCACAAACCTTTGTCTCCAAACCCAGGAGAAGGATTATACCTCCCTCTCACTACCTCACAATTATCTTCCAACACTGGATGTTTTCCGGTTAAATAAGCTTTGGGTGAGCAGTGTTATGATATTGGTAGCAGGCACGCTTCTGATCACAGCCGGTGAAGCTTCACATCTTAAAGAGCCTCTCCAATGAAAATCAGTGTAGAATTCACAATGCTGTTAATCATGACATGATACCCGCATTTTGTAGCATATTTAATTTAAACTAAATTTATAAGAAAAATGCACACTTTAACATACCTAAGTGTAAAAACAACTACCTAAAAAGACATGACCTGACCACCAGGGGTTATCAAATTTTCCGTCTTTATATAGAGTCTATTGGTCAACCTAATGCTAGCCTTGTTGGGGCACACTGCTCTTTTAATGGTCAACCTAGCACAAGCAGCTGTGGTGGGTGGGACAGGAGGCAGATCATGAGTTTCTCAGTGAAGGAGAAAGAGGAGATCTAACTCCTGCCTCTTTTAAGAGTTTATGTTTGGAAAACCATGTTAAACAAAGCCTTAATATTCCATACTTTATGTCTGGATTTATAGACTTTAAATAGTGTCAACAACAGGGACTCCGGACAGACTGTGCAATGCTGTTTATTTATTCGGCTTTCCAGAACACAATATGAGCTGTAATGTTCTTACTGTTTTGGAAAGCGTTACTTAAAAGGTCAGCCAGGTGCTTATATATTCTGCAGAAGAAAACAAAGGGCATGAAACCAACACTTACTTGGAAGATTTGTTGTTAGATATCAACTCAATTCCTGATTTACAATGCTGACCATGTTCACAAGCAAAACTCTGCTGTAAGCGCTGCAAACACGACTCACCACTGCTGCTATTGCTGCTGTTCATGTGGTATTTTATATGCCTCACCTGTATCCCAGCTTCCACTTGTAGGCTTTGAATCGAAGATGCCCTGGGGGGTGAGTTTTTATTGTTACTCCCCAGTCGAGATGCATCTTTGTGGGGAGTTTTTACCAATATGTCAGACACTAAAAACAATTTTCCTACAGCTCCAATCGGCCCCAAGAGATTTTTCAAAAGGGTCCATTTTAGTTTGGCATCTCTATCTCCTCTGGAGCACACAAGGGGCTCCAAATCAACCCTATCCTTCGCAAATTATATTCAAAGGCATCAAAGTGAGTCTTGTGGCATTGCTGGTATACACCCACACTGAACATGTTCAGTGTTACCACATTGATCTTTTAATTAGATCCATTTACTCACCGTATTGCATGTGTTTAAATGGCTGCAAAGTCCATCTCAAGACTTAATTAACACGACCCCATTATTGTTAAAGGCATGCATGCGATAGAGTTGGAGTTATAATAATCTTTTCTCTCTGACATGTGCCTGTAAATCTGCACACCTACAGTACATAAACACATCAGTTTCACATAATACAGAGAACAAAATAAGATCGTATAAATATAACATTAATACACGCGTCATCTACCAAACCAGCAGTTTTGCTTTAAATCCTAACTAAACAAAGCAAAGACAGTTTTTATTGCATCTGTCATAAAATTCATTAAACTTGCCAGGAGAGACAAGCTCGTTGGGCTGTTAATCATATTGTTTCACGGAGGAGGAGAATACGGTGGTGGCGTGCAGCACACTGCCAGAGGTGGTGTGTGATATAAACTCTCACAGAGTTTCTGTTATTATATTTCATTATTGTGTTTGTGTCGCTTCAGTGTCTTATCACAGAGCAAAGTAAATCAACTCGAACAAACTAAGTAAAGAATATTCTGTGTGCATAACCCAGAGCTGTATTCTTTGCCGCACTGGGGTGAAGCACACTGATCTCATTGTGTCACAAGAGGTGCATTCATACGCTGGAGCTTGGTCACCAATTCCATGAGGCGCGGGTGTAAGGGTATGTTTTGACTTGAGAAGTGCTGTTGTAGCATCGCGTCCCCTCTCCAACGCATGAGTCATTCTCTGGAGACCCAGTTTCAAGGGAATCCTGGGCTTGCTGTCTGTTTGACTTGGGCATTGATGTCATTGTCCTTTACTTTGTGAGTCATGCTGTCACCCACAGGGATTCAAACGGAATAATAATAGCAACAATGAGAAGGATATCAATAATAACTATTATGTATCTTTGTACAATTCCCTGAAACAGCAGGTGACAGCTAAATATTTGCTAAGCTTAAAGCAGCTACAAGGGTTTTTAAAGAAAGCAGAATAGTTTATACTGATGCCTCTATTTGACTTTCACTGTTAGCAAGAAGATTTGCTATTTCTACATAGTTATTCTTGCCTGTCACTGGGTCCGATTCCCTGTGAAATCAGATGAAACCATTTGCAGCACGCAGACCAGAGGAGTTTATGTTTACATTTACCCAGGCAAGGTTTGGCAGGGAGGAGAACTAGTTAAAAGGAAGCAGGAGAGATTTTTTCTTTGAAGAATTTATGTTTGACATTATGTTTCGGGGCTATCCGGGTCAGGATCACCAAAGAGCAACAACTGCTTAAAGAGGCAGTGACAGAGCAAGGGCAAAAAAACATTCAACGGAATTTGAAAGGATTTAAAACAGATCCTGAATTGTCCCGTTTTCTCCTTAACAGGTATGTAATGAGTCTGTTTTATTCATGAAATACATAGCAAGATGTGCTGTTACATCCATATGTATGAATTTATGGTGGTGATTAAAGCAAAGTTGACTTTGTTTCACCATCCTCATATGACAGTAATTAATCTTGCATAGCCACAAATAGCTCAACAACCTAAACGACAGAGCAGGTCATATGTTAGTACCACCCATTACGACATATTTATGTATCGTGGCTCGTGTTTCATGGTTCCCGGCACAGCGAGACGTTCTAAATATAGATAAATAAACACGTCCTTTTGCATACACATGTGATTTGCCTGTGTAAAAAAGGCTGCAGTTTTGGGGAATTTGTGCTACACAACCACTGACCTTGGTTTAGGGCAACATAAGACTGTTCAAACAGTAAATAAATGTAAATGCAGGAAGTGAAATAGTTACGCGGGTGACATGACTACCAGAAGTTACGTAAAAGACGTAAGTTACATTCAAAAACGTAACTCAAGTAAACAACATTAAGTTACGTTTACTTATGTTTTCACAAGGGACATGAACCCTGTTCTTCTGGGTGAAAGTCTGCTATTTGTCTGACGGTTTGGACATACCAGAGGGCGGTGTAAAACGTAAATATAGGTCATATTTTGCTGCCTGTACATACAACCTACATTTACGTTTTTGAGGGGAGACCAGTCTGGATATATTACCTTACAATAGTATTGTTTTGACGGAAGCAGGCAGTTGTTTTAAAAAGAAAAACCTCTAAAAACCCACAATTAGTTACTAGTATAGGTGAGCATTTAGCAATAAAAGAGTCACATATTTCCCTCAGTAGTTGGTTGGGACCAAAACAGAGCTTAAAGAGAGTAAAAAATGAACTTGACCAGAAACCAAACAATTATTGATTATATTGTTCCATGTCTTTTATTACTTTTATTGCGCCGTTTTGTCCCAAAATGTGATTTCGACTGCAGTCATTCGAGAACACTTTGCTAATTTTTTGCAGTTCTTTTCTGAGAGGTCTGCTATTTGTCATCTTGTCACGAGACGTTTCAGCCTGCACAGTTCTGCTATTTGTTGTGTGAAAAAATGGTTGTATGTTTTTTTTTCCCCCAACAAAGTGATTATGGTCAGTTTACCTTGAAATGGTGTTTGGCCTTCTGTGAGATTACTGTGATGACTTCGCTCTTCAATCCCCCTCTACAGCTCCAATCAATAGAGCAGAATACAGCAGTTGTACCTGGGGACGGGCTGGCAGCAAGTCTCTCTCATTTTGTCCCAACTTATCTGTGATACTGTACCATAGACTCAAAACATGCACGGCAACGATGCAGACTGTAAATAACCCTAAAGACTTAGCAGTTAGATCTGATGTTTGTATAAAATGAGGCCAAGTTTATGTTGGACTCTGTCCTTCACACCTGAAGTGCAAGACATCCATTTCATTGTAGTCAGGATTGTTGTTATCAGTGGCTATGCTTACATAATTTCTTTGTTTTTTTGTTTACAAAAGTGAAAAAATAAGCCAAGGCAGGTGATCCCTAAACCTGCATTCTTACTAATGGCCAGCAGGGGGCGACTACACTGGTTGCAAATAGAAGTCTATGAGAAAATGAACCTACTTCTCACTTGATTTCTTACCTCTGTTACCTTGTCTTACCTCATTTTCCTGAGGAGTTTAAATCTTCATTACAGCCTGATATTCACTGTGTAACTTCTGGTACCATTTAGAGTCAAATACACAATAAAGCAGGGTATGCTTTAGGGCGTGGCTACTTTTTGATTGATTAGACTCTCCCATAGAGACCTGTCAATCAGGATAGTGGTGTAGCAGTGTTTATCTATGGCACCATGTACATTTAATAAGCTCCGAACTTGTTTTGTGTGTGTGTTGTTTGTGTTTTTGTCTTCAAACCTTGACCTTTTCACAGTGTGTTGTCAGGTTATGAAAGTTAATCGTAATGTTTTGGTTGCCTTAAAATCTCCTGTTCAGCGATTGGTTACACTGTGAGACAAGAACAAGTCAGCTGTTAAATGTTTTAACACATTCTCCAATCCTTATGACCACATAGGCTGTTTCTTGCTGAACACATCCCACAGGAGTGTTTTTAAAATGAGTGCCATCTACTCCTGACAGGAACCGGGCACATCCTCATACTATACCATAGCAATTTCAAATATGCCGCCAAAGTTCTGAAATGGCTGCAGTTTGGTTAGTTTTAACTGTACTTGGCCTAGCTGGACTGGCTACCTGTTCATCCTCCCCAGCTCCGCCCTCTGTTCCAAATATGGTCACTTCTGACTCCAAAAAACAAGGTTAAAATGGCGAAAATGCCATACTCGATGCTTCCCAATAATAGTCCACTGCACCTCATCTTTCTCTTTCTGATACACCATTCTGATGCAAATATTATACCTGTAAAAAGATGATATTCTTCCACACTTTTAGTATTTCCTTAGCTCAGCATTGTGGGCACATTTCAGTGTCAGCAGTAATTACTTTACTTTTGAAAACACCTTTTTCTTTGCGCCTTGGTTTTCGCTCAGTTGGTGGCTGTTTTCATGTAAAAAGTCTGTGACTGTTACAGCAGTGACAGACAGGACCGTTCTGTAAACTGTTCCCAGCAGCAGGAAGACTTATTTACATAACCTGAATACATTTTTTTGTTTGTCAGCCAATAACTATATTCTTTCTGTTCATGTAAACATACCCAAATCCATAGTTATAATGTCACGTTGTCAATCATCTGCACAGTCTGTGTATTATAACCAGTAACCTTCAAGCTCTCCAGCCTGAGAATCAGCTTTAATCATCAGTTCCAAAAAAGCTGCCTTATTATAGAAAAGATGTCACGGGGTGATATTAATATCTCTAATATCAACTCATGACATTTTTGATGTTCAGTATCCCTAAGACAACAAAGGCTCCATCTTTAAAAAGTCTTACAATTTTGACAAGGAGGGGCATTACCTTTCATCTGCTGTCATTCTAAAAAGGACTGTAATACGTTTAATTTCCTGCCATCAATCACTGCAAAAGAACGACAGTGTCAGATTTATCAAATGGCGGATTTTTAATTTTAGAAACAAAGTAATCAAAATGAGGTTTAAATTTATCACAAAATATGCCAAAATACCGGACTGGTTTCAGCTTCTCAATTAAGAGGATTTGCTGCTTTTGATGAAATGAAAACAGGAGGATTCAGGACTGGTGGACAAATAAAACAAGGGATTTAGAATATCCACCTTGGGTTTTTTTTAAAAAGCACAATAGTGTTAGTGGTTTATTAAATGGTGGATTTTTGATTTTAGAAACAAACAGGATGACATGTTTATAATGCTTTGCTTGACTGACATTGGCTTGATCTCCCTCAGTAAAGGAAAAACCAGATTTAAACACACTTCATGCTGCTATTAGCAACCCAATCTCAGCGTTGCTTTGCTCTGATTACCAAATAACATGCTGCAGGGACTCCTTGAGTGCTGATTTATAATTCACTACAAGGAGCGCACTGATGTTTTTCTGTTGATTCACTGTGTTTGATTAATCAATTTTAATCGTTGTAATCTCTTGGAGTGGAGTGATTGTGTTTTATCTGTCATTACCTCAATCACCGTCTCATTTTTCCATGTCTACCTTGTCGGCCGTTTATAAATCTGCTGCCTGTGCCCATCAGGAGAGTCTACAGCGCTGTAAATATTTAGAAAATGACTTGAGAAGAAGTCGTTGTAGCTGAAATCAAACTGTAAAAGCAGATTTTGTGACAGGAAATACAACTGAAATGATGTGGTTTACAAAATATTACATAGCATACGGTAATAATTGCAGTTGGAGGTGAAGTAAAACATATGTATACAATCACTGACAAACACTTTGAGAGGCAGAGATATAATGTGGCTGCATTGCTTCAATTTCAGATGTTCTTTCTTTAATTTATTCGTCAAGAAACTCCAAATCCCTGATAAACAACCTCTCAGAAGAGCATAGCAACATAGAGCAACGCTTTAGAATAATTAAACATGACCCTAACAAACTAAGGGTTAATGATTCAATTAAATAACAACTTACAACACTCATGATAAAGTATGATGAAGCTGGAATGATACCGAGGGGAAAAGCAGCAGAAAAAACAAAACAAAAAAACAACAACTCAGTATTAACAGTAACACTGTTTGACCTGGATTTACTGTACCGTACTGTACTGCATAGCAAAGGGTTTCAATTATTTACACGTATGGATTGGACGTAATTGTTTTTTTCATTCCCAGCATGTCTCAAAGGACTTTACAGCCCTGCCAAAACTCAAGATGCAGCCAAATAAAAGACAGAAAACCAGACAAAGCTCAAGAGCACCTGCCATATGCAGGACTGGAGTGATAGTAGTAGTGGGTATCGTTTAAAATACCAGGACCCTTAAAGCAACAAGATCTCCACCTAATGATGGGATAGGTCATTTTTCAATATCATCCATAATCACCTATTTGAGCATTTGTCAAAACAACCCACCACAAACATGTAAAAAAAAAAAAAAAAAAAAAAGTGTCAATTTTGTTCAATTTAGGCTACAAAACTACTGATCTAGTGAAGGGCAGAAAACGTCCTAGTAAGGCGTTTTAAAAGGCATCTGAACAGTTTTCACATGGGACACGAATCCTGTTCTCTTTTGTCTGTTCATACCATCCACCTCGACTCCTACATGATCTGTACACGTGTGTTGTAATGGTGGATACTGACACACCACCTGTTCGGTCGTTAAGGTTGGAGATCTTGTTGGCCCCCGGGTCGCATTTTACTGCCTGTACAAATGACCTATGGGGTTGTTATTGAGGGCAGACCAGTCTCCCTTACAGTGGTACAGATACCAATAGAGCACTTCATTAGATTCCTTTCTTTCTGCTTCTTCATTCGATACCGACCTTGTGAATGAAATTATTCATTTCTGTAAAATACCACCACCACATCTACGTTTTTTACACAAATACATCTTGAAAGTGTTGAAATGATTCACATATTTATTAAATAACAAAGTCTTGGCATGCTGAACCACAGACTTTGTCAAATACACTTGCAGTAACTGGCTCCCACAAAACCCAGAAAAAATAGTCATTATTTTCCTAAAAAAGACAGAGATATAATGCATGCATCGTTTGACTGGAGATGGTTTGATACTTCCTGGTGTACAGGGGTATCTCAGTACCCATTTGATAGATTTCTTATAAAAGAAAAACTTCAAAAATACACGTACAGTGTGGAACCATCATTAAAAGCTGCAGTGTGGATGCTGTATGTACCAGTGAGAGCAGCTGATATGTGAACCTGCGGTGTACATGATATGAAAACATGTGTTGATATTAACGAGCCTACAGATGGTCATAAATATGCACAGAAGTTATAGGGGAGCGTGGGTGTGCTTTTTTCCAGAAATACACCTTGTCAACATTTTTAATTTACAGATGCAACCACAGGAGAATATATGCACAGAACGGGTATAATTGGTTATGAACTGTATGTACACTGGAGACCAAGTGTTCATTGTCTCTGTCATTATCTGAAGGTATTAAGAACACTGAACATAGAATATCTTTTTGGAATAATTAGCGTATGTTTATATCAATAAGTTTGGGTCAGAAATAGAACACAGGAGCATAATGTTCTTCTCTGTGCAACCATCTGTTCAGTACAGTATACTCAAAAAAGCCATTATTCTTGCCAAAATATAATATATGTATTTGGATTATAAAGTACTATGTAGAACTAGGAACTCAAGGAAAAGTAATTATTTTAAAAGTCATAGATATGATGTTCATATTAATTCTAGGATTATTATAAGAGTTAGGAGTAAATTAAAAATCCCCTCTAGACGTTTTTAAGACATTAAAAATACTAATTTGTGCCTGATATGGTCTTCCACAAAAAGTTTAATTAAGTAGTTAAACACTGAATTAAAATAAATCAAACATTAAATAAAAGGGCATCTTGTTCTTCTTCTCCTCTATTATTTAAAAATCCAGAATCTACAAATATGCTTTTATGCTTTTTCATTTCAAACACATCATGTCTTATACTTCAGTGTGAAGTCTATTCTCTCATATCTACAGGCTTAAACTTCAATATATTCTTGAGTGGAGGGGAACTTAAGTTAATTAATTAAATAAGTTAATAAGTTATTAACCTTCAGCACCAGTTATGAAATGTTATCATCCAATTGAATGGTCAATATCAGTGCCATAAGTATGGGTGAGTAGAGGCCGGCTCCACCTCTCAGCAGGTTGAGAAGGTTGTTATCAGCCCATTCATGTCTGGTTGCTGAAAACTTCTGTTCAATGAAGTAAAGTTGGTACGTGGAGAACGACAGTACTGGAAGTGACATTGTAATGTTGGTCATGTAAAACTATGACTTCGAATAACCTTGTTGACTTTTGTTTTCACACTGGGGATGAACCCCAGTCTCCTGGTTTAAAGTCCTATTTATGGGACACGTTCCCCTTTCTTACCACCAATCTGAAGACTGACTTTTCATCCCAACCTTTCATCATTTATACTCAGTTTCCTTTCTTCCCCCATTCGCTTTCAGACTTGGGATCATTCAGAATTACAACTGACGCCAAACAGCACCCATTAATATAGCACGGGCTGATAACAACCTACTGGCCATACTAGCATGCGGAGCATGCCCCGACTCGACCGTACTTAAGGGGTTATATCAGCTGACTAACACGCATTTAATGTGTGACAGTAATAGAATCAGGTGTCTCCAGAATAATTGTCCTTGCAAAATAAATGCAACAGCTATCTGACCCAATCTAACCATTAACATTTGCAGCTCTGTTGTTACTTAATCACTCAGGAAATTATCCCAACACAGACAGATTTTAACATCCAATTTTGCGAAAAAGTATCATGATTGCAAAGCCTAGCATACCAAAAATGAACAAAGGATACACAGTGTGATTTCTGAATGTAAGTCATTTAAAAGAAGAAAAAAAAAGGAATGACAACCAGTGTTGGTGAAAGAGGATACTTCATCATTTTTTTAAAGCAAGGCTGCACTTCACGTTGGCAGCCAGATAACGGTCTGTCACTTTCAAATTTCAGTCAACATCCGTTCTTGCCAGCTCAATGATGCTAAGTGTTGATTCCGGTTTGATACAGATCAGGGCTAGGTGCTGTCACACTGCTCTGCTTTTTTTTTCTCTTCTCCTTTAGAGATAGTGGATGCTCCTTTCACTATTTTACAAATTAGATTCTTTTGATTGAAAGATGTTGGTAATTAGATAAATGTCAAAGCTGATCTGTAGAGTAGGCATCTGCTGATAAAGATTACGCTGCCAGTATTCAGGTGGTGGCTGGTGTTGACTTTTCATCCTGCCAGTTCCACCCACATCTACTCCATCTTATCTGTTTCTCTCTGTCTGTCTCAGTGAATCCAGTGGGCTGCTCACCGTTGATATTTAATGGCAAAGATAGTGACATCCAGACGCTACGTCATTAGCCGACACCTTACCTCTATTGTCATGCTGTCAAGTCATAAAAACTGATGCAAGGATGATGAACTTTTATGTGTAAAATAAGGAGAATGAAAGTCACTGTGCTTTGTACAGCCTACAAGACCAAAGTTTGTTTCTTTAACTCAAAGAAGTTTTCTGCTCCAACTCTCCAATCAGATCTGCACATTGTATAATATCATGAATATGGGTCCAATGAGATGTACTGAACCAATCACAATGGTTAATTGTGGTCGGTTCTGGGTGTAAAACCCCTGTGTCACGTGCCTACAATTCAACTGCAATGAGCAAATGGGAACCAGGAACCGCTGAGGTGTGCCATTTACTGAGGAGCAAACTTTTGGGGTATGGGGGGTGATAATAATAAAAAGCTGCTGTAAAAGTCATGGAATTTTGCCTTATTGTTTTCAGACCAAGATCCAGAAATTAGTTTATAATCAAATGTGTTAAGAACACACTGATAGTGCAACTGCTTTTGTTTACCCAATGCTTGAAAGCCAGTGCCGGACTAATATCAGTGTAATGTAATGTAATGTATTGACTGTGCCTGTAGAATGTGCCCAAAGTATTTAATTTGAATGTACACATAATCAATTAATAGAGATTAGAAATGTGTTTTTTTTCCACATAACTGCACAAGTTGAAGGTAGAAGCCTTGTTACAGGTCGAGGCGGGGTCGGAAAAGTTAGTGGCAACAGAGGCATTTTGTCAACTGGCTAAGCAACTCAGCTGAAATGTCCTTCTGCCAAGCTTCAGCCTCGAGCTCTTTCAGGGTAAAGCGAAGCCAGGTTAGATATGTGCTCCCTCCAATGTGTTGAGGGGCTGCTCTGGGTCCCCGACCAGTTGGGTGTCCCTGGAATACCTCCACAGAAAAAGCAGCACTTCTGTTCCAAGCTTCTGTTCCATGTCTGATAATTTCACCCTGTCCCCTAAAGAAACTACAAGTAATACATACACAAGGAAACTAATTTCAGCTCCATTTATCCATTAATTAATTCTTTCGGTCAGTGCAGAGCTCGTGGTGGCCACAGACGAGAGTGAGAACAAAGAATAACTGGCAATTTTCAGAGCTTCGCCTTCCTGCTGCTGCTCTTTCTTCACCATGACAGTCCTGTGTGATGGCTGCATCATTTCACTTCATGGCAGATTCTGCACCAATCAGTCTGTCAATAACACGCTCCATCGTACGCTCACTTGTGAACAAGACTCTGAGATACTTGAACTCCCTTCACTTGGCGAAGCAACTCACTGCCAATCAAACCAACAACATTTCACCGTTTTCCGGCAGAGGGTTCGGGGTCATAGTTTGGTGCAGCCAACAGAAACACCATCCTTGGCCAAAGAGTGAAAAAAGAGTTGGTGACATTTGGTTAGTTCCTCCTAGAATAAGCTTTTCCAGAAAGCCTTGTGGCAGTACAAATATGAATAGCTAATAATTTGGTGTTCATCACTGCAGTGTGGAAAAAGACTGTTCATACATGCAGCATTTTGTTTTTGCATTGCTTGACTTGGTATTGATGATTTTCAAGAGTAAAATCAAGCCCTCTCAAGGTACTCAAAACTAAATATTTCCAGACTCTCAAAGCCCTTATCATCACATCTAAATTGTTCCTATAAATGTAACTGATTACAGAATTTACACCCACAGCAATCACTGTTTGACACTTTATTTTACCAGCTGTTCATTCTACATTTACTTGTTGTGATCATAAATATTTACTGAATAATCACAGTAGTGATTGTGTAGGTGAAAACACCAAATTATGTCAAAAATCAAGGATACTTCAAGGAGTAGGTTATTCTTAACCTTGAACAAATCACGGTGAATCAAGCATTTTCCAGACTTTGAAGGCTTTATTCAAACCCTGTCACCAGCTGCATTGGTACCTAGTTCTGAATGATGTAAGTCCAATTTCCTAACGGGAAATTTTAACGTCTTTATTTGTGCTCGCTGCCGTCTCTGAATTTGAACAAGCAAGCAGCAACCACCATGCATGAGTGTGGTAACCTCAAGGAAATATGACCCCAGAGCACACAACTCTTTATTCTGCTTTCATATCTTTATAATCAAAAATTATTTTCCAGATGCACATAAGACAAATTTAAATTAGCTGTTAGTTTCCCAATTTCCAGTGGAAAAAAATAACAAGTGAACACAGTCACTTAGAGTGTTCTGTATTTAAAGCCAGTATTAAGCTGCCAGTAAATGAACTGTAACTTAAAGGACATTAGCTTTAGAATTAAGTCTTTCTTGTAGCTGCTTGCTTAAATTTTTTGTCTGTTCCAGTTTAGTACGCCTGCTTGGATATACTGCACAAAGCAACTTAGAATAAATAACACAAGAGTTGGCTTCTCTCTGTCTGTCTTTTGTGAATCTGGCACTAATCCGGCTTTTGCATCCCCACCACTGCCTCATCCAGGTTAAAAAACAGGTATGACAGGCCGAGTCTGCCAAACTCAAAGCCTGCCAGCAGCCAGACGTCCTGACACGACCTTAGCCCGGCTACTCTGTCAGGAGTGCAGGCAGAACGGTTAAGACAGCACGGGAACATTAAACTCAGGCAAGTGAATTCCACCTGCACTCCACCCCCACTCCGCCTCTAATCTAGCTGTCTCTTTGATTAAAGGTTGTGTACTGGTCATGCTCGAAATTTAAAGACAATCCCATCCACATACTATGCCATTAAGCGCCCTCTCTGTTTACTGGTGATACGCTGGCTTTTCACTGTCACACATTGAGTTGTTTGTTATAATCTGTTTTCATTGCCTTTACCTCGAAGGATAAGGCTGGTGATATTCTCTATTTGTCATAAGTGTCAACAAATCCCACGAAAAGACCAAATCAACAATAGTACCAGCAGGTGTTACAATAAACAAGGGCTCTGCTCTTTATTTTGTGTCCATCCGACATTAAATATTCACGAGTGCACCCAAATCTTGCCCTTTTTTTAAACATTAAACTATATATTTGTGATTCATTTTTTAAAGATTTGCATTTTTAGACAGAAAAAAGGCTTTGGAGTTGAGTGCCGTAGACAGGGGAAGAAGGTCGGGAAATTATAATGTCAGCCTTATCCTTTAAATCAGCAATCCAGACTTCCACTGAACTTTCTTTAAAGTGGTAACCTGTGAGATCCAATTATATACTTGGCACTATGTAGCTGCTTCTATAGCATTTTTTTCCTCTATTTAAAAAATCGTATGCCAGTCAAAGAGTTTTCCGAGACGTATTTTCCTGGATTTTGTGTTGATTAAGTTCCTAGTGGGTGTCAGTTTGTTTTTATCTGCATGTCACTAAGAATCATTTCCTTCTTTTTCACTTTCCTTTTTTCACCATTATGATATGAAATCCTTTTAATTGTACCCAATTCTTTTAATTAGTGCATTACTGCAAGTGAGAGACTGGTGCAGGAATAAGCTCATGCCTAGACAAAAATAGGTAACCATCTACCATATTGCTCCGTCTAATTCTATTAATTTCTGTCAGCATACCAGCTGCAGTTTGGCTCATGATTTCTAGTAATCAGTAATAGAGAATAGCACAGCTTTAACATATTTTTATATGAAAGAATTAAGCGTCCTCATTGTCACTTCTTCTGCTCCATCATCTCACTTTCACAGCTCTTTCTCACAAGCATAAACACCCCCTCTCCCTTGTCTCTTTCTCGAGCTTGCTCCCTCTCTGCTTTAGTGTTTTGCTCCTCCTTGCTTCCCCCATCAACCCCCCTCTACTTTCTCTCGCTCTGCATTAAGCCCTGCTTGTCTCTGATCCTGGAAGCAGTGCTTATGGGAGCTCCCGAGACCAGTGTGAGCACTGCTGGTCTCCAGTCGCCTTCCCAGCACTGCAAGTGGAGGACGAGTGGAGGAGGGAGGAGGAGGAGGAGGTGGAGGAGGAGGGGGGAGTATCCGTCCTCATGCCCTAGGCGGGAGAAAGGAAAACAGCAGAGGGAAGGGGAAACACAATGAGAGAAAGTGAGAAGGAGCATGTTGGGGATGCAGAGAGTGTGATAATAAAGGGAAAATGAGAGAGAGAGACAGGAGAAGATGAGTGCAGGAGAGAAAAAAATACAATAAAAAAGAAAAAGCCAGGAGTAGAAAAAGAGAGAGCGAGAGCAGGGTGACACAGGGAGAAGAGCAAATTAGTGAGCGAATAGGAGACGTAGAGAGAGAGAGTGAGCGAGAGCAAGCGAGAGGGAGGGAGGCGAACAACACTGCAGACACTCGCCCACTGTCACTGCTCCACAGCCAGAGGACAGAGGCAGCAACGGCAACAGTGGGAGCGGATACGATGGAGGAGGAAGACCGAAGCATCCATCTGCAGCTCAGTCCCCGTCACTGACAGCCTTCCTCTGGGACCATCCTGCCAAGTTGGGAGCAAAAAAAAAAAAACTACTCTCTCTGTCCTTCACAAGACCAAGTACCGGACCTCAACTCCTGCAGGACTGATAACACACCACACACACACCTCATTATTTCCCCCTTCTCTAACACTCACATACACTTGCTCACACCCTCACACTCACACTGACTTCACTTCTTGTTGCCTTTTGGACTAGTGCTTTTTTCTTCTTCTTTTTTTCTACACCGCCTTCGCTGACCTTCTGAGCTGAGTGGATTTACTTTTATCCTGTGGCGGACCATGGGGCTAGGGTGGAGGGGTGCAGCAGGGACCCTCCGAATAAGGACAGAGGGGAGCTGGTACCTTTGGGTGACATTGCTGCTGTTCTGTGGCTTCTGGGAGACTCACACACAGACAGATGATGGGAAGTCTGTCTACTTCTGGGAAACAGGTACCGCTAAACCACTAATTAGAGATTATATTTGATCCCTTGTTTTACATATGGCGCGTTTACAGTGGTGGGTAGGTGGCGAATTAGTGTGTGCTGTTGGTGCTGCTACGGTATGTGACCTCCCACACTCATGATCATGTCTTCATTATTTGTGGGAAATGTGCACTGAATGGTGTGATAACTTTTAGTGGGCATTTAAAATCAGTGCATTTGCTTTTGTCTCGTGAAAATAAAATGTTCCTGGTTACTGTACAGAAACAGACTCATGCTCAATTAACTGCCATGGCTCTATAATGCTTCCAGATGACACACTTTGGTTCGCTCATAAATTTCTTATTTGAGGTATACGACTCTACGCTGCTAAACTTCAAAGATACATACACTTGAAAGGTGACCCAGAAAATCTACAGTAAAGCTGTCTGCTCAGACTGAATAGCATGTAGCATGCAGGACAACCATGATCCATTTTTGAATGGATTACTTTCATCTCCCTGAGTCTCAGGTGATGCACCATTATTGAAATGTTGCTGCCGTGTGTTACAGCATGCGGGTGATTGATAGGCAGTGCTGCACAATAGTGTTAGGTGAGGGAAGCGGAGTGGAATGGCTTTTGATGGTATTGATATGACATCAGTGTGTGTGGTGGTGGCGGTGTTGTGTGTGTTAGATATTCCTACATGTAGATGCATAGATTGACGGGCGGTTGCTGTATTTCTGATCTTTGCACATGCTTTTGTTCTCCTCTGAATGTGGCTGTGTTAAACTGATCAGAGAGAGAAACATATGGAGTCAAATGAGTGTCACAGTGGGATCCATTGAATTATAATGTCACTGTTGACATGCATGGGCAGCCAACTGCCAAGCATGGATGCTGAGCTCTGATTTAAGGCTCGGGAGTGGAGATGTTGTGGGGATTATTAACATGATGATTTCTAATGGACACTGAGAAAATAACTGTCTGCAGTATTCTTTAGAAACACTGGGAAGTCCTTTAAGGCAAAAATTAAATGACTTGATTTAATCCTCAATTAGAGAGAAAGGCTCAGGAGGCTAAGGCGTGCTCTTTTCTCGCACACACATTTTTATCAAAAACTATATTTTCTCAATACCACTACAACTTCTCTCCCTCGCCCTAACTGGAACAGCCCCACTCCCCCTGTCCTGCCCTGCCTCGCCCAGCACCAGTCCCCAGTTGACGTATCCCACGTCTCTCCTGTGGTTCTGCATCTTTAAAGAGGATGTAGCTGAGTAAGGAGATTAAAGGAGCAGGGATTTAACAACCCAGGAAAGACAGCCCAGGGAACAGACTTGAGAAAGAGAAAGGCAGAGTGAGCACTGCAGGCAGAGAGAGGGACTAACTTAACCTACATCTACCCTACTGTAGGTCATAGTGATTACGCCTCTCTCCCACGCTACACCACCTTTCTCCCACACTATACATGCTCCTCAACTGGAAAGCTCTAGGCTCTGTGCTTTGAAATGTAATCCAGTGCTTGGAGTTTGTTCACTTCTTCCCAAATAAAAAGGTAGCGCATTGATTTCAGCCCTGGAGTCTTCTTTTTTCTGTGCCTCTTTGGTTTGACAATTGCCTGCAGAGTATTAAAATCACATAGGGCAATTTAGAGCTTTGAATCCCAGTGCTTTTCATCAAAATGTGATTATGTTTGCACAAGATTTGCATACTTCCTCCTTCCAATCGAAGCTTGTTTTAAAAAAAAAAAATACACAAAATGTGATGATGTTTGTGCACATTTGCAGAGTGTGCAGTGGAGGGAATATTCTTGTGGCAAGCAATGCTCTGATGTTTTGCATATTGATGAGTCTAGCTGAAATACAGCCCCTGTCTTCAAAACTGTGGGGAATTGGGCCTGCATTGCTTTTATTGCCTTCTGTGAAGATATGATGTATCTGTTTTGGAAGGTGAGACAGTTCAGTGCTGTTTTTTTGCTCTGAGAATTCTATTCAAATGAGGCCGATAGAGACAACAGGCACCGCCAGACACTGCAAGTGATATTTCTGAAGGTGGCAGTGAGAATAACTGGAGGAAAAAAAGGAGAATGATTATAGCCACCATGAGGACGGTGGTGCTGGTGATGATGATGGTGATAATGGCTTGCCACAGTTTTTTCCCGGGCTTTTGAGAGATTGCAGGGAGTTTGTCTCCCTCTTAGATGCTATTTTCACACCATTTTTCTTCTTGTCGCTTCCTCTCAACTGTGCACTCCCTATGCACTTCTTTTCTCCGCATCTCTATCGCTCTCTTTCCCTGTCTGGCACTCATACTATATTGTGCATTCTGTTTTAAGATACACAGCTATTTTCCATTCAGTGCAACAGTAAAATATGCTACAGCGGCCGTACGTGTTGCCAGCAGTGAGGAGACACAGGTCTCCACGCCAGGATGACAATGAATCTAACAAATTTTGCTGCATCCTGCATGTTCATGTGTAATAGAGTGGTGATAAGTGCCGCACATGCAGAGGCACACATACACACTCAGCAGGTGCATCGTTCCCATTCTGGCATTGTGTGCGTGCTTCATTAGACTCTGTTGTTGGAGCGACAGGGTTGCCAGGTTTGAGCTGTCAAGACCTCACATGTGCGCCTGAGGACAAAGCAATTACAGGTGGCAGAGTAGGTGATGGTGTTTTCAAGCAAACACATACTGTAACATCTCGATATCTTGGCTGTAAGTGTCCCTCATGCAGTTTAACGGCAATGCAGATTCATTTTTTAGTGGATCTTAAAATACAGCTAAAGGAAAACTTTGCAAAGAAAATCAACATTGTTGTTGACATGCTGCGGCTTGCATGGACAGGTGCCAAATCATGTATCTATCTGGTCTGACATCCCAGTCTGATCACTGTTTATCAACTCCCAGCCCTCCCTGAATGCGGGTAACGTAATCTTTCCTGGGATCCAGATTATCTATCATTCAGATTACACTGGAGTCGCCTCTGGCCCCTGATCAAGCCAATCCCTTTTCACCTACTGTCTCGCCTCATCAGGTCATCAAGTCACACTTCTTAGCATGTGACTCTCTGTCACAGGCCTGATCAGTCACCTGAGTCATGCAGGGCTTGTCCCACTAATTGCTTGCTAAGTTACTTACTAACTAATTTACTTACTTAACGTATACTTGTGTGTTTTTCTGCAAGTGCATGCAGCATCCTAAGGGCTGGTTAAATGTAGATTGGATGAATAAATCAATACATTTCAGCCTCCATATTAGCAGATAACATCTTGAAACCATTTGAGAGTTGACCAAGCAAACAGGCTTCTGACTGGCCACCTGTTAATGCTCTACACAAAGCTGTGGCATTTTAAATGTTTATTTAAATGATTCCTGGAACATTAACTATCATACTCACAAACCTTTAAATTGTATTATATGCTGAGAGACTGTGAGTGAGGCAGATCTTTTAATCTAAAACTCAGGAAGGACAATAATAACTATCCTTTGCAGATTTTTTTTTAGTTTTATGAGCTAATGAGATTATTTCAGACCATTTAACACTGTGAAACCAGTGTGTGTCTGAGTTAGTGCATGCTCTTCTGTGCATTTGCCAGCCCTGCATCCCTAATGACCTGTCACTTCGCGGAGACAATGGAGTTTTAGTCCTACACAGTATCATACAATGAGGACCACTGCCGCTTTCAGCGCTGTGGACGCGTTTCTGTGTGTCACCACGTCGCGCTGATGTCACCTCTCAATGCACGGGGACAGGGCGACTGGCGCTGACAGGCCATTGTTAGCCGAATACATTCCTCCCTTCAGAGAGGCACTAAGCAGTGAAGGATGTCACCCTCGCAGAGGATTGTTAGTGGCTCTCCCACAATCACCTGATATTACGGCGGACCCACCGAAGAGGCCATCCAGGAAATTGAGGGAGAACGGGTGTGACGGGTTCACAAGTTCAATACAGCCAGCCAAGGTCATTAATACGGCCAAACGCCTTCAGCCAAACTGAGTTTAAAAGTAGAGCCTTGAGATAGATTGAAATAAAAGTAGAATATTGATCTGCTCCAGGTGCCTCGGACTAATTAAGCATAAAGTTGCTTCTCTCGCTTTATTTTCTCTTTAAGAACCACATGAGGAATCTGAGATTGGTTAGCTTTGACTGATCATCTCATTTCATGTGGAGTGACTTTCGCTAAATGTTCTCACTTACAATTTCTCACTTCTTAAAAGGATTTTTTCTTCGTCTGCATACTTGATTGATTCATGTCCTCAGCAGACCTGAACACCAGCTCCACTCATTGTCCCGGGTTTAAATTAGAGCCTGCTCTCCCTGTCGACCTGAAAATCCTTTTTCTTTAAATAGCTGTGTGCTAATACCTGCACACCTATTATGTCCAGCAGTGGACTTGAATAGAAACAAACACACGTCGGACTGAGAAGCTTTCATACCAGCAGGAATGTAACTGGCATCATCCCAAATGAGAACATCCCTCGGAGATTCCTGCCTCATTTTTGCGAGTGCATTACAACGTGACCCTCTGTGACCCTAATTAGCATACAGCCTGAGGGCAAACACGAGCATGGTAGGTAATTGGCCAGCCACTGTTCAAATTCCTTAGCAACAGGCAACAAATTTAGGCCATGCATATAAATTAAGACAATTTCCTTGGGATTTTTATTTTTCATTACACAGTATGCCGATGGGTTTTATTTTAATTCAGTATGCCTGTGTTTTTGTTTTCATTTCTAGTTGAGTTGGAGTGGAAATCGAGGCTAATTGTGTCTGTTGTTTGTGTCTGGCCCTACAACCATCGGAAAATGAGCACTCAGCAGCGTGTGGAGTCAAAAGCAGTCGCCATGTGGCCTCAGCATCTTTTTCTGTCTAACAGAGGAAGGAAGCTATTTTTCAAAGTTAGTTTCTGTCTCTGTGGCTGAAGCCCCAGCGGTCTGCGGTTCAGCGTCACCCCAGCAGGATGATACAGAGCTGGACAACAGTGTGCCATGACGTTGCACTTGATTTTAAAAGCATTTGCAGCACAATACGTCACGTTTGACCCAGATTGATCCGTCTTGTGGCTTTAGAGATATTACCCCCACCACTCTCCACTAAGGACTGCTGCGTTTTTGAAATAGCCAATCCATCCAGGGGAGAAAGATGCCAAAGAGATGCCAGAGTTTGTTTAATCTAAATGGCAGAGCTTACTCTAAAACCTGGCTATTACTGATATAGGAGGCATGGCTGGATTAGAGATTACACTTCATCCAAAAAACTTTATTTAGAGTGACATAAGAGGATTCCTGCTGCCTTATTCCAGCGTATTCAAATGGCTCATAACATGTTTTCGATGGGGCAGTATGTCATTCAGCCACACTACCAGTGTACTTTGTGGATGGTCGTGACATGAGTAAGCAGATCAGTGATAGATTTATGTTATGTGGGGATGTTTTTTTCCCTGATTACCAGCCTTGACCTGGTATATCAAAGAGACACGTGCTGTGGTAAAAAGATCAGAATATGCTGGAATAGTCTGACCTACTCCTGTTTTTTTACATCCAGTAATTTCTGCTCAATTTTAGCTTAATTCTCATACATTTTTACTCATCCTAACACTTCAGTACTTTGGTGTAAAGCCTACAATATGTTCTAACCTCTTTCAGTTGGCTGACAGATGCCTCGCTTAAAGGCTCTTTGAGGCTAGTTTTTGTTTTCATTCCTGCCCCCTCTTTTATTATCCTCGCCATGCCTCATAACTCGATATGTAAAACATTAACCTCCTCAATTTCCCCTGTTGTACCAACTGTTTTTCTCCAGAGTCTTCTCAAAAATAAATGGACTTGGGCTTGTGTTTTTCTGTTTCACAGTGGTCACGTCCCTATGGTGTCTCTTCACAAATGAGAACTCAAATCTGCGCTCAGCCACAAGTTGAAACACAAACAAATCCTGTGCCTATATTAAAGAAAACCCAGCTCTTCCGTGGTCAGGGACTGGTATTCAAAACAGGCCCTTTACTCCCCCGAGAGGTAACGAGGCGGCTTCAGTGGGCTGAGAAGAATAACGGCGTCATTGAAGAAAGCAGTGACATTTAGAGGCTGCGCTGCCTCAAACGATGCTACTCTAATAAAGCCATAGAGATGGAGGAGGCTCAGGAGTAAATATTCTCCTGTCCGTCCAGCAGCCCTGTCGTTAATCCTTCATCTCTCCCAGTGGCCATCAGTTATTTTTGCTCGGCTGTGGGGTCGTCTCTTTTGAACATGAAAGCTTCGTGTTTCACTGTAGTCTTGGTGGTGTTGCACTGCTGTCTTGTGTGCAAGCAGTCATTGTGTGGCAAGAAGATTAATTCATCATCAGATCATGTGATGAACTGTAAACACAGATACTGCTATAAGCTATTGTGTGCTTAAAGAATCACACAGTCTAAAAGCTATTAAATCAAGCTGAATATCATGAGAACATTACATTAGATTATTGAGCCGCTGCTGGTTTGAATCTTATATAACTACATTGTTTCTGTTATTGAAATGTCACATTGTACTGCTGCAGTTTTGACCTCATTTTCAAATGATTTTCGGCTTGTTTTTGGACCGCGTGTTGCTGGTTCGTTGAGTGAAAATGGTGCAGTAATTCCTCAGAGTGTCCTAAAGCAACAGTGACAGGATCGTGGCTTTAGGTAATTGTTTGTGACAGTATTTGCCAATCCCTGATTTGATGGTGTTGGTCTGTGGGATCACGTTGACCCTTTGGCTTCTGACTTGCTGACATGTTGTGCTCTGGTTTACTTTCACTGCACAATGAAACAATGCAGATACAAAGTGATTAAAAAGCAGTAATTATAAATGGAGCCAGAAGTGACCATATTTGGACGAGAGGGTGGAGCTACGGAGGTTTCACTGATTATTTGCAGAACAAATGCTAAGCTAGCTAGCATGGTTAACAAGGTGCAACCATAATTTACAATAATTATAATAATAATTTAACTGTAATATTAACTGCCATGCTTATTTGGCTAGCTAAAATCTTATGAAAACAAAGTGTATTTTCTGGAAAAATTAACAGCCAACTCCTTATGGTGTATTATAGTACAACCGAATGCCAAAAAATACTTTTTTTTATGTGACAACATACTCTGGACAATATGAAAACACAGACCCAAAACAAGTTCAGGACTTTAAAGATGTGCACAGTGCTGTGGACATGCATTTCTACAACTCTGTCCTAATTGATAGGTCGCTGTAGTAGTGACTTCTGAATCAAATCCTTACTATATCATCTATTTTACTCAAAACAATTCAAAATCATAATTTGAATGCTGTCTTAAAGAAAAATGGAAAATCTTTACTGTAATAATAACTCAAGTGAGAATTGGGTAATTTCCTCATAGACCTCTATACAGCCTGACTTTTTTTGCAACCAATGGAGTCGCCCCCTGCTGGCCATTATAAAGAATGCATATAACATACATTACATAGATAAATTAAAGTTGTCTTTTGTTTCAAATTTCATGGCAATGCATCCAGTAGTTGTTGATAATATCTTATTTAACAGCACAAATATCATCCTTGTGGTGCTGCTTCAGGAAACGTCATCATGAAAGATTGTCTACAAAATGTCCCAGCAGTAGTTTTGATAGAAGCCTTGACCAAATGATGGGCTGAAACTAAATACTGGTTTGTGCGTGTAAACACAAAGTCCAGTGACAGTGTGAGATAGATTTTTTTTCCCTACAGTTATTATTTTCACTTATTAATCCTGTCTATTACCACATCTGTTACCCAGTGCTCTCTGGAGAGCTAACCTTCACACTACCATGTGGTACTTAATCACCGTTCGAGAGAGAAAAATTTCAGTCAGATATTAAAAGTCAAGTTGGTTGTAAATCCTTCAATTACACCATTGATTGATGCTATTGACCTCATCTGCATTCAGGCTTTTATACAGTTGGTGCTTTATCCTTGAAACTGCTGCTGAAATCTGTTCACATTTCAAGTCCTTTTGTGCCAAGACATGCGTCATTATATTAAAGGTGCAAGTGTCAACAGGAATTGGAAAAAGGTGGTTAATGTGTGGACTTAAAAATGCATAAAAAAGACTGAGTGCACTCCTTCGTTTCAGCCCTAAGAGCTGCATAATAGGCCTAAAATACAGAATGAAAGGAAGGAGGGAGAGAGGCGAAGATAAGGAGAGGGAGCGTGGAGGATTTGTCGGCATCAGTGCTGGGAGAGCCACACAACGCCATGCTTTAACACTCGCATCAACATAATAAACCAGAAATACTGTATATGGTGGAGGGAGAGGGAGAGTGATAGAGTGGCTGGCTAATCATCAGTGACAAGCCCCTGGATTAGAGGGAGGGCAGCAGATGGCCCCAGGCAGGGCAGAGCTGACCGTATATGAATATCCCAGTAGGTTTATTAGGCTCGCTGACTCCTCATGCCTACAGGAGACAGGCGGCGTGTTTGTGCAACATTTGTCAATGTTTTGGTGGCCACTTCCCACCCATAAATATATTTACCCACAGAGAACACCAGTTCCTCCTCACGTTTTTGATTAATTGATGAACAGATTAGTCCAATAAACATGTGTGTTTGGATTCCTCCTGTTCTCTTCACTTAATTATCTCCAGGGTTGGGTGCATGTTTCTGTTTTCATATCAGATAATCCTGGATACTAGACATCGCTGATAGGCAATCTGATCACCAGTCAGGCTTCATAAAACATGTAACATATGCTGCAGCTGTGGCTGCTGCAACCCGGTTTCCTCTGTAATCAATGAAACTGGCCACAGCGGCTTTGCTGTCTTGCTGCATATCATCTTATTTCCAGTGTCCCACACTTCTGTTACTGATTTGCATTCTTGCTGCTCACTTAATTTTGTCATATTATTCATTGCAGTGGCTAATTATTCACTTTCTATGAAACCTACACCAGTTCTGCTCAAGTAGTTTTCTCCTTTTAGGTGCTTTATTTTGCCCATCCCACACTGAGCTACTTTAGCTTAGCATTTAGCTTCAATTCTTCTTATCATTAAAGTTGGCAGAAGTTATGAGAAGATGGATGAGTCTTTAGTGTGGACTGGTAGTTGAAGAGATGCCAGTTTGCCTGCTTAGTTTCCCTTGAACAAGGCACTGAGGATCAATATCTGGGATGGATACATAACACACGCCTAAATGTGAATCTTTCTTGTGTAAAATGACCTTGTATCGACTGATGACAAAGCATCTTTCTTTTTCTTTTCTCCTTTTCTTCTTCTTCTGTCTTCAAAAAAAGTGTTAAATGTCTTTAAATAGAACTTCAAATATAAAACATCAGACTTTTCAGCGCTGCTTGATTTGGAGACTTTTGTGGTTACTGGTGGCAATGTCAGCCGTGTTTTACTGCTGTAGTTACCGTTTGAAATCACACATATCGACCGCTGGGCACTAAAACGGCCTTGAGCTGCTACTGAAATACTGCAAATGAAAAAAAATCGTCTGGGCTTTATTTAACAGCACATTTATATCCTAATTAATTATGTACATTTGTTTATTTATTGAGTTTTTTATACATTTAAAGAGGAACTTCACTCTAAATTCACATAATCACACGGATTTTTGATGGCATATGATGTGAAAATAGGTGATTTATCAACTCACAATCTACTTATTTCATCTTTAAAGCAGGTTGCATGTGTGTGCATATACACACACTTTCCTGCTAGCACAAATACAGCTACAGGACGACACTCAGGAGCTCTAAGGACTCGTAATGTGCTTCTGAAAGCTCTGCTGGGCTTTTTGCCTTTCCTCTGAACACAGGTGACATTTCCCTCTGTGTGCAGGTCAGGGTGACATGTCAGAGCCAACGGGTTATGTATGATGATGTAAGGTGTATTGTGAACATCAATAGCAAACCCATTTATGAGTGCAGTTGCACTGAGCAGCTCCCAGTCCATTCTGCCCCAAGGGGAAAAGGAGAAATGTACTTTTAAGTCTGGCAGGTATTTAACTCTCATCTCACTGATTGTGGGGTTTTCCGGTTGTGTCCTTTGATGCTTCACCAATAAGGTTATTTCTGTTGCTTTTAAATGGTTGTGTAACTAAAACCACAGTCTTGAACACCGTCCAACTCTTCATCCATCCATTGATTCAAACGTCTATTCATCTGTTCGTCCATTAGCTTTTTCCCTCTCACACTGTCCATTGTGCTGTGGGTGGATGGCGTGGGCCTGCACTTCACACACTGGCTCTCTGGCAAACACTCACACACACACACACACACACACAGGATCCCAGTATGACCACACTTGTAATCCACAGAGAGAAAGTTGGCATTTCCCTTTAACACAGTGTGGATTACCAGGCAGCTTTTTACGTGTTTTAGCAGTTTCAGAGTCCTTCGGTGGTCACACCTCCGGTTATATGTAGCTCGGCGCCAGCACGTGACAGAGTGTCTCATCTATTCTTATCCTCTGTCAAATCTGTGTGCCGGGTTTGTTTGGAAGTGAGGATAAATGAGATATTTGATCATTTCTGTGAAAACATTAGCTGTATGAAGTCATGATCATGTGGTTTACACTTGTTTTTTCTGCAAAAAGATGGTAAATAATGCAGCATAATAACTATTTAAGATGCTGCAGAAACACCTTTTCAATAATCAGGAAGTGATATTAGACTGAAAAATAATCATCTAATGAATCCATTTTGTATTTATCTCCCCTTTAATGTGTTTCTGGGGTACAGTATGCTTTAAAAAAGCATCACTGGGAAATATAAAGATGCTCTGTTCACTTTTCTGTCATCATAAATTCTGAGTTTGCAACTTCACAAAGTCGGTTATGTGCAGCATTTAATGTCTGTGTCATTATATTAATTATGATCATAATCATAATCTTCATTTATAGAGAACTTTTCTAGGTCTATAAAATTTTAATTCATTAATCAGTTTGATGTATAAAAACCCAAATAGTGTCCAAAACGTGATTTAAAAGACATTTAAAGACATTTAAAAGGAGGATGAAACAATGAAATGAAAAAATAGTTTTCAGGCTGACTGAGCCGACCTGATTTCTTTGGGCAGATCGTTCCACATTTCCAGGGCTCTGACTGTAAACGCTCTGTCAACTTTAGTGTCACTAATGTTACCGTTTATTATCAGTATTTAACATATAATATGGGTTCAAGTAATGGGTTTTAATTTGATACACAGCAGTAGCATTATGGGCAAAAAGGTCTATTTTAAAGTATACTATACTGTAGCATACTGTAGTAATGTTTTTCACATGTAAACATTTATTAAACTACTGCAGCCATATTGTTCGACTGTAGTCATGATATATAGCTAACTTATAATAATTCCAGCATATATTTGTAGACAGATATGCATGCTCATATTGCTTTATATAGTTTATTTTAGAGTCAGTTTGAGTCGTTGTACGCCATCTCACTAATTTGACCAACACAGTAATTGATTAAGGATAAATGAAGTGTTTCTCACATTGTGTTTGAGACACTGATGGGCATTAATAGTCATTCTTACACTCCAATAGTCTATAAAAATGTCTGTAATGTGTGTCTTTCCAGACCTATAAGTGTGCTGATCAAAATAGAGTGCGACCATAAAATATGCAAATTAGCTTTTGTCATTTAAAGATTAGGCGAGCTGTACTCGATTATGAGAGCACACAATTAGATCCAAAACAAGCAGCACACTGCAGAGACACAGTAAAGAGCTGATGAGAATTGATGTCCCGTTGATGTGTCCTTTTGTGTTGTCGCGGCGCACTCCCCTAAGAGGACTCATTAATGAACAAGCAGCCAAGACAACCCCGGCTACTGTAATTCATCATGGCACGTGTGACCTCTCTCCTCGCTGCCACTGGCTGTTCCCACTGTGCCCTTCTTCCTCCTCTGTAGGCACACGGGAATGTGCTACACACTTAAACCCCATAGCTATATTTATTCTGGATTCAAATACTTAAGGATTAAAAATGTCCAATTGCGTCGTATGTTTCACATTTCCTTTTATTTTGTCTGTTTCGTCTCCCTGCCTGCCTCCAAGCTTTTATTTGTGTCTTTACTGCAGTTATTTTAGCACTTTCTCATCTTGTGAATACAGTGGGACTCTAAGCATTAATTCTGCTCTTTTTATAAATCACACATGACTCGCGGCGAGGAAGAAACCAGTAATTACACTAATGACGTCACTGCATGTCACTGGAGACATGTGAGATGAAATGTGGCACATGTTTTCGCTGATCTTTGCCTTTACTGCATGCACGTACTGTTTATCTCTGGGGGGTGTCCTGCGGTGTGTGCGTGCCGATGTCATATATGTTCAGTTTGACATTTGATCAGCAGAAGCATCACTTCTATTTAATCCTCTGCTAAAGCCTGTTTCATAGCTTAAATGAACCAGCCGGTGATATTCGCTCCCAGCTAGAATTAAAACATGTTTTTGGCACTTTGATCTTGGTGAAGAATGGGAGCTGCACAAATAATTTAGTGACACTCTTTGTTTCTTTACCTGTGTGCAGCTGGACAAAACTAATCCGGAAGCTCCACAGCAGGAAGTCTTTGTCATCAAAGAAAAAAAATGTGCGAAAATTGTCGGAGGGCCCTGGAGCTCCTGAACCACAACTAATTGCAAGACAAAGCCTCGGAAAATGTCATCCATCACCTCCATGTTTACATTCTCCCAGCTCATTTTTCTGAAAGGGCCCTTATTGAAAACCCAGTGGTCACACAGAGAATGGGGAAGAAAAGGGTCGCTTCCTCCTGGAAGCAGTGAAAAATTGGCCCTTTGCAACAAGCATTCACCCTTTTTTTTGGCACGCTCTCACGCTCAGGATGAGAAGTTGTGTGGAAATACAGCCGTGCCAGAAGTTCTTGGAGGGCACGCCGCTGTGCGCTCCAGACTTCCTTTCTTTTAAATGAAAAACTCAACCTTCAGTGATCTCACACTGTTAGGTATCATCCATCTGTGGAGGGTTTTTATATTATTTATTTATTTTTTTGTGATTGAGTGTTGTAATTTACTTTTTCTGGGTTACCTGCTTCCCTTCAACCTGCCTCGTCTTCTTCTTCTTCTTCTTCTTCTTCTTCTTCGGTTAGCGATTTCCTGTTTCCCAGAATGACTTTCAACACTCCCCAGAGAACAACGCTTCTTTCTGAGCTGGTGAACAGAGCAAAAATGATAACAGAGGAGGAGTTTTTATACTTGGCAAAAGACAAGAGTCGCACACTTGATTGAGAAGTCAAGATGTCATGTGGATGCAATTGTTCGTGGTGTACCGAGGCTACTGTCAGTTGATAGGGATCACTGTCTCTTTAATGGTTTTCTCTCTGTTTGGCTGCTGCACATCGGTGGAAAATAACAGCTCCTTTATTTGAATAACATAACCTGCCAGTATAAATGTCATCGGAGTCAACTCTCCAATAACCCTTTACTGTAGATGTGTTATTAAAAGTGACGAGACGAACACATTCCCATTAGTTTTTCTTTACCGTGCAGAATGGAGGCAGATGAAGCTCGCAGTGATTGAGCAATAAACAGTAGTGATGCTAAACATTCCCTATGGGATTATAATAGCTCTTATCTCCCTGACGTTTTATCCACATTCTCCGTCACTTAGCCAGTTGGGATTCAGCGAGCTCACTATTTATTGGACCATACATCAAGCATTTATCAGGCTTCTGTCCTGCTGCTCGGCTCTGAGAGAAATCAGAAGAAAGAAATAACACAACCCACGTCCTCCTGTACGGACGAGGACCCTCGGCGCTCTGGTACAGTGTGTCATTAGAAGTTCTCATCAGCTGTCAGCGAACAGGCCGACCCAGCCCCCCCTTCAGCCGGGCACACCTGCCTCAGTGTGTGTGTGTGTGTGTGTGTGTGTCTGAAAGCACGACCAACAGGATTATATAGCTGTCACAGCTGTCAGTCAACGCTCGAGCTGCCCCCTCCACCCCCAAACCTCCACCCCTCCCTCCATCTGCGAGCTGCTGACAGCTGTAGTCATGGCAACAGAGATAATATGATGACTGTGTGTATGTCAGGGCCTCTGCCCCGCTACCTGTGACCGTACCTGTCTTGCACGCTTGACATCTTTTTAATGGGAATATGTTAAACCGTCTTGCAGTTGATTATGTGGCTGTTTACTGTTTGACAAGACAGTTTGTTGCAATTGTTGCAACAGAGCAGAAACAGCTACCTTTCTATATATACATTTATATATATAGATATATATATATATATATACCCTCACCGGCTACTGCATTAGGTACATCTTGCTACTACAGCAACAAGATCTCCAACCTAAACGACAGAATAGATCATTTGTCAACACCACCCATAAAGATGTATAAAGACACACGTCATTATACATACACAAATGGTTTTGAAGTTTCTTTTTTTTATGCTGCAAAACCACTGACCTAGGTTTAGGGCGAAAATATGTATAATATCTTAATCATATACTCTGACCAGTTTGGCACCAACAACCACACCACGTCTAAAGTTAAATCACCTTTCTTCCCCATTCTGATGCTCGCTTTGAACTTCAGCAGTTCAAGTTGTTGCCGTTTGATTGGCTGATTAGATAATTGTGTTAATTAGCAGTTGAAAAGAATCTTAATGGTTAGGTTTAATTAAAAAAAAGAAATAAAGAAACAATTAACAATAAAGAAAGGTTTAGTTTAAAAAAGAGAAACTGCATGGTTAGGTTTGATCAAATATATCATGGTTTAAATTAAATATGCTGTGTAACCGAAATTACACAGTTTGGGACACTTACATTATATTTAAATGGCACTTACATTAAATGAAATGACCAATAACGTTTCTTTTCATTCCATACTTTTATTTTGTCACATTATGTGAACCTCCCTGTATATTTCGGGTGGCAGTCCAGTATTTAATTGCACAGACGCTGTTCCTCCTCATTCAACATCACTTCCTCCTTTCTAAATATTAATACAGCCGATCATTTAATGGACTGATAACCTTCTGAGCATACAAGAAGGTGGAGCAGGCCCCTTCTTTCCCACAGCTGGTAACGACTTATATCGCCCCTTCAGTTGCATGATAACGTCCGCGCTGGGTGGTTAAATACCGGCACTTCAAAGTGGTATTTAATCACAGTAGTTGAGTGAACTTCCTGTCTGTGGTCTGTGCGACAGTGTGCTCCGAACCTGTCTGCACCGTGCCATTAAGTGTGTGCATGTGTGAAAGTGTGGATCCCTGAGTTCCCCATTAAACAGGTGAATCTTGGTCACTCTGTCTGGAGGAGTTGACATCCCTGGACACATATTCCCACTCCGGGCTTCAGTTGGGAATTTGAGTGTTGATCCAGGTGCCGTTTCAGAGGCTTTTCTAAAACTGTGCGTGTGTTCATGTGGGTATACTTCTGTGCATGAATGAAATGTAGGTCAGTCCTGCTGTTGTAGCCTCGTGGTGAACCCTCCAGTCAGACTGTGGACAATCTGAACTGGCATGTGTGCACTCAAACATGGGATCTTGGTTTTTGCGTGGACCCACACTTCAAGTGATCCTCCACATCTGCTTTTTATGAATTTTTCACCATACTTACAGTCTCCAAAAAAGTGTTGCAGCCCACCAAAAAGAGCTCTAAACCCCAGTAGGACGACCCAGCGTGGGAGCTGTGTAAGTAGCACCGGCAGCAATGGGTCAGCTCTCCACGCCTCTTGAACACTATTTAAGAGAGGCTCATTTCTGATGAAATCTTCCCTCAGTCCACTGCTAATTTACAGAGGATTAATATCATTAAAGCCTGCTCGTCCATGCCCACAGTGTTTCTTGTTGACTGTTGGGTCCCTCATGAGGGAAACTGTAGCACCAAAGACCCTGCAGCGCCTCGCTGTTTACGTGAAGGGAGACTGCGGATGAGGAGGGAATGAAGGGAAAGAGAGAGGTGGTGTTGGTGTGATCCATGGATGAATCAAATGGAGCGAGGCAGTGGGAGAAAGAAAGGAGATTACTTGTTTCCCTGAGTCTTTCACAGACTGTCCACACTTATCAAATATCATTAAAGGCATCCATCTCCTGTTACCAGGCTCAGGAAGCTGCTGCTGCACTTTGACTCCATCAGCATCTCAAACTCGCTTAGAAGAGGATCCTCCTCTTCTACATATTGTGTTTGTAGGATGGATGCAGGTCCAGTCATAGCTCTTAATGGCACACAGAGCAGGACTCGTCAAGTAATAGCTCAACTGTATATTTCTGAAGTATCCGCTTGTGGCACATGAAAGTAACTCAAGTAGGTTAAATTTAAGCAGATATGACAACTTGTTGAAAGAAAACAATCAGATTTTTTCCGTATGTTAAAGGATAAGGATGGCATGTTGAATGTTTCTGTCTCAAACTAACAGTATTTCAACTTCTGTGCCTCTGCAACCCAAAGCTCATTGGTTCCTTCTGGAGACATAAATCTGTAAAACTGTGCTTTCATTAATTTTAAAAAGGCCAAATAATTCACTCAAACATCTGTTTGCTCAGGAGTAAATTGTGCATTTGTTGGGGACTATTTTCCGCTGTGCATTGATACACATTTACAGCAGCAAGATGCTGTATGTGGGATTGATTCAAATAAACTCCAGTGAATAAGTTTGTGCTAATGAAGGATCATTGTTGTTGTGGCTCATTGATCAGTTTTTAATCGTTTTTGGACAATAATGGAGCTCAGTGGCACAGAGGAATAAGAAACAGACTGTTTGTTGTTAGGATCAGGTTGGTTTTGGTGTTTTTTAAGAGAAATATCAGCACTTATCCTTTAATACAACACTCATACTCCCATATATGTTGAAGGAGTTATAGTTCCACCTGTGTATATTGACCGTGAAGTCCTCCCTTCCTGGAGCAGCTACACTATAAAAGATGAGATATGCAAAGCACAGTTGTTTTTCTGTATCAAGGCCAAAGCTTTAATGAGGTTTCAACAGTCTAGATTAGCCAAATCAAGAGGGGATTTTCCAGAGTTACGGTCCTTTTTGTGTAAAATTTGTACAAAAATCCATTATGTTACCGTCCCTGCATGCAGCTCAACAAGGACAAACAGTCTGCGGAAACACAACTTAGACAAGCAGCTTTGACTGAAATTAGGAAATCCATTTACACACAGAAACAGGACTGTGGATTTGTTTTTAGGAAGTAGTCACACAAGTATGGGATCACTGAAACCTATAAAGACTTTATCCATCAGTTATTTTAGAAATGATTAATCCATTGATTCATTGAATAAACGGATACTTTTGCTTTACCAAAGAGCAATAGTAAATATACAAACAAGATCAGAAAAAACTCCTAAAATTAACAACTGATTGGTTTCCATTCCAGAAAAATAAGCTTTTGAATAATAATCTTTCAAAACTAAACCAATTATGTGCATTGAAGTGCCAAATTTCATATTGACGTTAATGACCAGGCCTAGAGTCAATGGTTGGGAAACTTTCCCTCCAAATACCAACGCTAACGTTGGCTTGTGCTTCGGGTTCGTGAACTGGCTGCTTTCCGCTGAGATGCTGAAACATTGATTTTGTGCTATTTCGGTAAACCAGTAAGGTTTTCCAATGGACACACTGTACAGACACATTCTGATGTTTTATTTGGCGTGTCTCTTCTCTTCGCACCTTGCTATGTTCTCTCTCTTTTTCCATTTTGCAATCTGCACCATTATCATCACGCCTTTTTCACAGCGTGTTCCAACAGTAAAAATCCTGCATGCGGGAACACCGAGTTCTGTATATAGGCAAACTGATTAAACTAATGTTCTTTGCATCGTCCGTTTTGGTCATCGAGTAACTCAAATTTCTTAAGGAACTTTCAGCAAACAAGGATCGTACCAAACACATTCTTTCATCACGGTCATGGTGAATCGTAATAACAAGCTCTATTTCAGCTGTTATATGAATCAGAACCCAAACTGTGGGTCGAAGACAAACTCATCTACTCCATCCGCCACCCTGACCTTCACATCGTTCTGTTCCACTGCACTCTATGAATAAGTCACACTGCTTCTTGCATTGACACTGAAGGTTGTGGGAGAACTGTTTCCAGGGCGTCTCCTCCTGATTCACAAGAGTTTTATGTCACGACTCAGTATAATGTTTGATTGTAAGCAGCACTAACAAAGGAAGGATATGGGCACTTATTCATAGTGAGTGTTCTGTACACAGAATGCAGGATGCTGTCAATGCCAACACTGATTGTTCAGTTTACTAAAACAAAGACGTGATGCCGATGCACTGAAGTCACAACTTCAGCAGCTGCTAGTTTATATCTTGTGAATTAAGTTGAATTTCTTGAGTTTTACTATATGTATCATATATTTAGCTTCAATTAAATAATAGCAACTTACTGTCAGACTTAAAGCCCACACACCAGCATTTTACACGATGAAAAGTCATTTCATTCCAATGCAAACTCGCTCGAGGTAAAATCTTTATTTTTCATGTTGCTTGCAGCTTTGTTGACCATTAGCAGGTCTGCCTGACAGTGCTGACCTTTGACCACATGGAAAGCTGCAGACTCCAAAATGAAAGCCACAGTTTTACCTTAATGAATGTTTTCCTCCATCATTGACTTTTATTTAACCTCCTCTGTCAGAGTATAAACTGCTCTGCAGAACAGGAATGGTTTGAAGTTTTTGCTTGCATCTGCAAACAGTTAGCAAACACTGAAGAAATGTTACCAACTTCAGTGAGCCTGCATCAAATTAAATGATAAAATCTTAAAAACAAAATGCTAACGCTGGAGCCAGTACAGAGCTTGCTTTTAGAGCTAATGTAACAGACTAGCACTAGCTTTTTCTTGGCTAGCATGCTAGCAGTTAGCTTGTCTGTATATGAATGTTATGTGAAACATAATTTCTTATCTTATAAAGAATAAATATTGCCTTAGTAAATGGTAGCACATAAAATAAAACACTTAAACATAATTAAATGAAACTACAATAGACATATAAAACAAAAGCACCATCTGCTCAATGATTCACGATGACAGAATGAAACGTTTCTTAACTAACTGGTTGTAATTAGTTAATTGGATATTTGTTGGCATGACTATTCGCTCTCAAGGTCAGTGAGTTTTATATCATACACTGCACCTTGACCTCATTATCTTGTATTATTTCCATCATATACAGATAAACATGTTGTTCTCATTGCTCAGAATAATGTATCACCCCATAATATGTTTTATTGCTGCTCTGCCTGTAGCGTTCTTCCATCTGTGCTGCCACCGGTTTGTCTTTGGCCGGAATAATGTAAAATTCAGAGTCAAGTCAGGTCAAGTCCATTTTATTTATATAACCCAATATCACAAATTACAAATCTGCCTTAAGGGGCTGTTCAATCTTTACAGCATACAGCCTGTGTGCACCCTCTGAACCCCGAAACATTTAAATGGAAATTTAAACCTCAAACAGAACAACAGCAACCTCTACCAAACCAACAAGTCACAGAACGGACAATCAGGATGAGAAAATTATACAAATACCAAATAACTTAACTTAAATAGTACTTGGAAGGTGGTAACGATACAGTGCTGAATAAATATTCAAGATTTATCATATCTTTTGCAGTTAAAAGGTGCTTATTGAATAAATATTACTCACAAGCTCTAGTATAACTAACACTACTGGTTTCAAAGTTTATGTTAAAGTGGCTTTATAATTAACATTTGATATAATATTACATTTGTGACCGGTTGATTTATCTTACATTTAATTTCACCAATCTGGCTCCAAGTCACCATGTCGCCATGCAACAAGATCCCCAACCTAAACAACAGAACAGGTTGTATGTCAGTACCACCCATTACAACACATATGCATGAATCACAGCTTCACACCTCACAGTACAGCTGCATGTTTTAAAAATAGCACACACGTCATTTTACATACAGGTACGGTTTGTAGTTGTAAAATGCTGCAATTTTGTGAATTTATGCCACAAAGCACACACAAAAAAACGTCCTGGTTAGGCATTAGGTGTGACTTCTGTAAGTAATGTAAAAAACCTTACTAAGTTACTGTTAAAGATAAGAAAAAACATACTTTTGCGTGAGAGGAGTCGTCTTTCAAGCCCTGTCTCTTGCATTTGCGATAGTTATAAATGAGACCCCAGAGCATTATCAGCCCTTCCATCTTGACTCGCTCTCCCTCCACTTTTTCACCCTAATTAGTTATTGCTATGGTTTTCTCACATTGCTCACCAGCAGCAGCAGCAGCAGCAGTTTTCTCCTCATAACTACAGGAAACAACAGCTAATCACAGAAAGAGAAACAGAGACTGAAACTGCACGAGGATGCCGACGACAATAACCGAGAGGAAGATTCAGACGAGACGAGCCAGACGGACGCCGCCTGCTCCTCTCAACGCCATGATCGTTTCTCAAATGTGGAATAGGCTATCATCAAAAGCCTTTAGCCTGTAGCATGGAAATTGACTGTATTAACCTTTAGTGGTGCTTGACACCATAATGCTCTCTTGTCAGAGGAGATACCCGATGCCTCTCACGTATGGGTTGACCCCACGGGATGCTGTTGTGTGTAAAGGCAAAGTGGAAGGAATATGAGCGAGGAGAAAAAGGAGAGAGAGAAAGGGCCTAAGAGAATAGAGATGATTGAATGGGTGTGAAAGAGGAAGAGAGCAGCAGACACAACAGGGGCCCACTGTGAAAATGAATGCAGCCTCTCAGGATGGAGCAGCACACCCAAGGGAGGGAAATAATAAGACTTCCCCTTTCTCTGCTGCCAAATGCTATGATTGATCAAGTCAGAGCTCTTCTCTTTATTAATGCTGATCATATATCGCCAGCAGCGTGGCTTTCCTACACGACTTTAAGGACAAGGAGGAAGAGCACGCCTCAATTTCATCTGGAATTTATTTCCATCTGTCAGGTTCAATTTATCCGCGATATTGCCGTAATACCCCGATACGTCTGTCAAAGTCTGCTTGTCAAAAGATGTGGCTGACTTTTAAGCTGCCACCATCAAACATCTTTCAAAGACACCATGTTGGCCTTTGAGGCAATACTGTTTCATACCAGTCAAGTTTGATCGTCTCTCAGTCAATTCGGTCTGCGATATGAAATCTAGAATTTTATTTCCTGTAGATATCAAGCTGAGTAAATACAGCAACTAGGACTATGAGCAATAAAACGTTCAAAGCGCCGTTTTCCTCTTATCTTAACAAGAAAATGGTTTTATTTTATGTTCTCTCCAAATCCTAAATCAAAGCAGCTCAATCATACCTTCAGATTTCTTTGCTCAGTCTCATTGCTGACTATGGGGGAAGTATTGCAGAGCGGTGTTAGATTCCCAGAAGAACACAGTGTTTAAGATGATGGTCCAGGGCAGCTATTGAGTTGCTTTGATCCTCCACCTACTGGGGTGCCTTTGAAAGTGACTCTTTGGAGTGAAGAACATTCTGTCAAGGGTCTCGTCTACAAAATACAACTCTGCTCAGGACTCTGCTTGAAGCGGTATAGACCGGTAGCCAAACCAGGACTCACTTTGCCAAATCTGACAGAGACTTCCTTTCATATGAAATTTAGTTTGTACTCTCTCTGATTTCGTCAGAGAAGCTTTTCACACCCAAAAGCCAAAATGCAAAAATTAAATGTGCTTTTTGCTTCTACAAACATACATCCCAGTGTGATTCAAGTCTATGTCTTTATTACATTCAAAGCTACATGTAGAAGTGCAGGAAGTGTTTTTAGATTAGCCTTCTGGCCGTAGACAATTAAAATATTTAATTGTGATGAACTAATGACTGTCCACAAGCCTTTTATCCTATACATAATGTACTTTAAAGGGAGGTTTTTCAAGTGTTTAATATGCTCACTAACATGGTAGTGGACATTGCTTTATGCAAATGTATGTAGATTTATTAATGGAAATCAATTGGAAATAGAGTTACATCCGCTAACTATAATTTCCTGCGGCTGGTCAAGGGAACTCCAAGGTAGCTGTGATTGCTGAGTGACTGTTTGGGACTAATGGGACTAACTCTGTATTGGCTGAGTAATTGATGAATAAATGGCTCCACGGTCCACATCGACAGTAACTGCAGATAACTTTGGTCTCGTTGGGCTTTGTAGCTGAACTTGCTGCTCAGAATACATGTTTTGAAACCATTTCTTGCTAATTGCCATTCAACCTTGGACAGTTTTGTTGTTCAAATGATTTTTTGTTAATGTGATATTATCATGTTAACATTGACAGCCTTGGAGAAAAGCTGGTTGGTAAATCTAATACAGCTTTTCTGTTATTAATTACAGATCCGTCCAGCAAATTATGGCTCATGGCTTATGGCTTAATGAGAGATTTGTGATTTGATGTCTGATTTGTGACTACAGCTAAATCATTTTATTATACCAATACATTTCTTAATTAGTCAATAAAAGTTTGTCTATAAAATGTTGAAATCTAAAACTGAATTTATCAGAATCCAAGGTGGCGTCCACAAATTCCTTGTTTTCGCGACCATGAGGTTTATTAACAAATGACAAAGAAAAGCAACAATTCTTCACATTTGAGAAGCAAAAACCAGCAAATGTTTCACATTTAGCTTAACAAATGACTCAAACTACTAATAGATTATGAAAATTGTTAATTTTCTGGCAATTAAGTAATTTAAAACTTTAGAAATGGCCTTTCAGGATAGAAAATCATGTTCAACTTTGCAGCCCCGTGTGGTTTTATTACCACTGGCCTCATTTAGTTTGTTTTTGTTTGAAAGTCTGAATAGATTTCCTGGTAATGTGATGCAAAATGTACGGTTGGACAGGCATGCAAACTACAAATGTATGGGAACCTTCTGTTTATATTATTGGATGCATCTTCCACACTTGATGGACGATTGTTAGCATCACTGACCTGATCTGAATCTCTGCGCCACTTACTGTGTTATCTCAGACAGAAATAACACATTTAGCAGTCAGCGTAAAAATATGCAGCCACGGTGTAGACATTCACTTTCCTGTAGCATCTGCATATCGGCCAACATGTGAGTGAGACACATCTGGTCTGCAGCATCATTAACCTACATTTATTCCCAGAATGCACAGTGTTGTCACAGCCAATGCCCTCCGTGGGCTACATGTACGCAGACACAAACAAACAAATCCCAAACACCCACTCGTTCCTGCTGCTATTAGCACTCAAATGCTGCATCCATTCACATTTGCTTGCTCCTTTGCTCCCTCGTTTGCTCTTGAACAGATGGAGTCATAGGATAGTGTCGCTCTCTACATGCTAACTGTGTGAGTGTGCATGTTAAGGGCACTGGTGCCACACCCATGCTGACTCTGTCTCTCTTCCCCCGTGTTGTGATTCATGTCACACCAGCTCGTCCACCTGGCTGTACTCCCACACCCCTCTGCCCTCGTGTCCCACTCTCAAGCGATTACCACTCTAATCCATATTTAATGGATTCAGCACTCTCTCCTCCTGTCCCGATGCTTGCCCCTGATTAAACCTCCACTGTGTTACGATCCAGATGTTACGACTGGATCAAGGAAGCGGGGAAAGGTGTCTATATTAGACCAGTCAAAGCGCAGACTTTTCCGGTTTGAGTTTAGAGAATTGATTGGTTCCCTGGGCGGCTTGTTCAATCACGGTTACAGAGAAGCTATTATCTGGTATGTGTTTAATCCGATTGTGTTGTCTCCACTTACACGGACTCTGAAGAAAACTGTTTGATCGTTCAGCTGTCGCCGACTGAAGACTGACGACAAACAGGAGGGGAGGAAAGAGATTTGTGTGTTTATTGATGATGATGGTGTGTCAAGCTGCAGATACAGATCTGGATCAAGTGTTTTCCTTGATTGTTTTCCCAAGATTTGGATCTATGTAAGGAAGCAAAATATCAGAGGCCCACACAAACCAAATCATCTTCATATAGCTGTTGTGTTTGTGCACGTGTACATTTCCAGAGAAAGTGCTCAAAGCTCCAATCTCTCTTGTGTGTGTCTGTGTGTGATCACATGCTCAGTGGCCCCAGCTCCTCTCTCTCCTCTCATGTTTACCTGGAGCGGCGCAGTAGTGAAATCAAAGGGCAGAAACAGAGAGTTGTGTGCTCATTTATCTCAGCACCTTCAGATGGAGGGTGGCAGTTTTTACAGCTCACACCCCCTGATGCGATCATAGCACCCTGTGTGTGTGTGAGCGTGTGTGTGTGTTCTCCCTCACCTTGGACCTCCTGCTCTACCTGCTCCATCCGGCAGTGATATTCCTCTTGCAGCTCACTGTGAGCCGTCTATTAGCTCCTCTCACTCCGCAGTAAGCAGGAAGGATTTTAATATCGTGTTCCTTGAAAGCTTTGTTCTCTTTTTTCGCCTGCTAATTTATGGAGGAAACTGAGGCCGTGGGTGGCTCATTTATACATAATGATATTCCTTGTGATGTCACTTCTTGTTATCTCACTGTCAGGAGAAGACAGGGTGTAAGTAAGGAAGATCAGATGAGAGCTACATGATGATATGCATGTACTGTACAGGTACAGCAATTCCCAGAGCAAGACTGCAATCTATAGCGCGGCTGTTTCTCCTCAGAAGATCTGAACTGATGCAAACCATCCAGTTCAACTTCAGGTCTCCACACCGACATATTGTTTTATGTTATTTGTAATAAATGTAACAAGGAAGTCTTAATCATAGTATTTTTATTATATTATTTTAATTTTATGTCCCCAAACTCTGACGATCATTTAGCATCATATTTGGGCCAAAACTTCTTCTTCCATTAAAGTCGAAGTGAATTTTAAAATGTTGCAGTAAAGAAAATGCAAATTAAGGACGTTTCCATCAACTGGCAAATAAACAAAGCTGCATTAACATACTTTGGTCAGAAGATGGCAGTGTGATGTGTTGCTGTAGGCTAATTTGTCAACAACAACAAAAAAGAAGTCGCTAACCGGACAACTTTGGCCACCAAGGATAGAAAATAGAGAGAAGTCTTCAGGAATCAGATTCAATTGGGCAATTTATAATTTCTTTCATGTCAGAGCAGAAACAGCTGATCAATCATGTGAGTTAAACGTTCGCTACGTTAGAATATAGTCGGGAAAATCGTTTCTATCTCCTGTTTAGTCCTTTAACTATAAAGAGAGTGTTTTAAACAGCATCAGCTTTCTATATGTTTTAGTTTTTACTTTGTGTGTAGTTTTGATTTCACCTTCAAAGATGATTGTTTTCTCAGTGATATGTATGTTCAGCTATGAATCCCAGGGAATCACATTTATATCGGACACACCTCATGACTTACATCCAACGCCAGCATCCAGTGCCAGTACAGGAAGCTGTGTGTCCTTCATGTAGTGAGACTTACATTTCTGGAGGTCAGGGTGGTGGATGAGTGTGTAGCATGTCTGCTTTTCATGCCAGAAGCTTGAACTTTTGGTATATTGTGAGAAAGTCTGAGAGCTTTGCACTTAGCTAGTTAGCTTGGATCGGCACCTTTAGGACTCTAAAATTATTTGTAATTACTATTTTTACACATCAGTTATTTTACTTGCTTTTCTGCAGTTTGGAGCTCCAGTGTTCAGAATTAAGTAAATGGATAAATAATTCTGTCACAGCAAGGAAAATGTAACATTTAGTCTTTTTTCTATTGATTTAATAACATTGCTGTCGGGGGGATACCTTGTCATTCCAAAACCATTACTTTTCAGGAAATGAAAAAAGGCTAATTTGAGACATTTTATCGAGCTGTTTACCTCAGATGAAAATGTCCAAATTTGGAAGCGAGTTTGTGTTCAAAATTGATAAAAATCCCCTGACCTTTTAATGTAATTGACACACACAATACATCTAAACTTTTGCAGTTGAGAGGAGAAGCAGAAAACCATAAAATATTGCCCTGCAAAATACAGCAGCAAAAATAGCCTCCTCTCCTCTCTCTGTTCTGCCTGCTTGAGAAAAAAAAAAGGAAGGTTGTTCACGGCAGCGTCCTCCAGCACTCAACTGTTGACAGTGTGAGCAGGAAAAAGGGCTTGAAAGTGACTTGAAAATCCAATTCTTCTGAAAAGTTTTTGCTCTAAAGCAGGCTGGGAGGTGAGTTTTGAAAGCACGAAATCTCAGCAGCTGCTGAAGTGGGTGTCATGCAGCAACCCCAATATGTAACAGAGTATATCAGTTTGTGGTTTGACACTATAAAATAATAAATAATCCAACTGTGAAAGTAAAATATATCTTTTCTTAAGATTAGTGCTCATATAAGTGCACAAATCAAACACATATAAGGGCAAAAATAATGCCTGAGGGAAAAGTTTATCTTAAAATATTAATGCATATTTGCTCACACTGCTGCTGACCTTCTCCACTCGTTTCCTCACTAATTTGAGCGTTTCAAATCATTTCACTGTTTGGCTGACCTTTCACACGCTAGAAGTGTTTCTTTTTTCATATAAACATTAATAATTAAAGAACATATTCACAGCCAATGTATTCTTCCCTTGCTTACAGTAAACATGAGGTCGCCATATGGAAGTGGTGGCAGCTCCTCCGCCACTCATGCACTTGAGTAGCTCTGAAAGCTTTCTAAAGCTTCCGCTGTGTAACTACGCATTGGCACTTCATGTTGTTGGACAGAGATTTATGCTTCTGCTGAAGTGTACAAACAGTTGCTTGCTGTTATTGATTTGCCCTCTGGTCAATCCCTTACCTCGAGTAAATTATGTCTTCGGGGAGCTTTTTAGAAGATCTCCTCTTTAAAGGAATATGATAATTCTTAGTGCACTGAAGTCGTAGGCTGATTTCTTTTTTTTTACTATCAATTATTGATTTTTTCACACTTCAGTAATGATGCTCAGCAAACTGAGGTTGCTTGCTGATAAAGGGGCATTTTTATGTGAGTAATTATTTAGCTCTTACTATCTTTCTTTGATATTGTGTTTTATAAAGCCTTCAGAAAGTCAAAGCTGCTGAAAGAAATTGGAAAGAAACAAACATCAGTGCCTTTTGGAAAATCAAATGGCAAGACCTTTACAAGGAATAGAGGCGAGAAATGACCGGAGCCATGTCAGTCCTGTGACTGCCATCAATATCCTAGCAACTGCCTCCCATGGGCTCTATAATCTCCCCCATCTAGCCAATTAACAAGTGAGGAGGGTGTAAGAGGGGGTCAGAGGAGCAGAGACTGAGATCTGGGCTTCATACTCCGGATGGCAAGGCTTGAGACTCGGATCACAGCTTCATCACTTCCACTCGACACCCCGGCTATTTCTGTGGCGCCCAGGTGGCATTTTTCTCTCTGGGTTCATTTCTGCCTCTTGATTTGATTAGGGTGCCACGCCACTTGTCAGTCGTCTGTGTTGTGGGGAAGATAGCCACTGAGGGCTGGACACCTGCCTATCGCTAACAGCCCCGCGCATTGATTCAAAAACAGAAATAGCCTCGCTAGCAAAGGTTAACCGCTGCATACGCCTGCAAATGTGGCGAGAAAGGGCTCAGCTCAAGTTTCCTTAAATTGCATAAATTGAATTGACTGAGAGGGAAAGCTTCCTGCTGAACGCTAATGTTCACAGTGGGATTGTTGGATTCGCCTTCATCTGGCAGAATCGTTCAGGTTTGCGCTGGATCAAATTTACCCCCATCTAGGAAAAGGCCTTCATCTGCCTCCACAGTTTGACGGTTATTCACCACTTCTGTTAAAGGCAGACAATAACGTCAATGCTCTATACCCCGTGCCTCCTTTATCTCGCAGGGATGCCATGCTTGGAGTATCGCTCCCGTTCCTTGGCACATACGATGCATGCGGCAGCTCCCATGAATTATTCAGAGATTTTCCTCTTAGTTGCAGAGTTGACATTGAGCTGGCGGTGTGTCATTCCCTTATCTGTGGGATCCCCCACTGAGAATGCACCGCTGTATTCTGAAAGGTATGGGCAGCATCTTATACTAAACTTCTGCATGCAAAATTGAGCAGCAGAACAAAGGCTTCTATACTGTGCGGCACATTAAACAGGATATACTGTACATACAGATGCACGCTGCATAGCAAACATGGAAGCGTATGAACAGCAGCTGCACCAGAAACCTATTCTTCTCACTCAATCAAGGCCAACTGACTGATTCTGACAAGTGTGCCCAAACCTCTGTGGTATTATACGCTCACACCTCCACATGCGGAGGCATTGGCACAAATTAGCACAAGCAAGAGGCTGGTGTCCTATGGGAGAGGCAGCTGTCAGTCTTTAGATCTATTCTTGGCTCTGAGAGTCTTCACACAACTGGGGGAGTGAGGGAGCCTGACAGGTTTTATAGTAATCAATCATTTGTCCCACGGCTGCTCCATGATTTGATATGAGCGATGACAAAGAGAAATAAAAGGAAGCTATTATTCGGCTGTATCAAAGGAAGAGTTGTGCTCAAAAGGATTATGTCCACAACATCGCAAAATATAATCACATGCTTAACCATTCTCAGCAGATACCAGAAATATTGGCAACTCAGCTACGAGATGCTAAAATGTATCCCATTCTGCCCTTTCTCTTTATGTCCCCCCCTGCCAACATGTCGTGCAATTATAGCTCAACATCCTAACAAGACCTCCCAGTGGACCACCAGTCAGTGACGCTGTCAATTTGGTCGCTGAGATGGCTGGAAATGTCTCATTACTCTGTTGAGCACAAGCAGCAGAAACTCCTCTCAACCAGGCACAGTTAAGTCTGTGTGAATTGTCCTGCCCTGAAAAAAGTCATTATAACGGAATAACCCAAGGGATCAGCAGATACCTCTACCTGACCTTAGTCTCCAGGATGAATAAATTACACTGTGTGTTTTTGCAAAAAAGAACACATGAAGAGGGTCGTGGAGGGTTCACGCTTGTCGCTGCATGCCCTTTCTGCACGCGGAGGCACCTGTCCCATGGTTTGGTTGAGCAGGTGTGCGGGGCTTTTTAAATTTTTAGCAATGAATCGGTTCAAAAGCAGCATCTGTTTGAATGCATATGACCTATTTAACTCGTGAGCAATTCAGGCCAAGTGAAGTAAAATTTACTGGGATTGGCAGGAAGATTTCTGCAAAGTAAATGAAAAACAATCAAAAGCAACAGAGATGAAACAAAACAGGATGTTTCCGAGCGCAATTTGGAGGCATGATTATGAAATTCAAAGGTTTCGCCCTGATTTCACCTTCTTATTCTGTGTTTTCATCATACACTTCAGCGTGACATGAAATGAAGGCAAGCATGAAAAGAGCTAACAGAAGGCGGTGGGTCGATGTGGTGGTATGATCACAGTCTGCTCTGCTTTGGCCTGCTGTGTGCATGTGTATGTGTGTGTGTGCGTCTCAGTGTTTGAGTGTGCGCATGTGTGCATATGTGTGCGTGCCTTGAATCAAGCTTGGCTCTGATACCCATGTTCTCCGTCCAACACCTCCCACCTCCCTACTGCTGCAGAATTGGAGTCCAAGAAGGATCCCCCGTAGGCCGTGGAAAGTGGGCCTGCACCTCAATAAGTTTAGCAGCAACTGGCCTAGAAGCGCTACTTTCTTAAATCCAGTATGCTGAGCTGATTGCGAAAACACGAAACCTTGCTGCTACTTAAATTAACAACCTGACAGGCGGTAATTTTCCATCAGTGTTGCATCACCGGGGCTTTAATTAACTGAAACAAAAGAATGTAGCAGACTTTATTTCTTGAATTTTAATAAATTACACACTTTCAAAGCCTCATTGTTTCAGACAATTCTGTAAATTTATGCAAATTCAGTGTAAGTTCATCAACAAAGTCTTGAATACGTAATTGCCACCTTCCCACTCCTACGCCCCCATGATTTGGAAAAACAATAGGCCTGTGTAGGACATTCACATAATAGCATTCACTTTACGAATTTGGCTGGACTAGTGGTGCTTTATAATATAAAAGAAAACCAAAGGGACTCCAGGCAGGATATTGCTAGTCTTTCTCCTGTACTACTATTAATGAAAATAATTGTATTGTTTTGGGGATATATAAGCATGAACCAGAAAGTAATATAGGTAAATTCTTAAATGTCTCAGAAAGGAATTACCTTTCAGATGATGGGGGTTAAGCAGAAATGCAAAAAGCTGCAGGTCCTCAAATGGCCACTTGAGGCTGCCTCAAAAAGTGACTTTTTCTGTCCTGCAGACCTTGTGACTTGACTTTGTGGGATTATAAATTAACCTTTACCCATTAGACGTTAGTTTTGCGAACTAACCAACCGTTCAGCAGACTTCACCATTTTCCCAACTATCCACACTAAATTAAACAAAGCTTAAATTCCTCTGCCATGCAGCGGGAAGTCAAACTCACAGTCCCAGGACTTCCAAACTTAGCTAACCAGTCCATTGTAAAACCAGCCCTACTTATACTTTCTAATATTAACGTTGAGCCACAAGGATGGAAGGCTTGACTTTGACTAATCACAGCGTCACAGGACGGTTCTTGTTGTCAACTGCAGTGGGATCCAGAATAATGCATGTGTTAGCCGTCAGAGTTAGCTAGATAGCATGCTAATGCTAGTACCTACCTAGGTTTAGCCCCACAGAGCTGCTCGTGTGGCTGTGGACTCTTAGTCTTGTTACATTGGGTAGAGCTTGGCTGGCAACCTGAAATACTTGACTTGTTTTTGTGAAATGTTGGCATATGCATGGTTAAGTGCTGTCAGATGTTTAGACTGCCAGGTTTACTGTCGTTTAACTTGCTATTTATGCTAACAATGCCAACCAAAATGAGTTCAAGCTGTTCCACACAAAGTGGCATAAACATAGATTGTACCATGGGGCAATTTTTCAGAATATCATCCCCGGCTACTTCATTGTGACATCAAAAGGAACTACTCTGGATATATTGTCATATTTGATGCACTTCAAACATTTCAATTTTCTCTTTCCAACGACATGCACAAAATGACGGCTTTCATTCATAAGTTGGTTTCAGTATTTTCAGACAAGAGGCAGAACTAATTTTTCTGTTCCCTCATCAAGTCTGGACATTGTTTAAACCATTTTACCATGGGAAGCTCTCAGTCTGGTCAATTTATATGTCAATTTCTGACTCCGGAGAATAGTCCTTTGGCATCACTCCCATTTACTCAAACTGCCTCTCATGGTACTGTAGGTGATTGTTACAGGATTATGAGATGATTGTAATTGTTTTGTACTCTAATTCCAAGCTTTGTTGAAGCAGAAAAATGAAAATGTTCCAGCTCTGACACATGGTTTGATATGAACTGGCTGTCTGGGAATACTGTACTTGAATCTCATTGCATTTGAGCGAAACACTGAAATAATGAATAATGAAATTGCTGCAAGACTTTCTTAAAAGCAGCTTGTGTAAGCTTTTCTATAACAATATCCGTCTTGGATGCACAGTAATAATTACCATTGGTGTCATGTTCCACTGTATGTCCCATGTGAGCTTTTTCTTATTGCCAAACTTCATTATTTTCTCATCTTGTTGCTTTACACGCCACCTTACCAGTTTTTATCAGCAGGGAACTGAGACCGAGAAATGCTAAATCAGTTCAAATCAAAGCATGAAGCAAAAACAACTGTGTTTAATGCTTTTATTTGCGCAGTTGTTTGTTTACTAGCACTTCTGTCCATAAAGAACACTAATTTTACAGTTATATGCGCTTGAAACGGATCCTAAATTCAGTATTTTTAAATGAGCTGATACATAATCGTGTTATCACGATGATTCTCATTGTTGTTGTGATTTACTGCATGTCCCCAGAGCTCATTTTAAACCTGTCGTTTTAGGAGGCGAGGCTGCAGAGTATCCCCATTCTAGTATTACTTTCCTATTGGATTGTGATGTAAAGCGTGATGCATTGTGGGAGGTGGTAATCTAATCCCCGATGCTGGCACTCCTGAGGGCGGGAGATCTCGCCATGTGATTGGAAAATTTATCTTAATAAAGTGACAGCTACATCATCAAGCTGCCCCCCCTCCGGGGCAACACCTGCACACACCAACACATGCAGATACACTGCGGCACACATGCACAGAACAACACACCTGTAACACATGATCTGAAACAAGTGCGTCCTACACCAGTGATATTAAAGCCTGCAGCCTCGTTTCCTGCTGCTCGCACTCTCCCCCTCGTGTAAATTCATTCACAGATTGTCACTTCTTTTGCATCTCCCGTCAAGAAAATCCACGCAGCATGAGCTTAATCCACAAAATACAAAAGATTATCCAACTACTACATGCACTTTGCTGGATATTACTGTCAGAAGGGGATTTGTAACAGCAGATGAGAAAATGTAGATACACATTATATGGAGTCTTAAATCAACACCTGCAGCTTATAATTCAGTAACTCTGCAGGATCCTGTATTACCACTGTGAAATTTATGATAAATGTTTAAAGGGTTAGCTCACTCACATCAATTCATGCAGATACTTTGGGTTTTACTACCTCCACTAAGGTTTTCAGTTCGGTTTGGTGGTTTTGTTTATTTGTTTGTCAGCAGGATTCCGGGAAAAGTACTGCCTTGATTTTTATGAAATTTGGTGGAAGGGTGTAGCATTGGCCAAGAAGAACCCATTTTGATTTTGGAGTGGATGCATTGATTATTTTTCATTTTCGTTCACATTGTGAGTCAGAGCCTCAGAGTGCTGTCTACCTACATTTCGCCATCTGATATTTTATCCCAATAGACTTTAGATGGTATCGAACAGTTACATTTAAAAAATTGAACAACAATGTCTTCTACCGGAGTGTCCTTGTAACTCTGTCAGCAGTTTTTACAGGCACTCTGAAAGAAGTTCCAATGAAATCTGTTGACAGTGAAGTCTGTGGATTATCCAGAGGAAACAGGAGTCTGTGCCCGGAAAGCAACTTTTCTGTTGAATTTTTTAAATGTAACTTTTCAAACCTTTGGGAAACTCTTTCCACCTCCATTTTATTGGGATGAAAGCAAATAATCTCAGAGTCAGCTATACTGAAAATATTTCTATGGTTAGATATCACTAAAGCCAGTGGTTTTCTTTTGCAAGGTAAAAGATATTGATTACCCCGACGACATGCTGAATGGCACCAGCATGTAATCTGAGGGTCTTCATTTAGTCCTCTGATTAGTGCAAGTTAAGGCTCTGAATTGATGGAGAACACAGTCTCTCTTTGGCTGCAGTTGGTCCATAACACCAGGGGTTGGCAACAGGTCAGAAACCCAGGTAGACCTGCTCAATTAAAGCAGGCTATACTGGGAATGCGATAAAAAGGGCTGGATGCAAAAGTAGTCCGTTTGTATGCAAGTCAATAGGAGAATGAGCATCCTTCTGACTTGATTTACTACCTCAGTAAACATTCTCATAATACTTTTATGGTCTCAACCAGTTTTAAGTCTTCTTCAATACAGCATGATGTTCATTTAGTAAATTATGGATCCATTTATAGTAAAAAGAACTATACATTATTTGAATTTTTACCCTTTGTTGGTTTGTTGTTGACATCTCATCAGTTAATTTTAACATTTTGGTGGCCTAAAAACACATTTTGTAGTGTTGGTTGGACTAAAAGACACTACGAGGGGTCAGCTGTCTATTTTGAATACAGATTTCCTCTTGCTAACCAAGCTAGATAGCTAGTTAGCACTAGACAGTGTCATTGGGACTCCTGATCCGTTCTGTGCACACTTATGGTAATGACCATTTAACCAAGATGTCAAAACTGTAGAACACAAACTAATGGGTGACTTTATGGGGGTTGAACCTTTGTACAGCGTTTGTTCTCCATGTACAAAACAAACCCTTCACACACAATAACACCTGTTTTTAAAGAAGATTTTCAATAACTTTAAAGTGGAAAAGACAATAAAAAATATAGAGTCGTCCTTCCAGCCATCTGTCTGTACCTAATCAAGCTTTTGTGGCCGGGTATTCCAAACCTTTGAGCGGCCGTGTACAATAAAAGTGGGTGGTCGGTGTTTGTAAAATATCACCTTGCAGTCTCAAACAAATACCTCAAAAAAGGCCAAATACTGAATGTGAATCAATAGCTGTCTGACTACCATTTCATGGATGACACAGGTGATATTGTGTCCACCCTCTTGCACACCAGGGTTGCACAACATATCATAAACGGCAGAAAAATGGATGTCAGATTGGAAGTCTGCTTTAAAGAGGCTGTCTGGCCGACACCCAGTTTAAGCTCAGTGCAGCAACGTGTCATCACGCCTTTGTTGTTGTGTCTATTCTGGAATAGATGCAACCAGTTTTATACATATTGTATGTTTGTGAGATGGAGATGAAATACCACACCCTGACGAGAAGAATATCATCCTCTGGGAAAACAAGCATCCCTGCTGTGTGTACATCTCATTCTTCCTCTGTGTTTTTTTGCTCACAGTAAAACGCCTTGAACAGTCAGTGTCACTGCTGCTCTTGTAAAACCTGCCAGTGCAGCATCTCACAGACCAGAGGCTTTAAACCACAGGGCAGATTCGCTAAGCCTCTGACACTCCCTGTGTGGCACTGAAACTTTCCTCAGCCTCCCCCCTCCTCCCCCCGTACCCTTTGCCAAAGTATCACGCCCCTTCAGGCTAGACTTCCATTGGCCTGTCAGCTCAGATTTGAGTCAACAAGTCAAGAAAAGCAGACATGTGACGCTGCTCAGTGGCCACTGTTGAAGGACTGAGGTTATACTGGACAGCTTTTGGGTGTAAATGTGTTTTTTAATGTTTATATCACCTCGCCGCAGAACAAGAGCTTTTCCTTTCCTGGTAAATAAAGATAAAACAGTTCGCTGCAGTGCACATATTTATTTTTACTTTGACAGTGATGGGTTTGGCCACTGTTATTTGTTCTGAATTCTCCTCGGTGTGTCTCTGCTTACAATGCAGAGGGTATTTTTCCAAGCCACAGCCTTTAAAAGTATTCTGGGCACTTGATTATTTTTTTTTTACCATTAAGTTCAGCTTCTGTTTTATCCCACACTGAGATGATTTGAAGAAAATATCATGCTTCTAATGTGTCTAACCACGAACAGCTGTCTTGATTTCATGCATTTTTAAACATCAAAAGTATAAATTGTGATGGGAGCTATTTGTTTCAGTCCAGTATACAAACACTCACTCCAAATAAATAAGAAAGCTTGTGCCAGTCATGCTTCCTGTCATAACATAATCAATAATTTCTCTTTAGAGGAAAAAAATCCTTCCTCATTACTGACACCAGTTATCTTGACTGTTGCTGCTGGTGAGACCTCATTTTCTTTAGACAAACTTTGTTCTGTAGAGTACAGCAGCACAGCATGGGAAGCCGCCTGTTTGGCTGCTAAAGACCAGTGTTTAATTTATTTGCATGTCCATTAGTCTCCTGGAGTGGTGGCTGATCATCCAGACATCCACACAGTCAATCATTTTAGTCACCACACAAGCTCATAAAACACTCAGTGAAACGAAACAAAACTGGGGAAAATAATAATGCTCCTGTTGAAACTAATGATGATAATTAATAAAACCAAACAAAATAACAACGCACAACCATCAACAAATACCAAATCATGGAAATACATTGAACAATGGATGCACTTAGCAGCCCAGTATCCACTGACAATATTGGGTTTCTCATAATTTGATACCAGAGGAGAAGATCCTGCTGAAAGGGAAGGTGTGGCTCAATGACTTCCTGTCTCAGATCTGCAAATAAAAATGTGAAGATTTACAGTGAATCACACTTCATTGCACTGAAAATCTATTTTTTTTTCATTGCTTTTCCACACATTTTTTTCATGTTGTGATACATCAGTATTATATATTATTCAGTGGGAGTGTAGTTAGTTCTTCGGCCCTGCTTTACATGCATCTTCCTTTGTTTTCCTAAAAATACAACACAAGTACTGTTAATTCCTTCTTTTCCGACTCTGGAGAGGTTACTGTACTGTATGTAAATGACTCTGTTTTACAAAGTTGTTTTTGGGCTTTGGAGAATAAGGCAATGTTTACCTGAGAGCGATGCAGACGGTAATGTTTGCCAAACTTCGTCTGCTGTGCCCCCTTTCTGCAGATAAAGTTATTTTTACCCACAGTAAAGGCCACGGATCCACTGAGGTAATTATGAACACTGTTTAGTGAGATTTGTCATCATCTGTCTGATTGAGCTCAGCGGGTGATAATGATTGATGGATTGATTGATCCTTCACCTTGTACGTTTGCCTCACCGTAATTAGCCAAAACAGCTCAGCTTGGGAAAAATAGAAACACTCGAGAAAAGTGGAGACAAGAGGCTCAATCCATCACAATCAGGTGGGATGTGTAAAACAAACAGCGGGCTGATGGTTTGATAACCAGCAGCTGGACACATTTTAGTTTGAGTTTGAAGCAGCCGTCTCTTTAACGTGATTCTTCTCACATGTGCAGCATATGTTTGGCCTTTGAACATTTGTAGATATACCTGAAAATGTATAGCTAGCCGACTGGCACGAAGGTTTCCTCTTCTGGGCGCCATGACGGCCTGTTACACACATAAATAAGACTGCTTTAGTGGCTGCGGACTCTCCTGAATCTTCAGTTAAGTAGGGCAAAAGAGTAGAGGACGCATCCATATGTTGGAGGACGGATGTCTCCAAGATGATTATAGTCATTGTTGTTTTGTTTGTTCTCAGAATGTCAAGGTTACCTGGTTTGTTTTGAAGGGAAATCAGATATTTTTGCTGGAGCATGTAGGTGCAGCGAAGCGTTGCGTTGTCATTGTTATCATGTTCTTTTAACGTTTGAACTCGACTGTTTGCATGCAGATGAAAGTGGAGAAAAGGAAATGATGCTGAGTTTTCCTGCCGTCGTGATGTTTCTTCTGACAGACTTGTGATTTGAGGGAATCTCTGTGTGTGTTGGACACTGACAGTTTGAAGTGAGAGGCATCATTTGAAATCAGTTTCTGACAAATAGGGATGCAGTGATCTGATGGTGACATCGGATATCTGACAGTTACTCACTCAAATAGCTGGATCGGATATCTGTGGCAGTGGGGTTTGAGCTATTCAACTCAGTTCTATGTTTGTGAACCATATACAGTCTTTACTGGAAATATAATTGCTGTTTAACTTTTTTTTTGCTGCATTAAAAAGTGTGTAATTGTTGTTAACCTTTAATTGTGTGAAAACCATTTGGTAATTTCAGCGACCTCCGAAATTCAGTCCCCATGCTTCTCCATGAATCCACGTAGATTTCTCCCAGCTAGTCAGTGAAGATCAGGCAGCATCAGAGATAGTGACACCTTGACCAATCAGTATAATGACAATATAATATTATTAATAATAACTAAATTGACCTTGATTTGTAACATAAAAATGAAACATTTTGAAAAAAGTCACAAAAGTCTTTTAATAACCTCCAACTACACTTTAGGGTTGAAATTTCCAATTTCTCCTTTATTATTAACCATAAACACACAAGCTCAAGTTAAAGCTTGGATATACTTTCTTTATTATGCATTTTCAGATAGCTGCAGACTTTGTGCATTATAGTGGACACATGCAGCCTTGTCCCCGAGTCTCCACCACTAGTTAAGCTGCCAGGTTGTCAGCTCCACGCCTGCCTGGCTCACTCTGTGCTGGTAGATCCGCTAATTTAACCCTGTGTCTCATGTTTTGTGGATCACGTTTTTCACACAATAACGTCACTTCCAGTAGTCACTCCATCCTATTTGAACAGCCTTTTATAACACCTTACCAGGAGGATTTGCCCTAAACCTGGATCGGTGGTTTTGTAACCAAACTCCCAAAAGCTCATAGGGGTCGTTTTGACGACCACCAGGGGTGATATTGATAAATGACTCATTCTGTCGTTTAGGTTGGAGATCTTGTAGCATTTGTCACATAACTCTCTGTTGTGATCATCCAGCAGGAAGCCACGAAAGCCAAGAACTTAGCAGAAAAAAAGCAAGTTCCCTGTGCAGTATTTGCAACTTTTAACAATATAGCTTGTCCTGTATAACTGATGGTAAATCTGAATGTTCAATCAATAACATTTCTTGATATATTATTTTAGTACAGGCAAACAATTTGTTGTTACATTTTGTTTTACAAACAAAGGAATATTTAATCTGTGGCCTTTGACATAAAAGAACAACCCGAGGCACTTTCATGCAGCTTAATCCTAGAACTCCAGTATCTGATCAGCACTCTGTATTCATTGAACCCAGTATCAGGACTGGAGGAGCAGGGTCAGAGCATCCCTCGTGACAGACTCAGCAGTGGCTGCAGGTCTTTAGCTCTGGCTCAGCGCCTGGCTCTGACCCTTTGACTCCGAGAATTTGGAGTCTTTTTTGATGTTGCTAACAGCGGTTTTGTCGCCGCTGAGCATGTGGGTGTTGTTAGGATTGGAGAACGTTCTCTCTAATTTATCTTGTCACTCTTCCATCCTCTGGGGGTGTTTATGAGCTAACGGAGAGAGAAAAAAACAGATATCTGTAAACAACAGAACAACAAGTCTTCCACTCTCTGTTGCTCACTTTGGGCTTCTTCCACTTGCTTGTCATGTCTTTTCTGGTTCAGCTTTAATTCCAGGTGCTTAGAAATGTGATGATGCTGCTTATCTTCACCTGAATGTGAATTTTGTACTGAAAGTCTGCTGAAGATATTTAATTCCACTGCTGAATCCTCAAACTGCAGATGTGGATTTTATCTCCCATCTCTTACATTGGAATATCATTAAAAAGGGATCTCTTCAAAGTCAGCACGGAGAGCAGGAATGATTACAGTGTGTACACACAAAGGCAGAAATATGCATACATATTCTTTTTGTAGGATTTATAAAGCTGCACGTACAACTGATCTGTTTGATAGATTTCACTGTGGAGCTGGGTGCATGTGCACAAACCCTTATGTCTGCACCCACAGTGAGCAACGTACGGATGTAGAAACGTCCTCAAACATCACATTTCTGTAAACAATGACTGCATTTAAACCTCAGTCATCATTATTATTTAATGTCAGAAGAATGATCAAAGATTCAACCCTAACATCACATCCTGTCTGACTCTACCGAGTGTTTCACAATCATTAACAGGGAGATGACGGCTCAAATGTGTTTAAAAATAGAATGATGAAATTCCTCACTCATAAATAATTAAAAACGAAGTTTATAAATGCACCTTTGGGTGCTCTCTATTTCCTCACTTCCCCCTGAGGTTTCTCGAACAAATGGCGGACTTTCACCCAGAAGAACAGGGATTAAAGTACAAAAGTAAAGCGTCTTTATCGTGACTTTGTTTTCTTTTAATAACTTCAGTGGCAGTGGGGTTTTTTCAGTGGCTCACGGTTTGTGAATCATGTTTTTTTTTACGTAATTTCTGGTAGTCACATCACCCTCGTATCTACTTCACTTCACTACTTCACTACACTCATTTACAACTGTCTGTCTGTTTTTGCCCTAAACCTCGGTCAGTGGTTCTGTAGCATAAATTCACAGAAACTACTGGCTTTTTTGCAAACATGAAGCGTATCTATATGTATAATGACGTATGGCCTATTTTAAGAAGGCTCAGATGTACCGGGAGCTGCTCATATGTGTCATCATTGGTGGTATTGACTTACAGTCTATTCTGTCATTTAGGTTGGAGAGCTTGTTGACCAATTAGTTTGTAGTGAAAAATCATTTAATCACATTGACTAGAATAGATTTCCAGCATGAAAAATGTGTGTTGCACAAAGTTTTCCTGCATAACTTCCAGTGTTTGTGTGGGAAAAAGGCGTACACATGGTCCAGGTTTTAGCCCTGGATGGTAGATAAACCTCTGAAGTAGCTTAATGTGAGTACATTGTATCAAGATCACAATAACAGTTGGTTATGAACACACTGAGCCGGTTCTATTAAATCAGCTGCAGAGTATTTCATTTAAAAGTTTCCTGCACTTTAACAAAGATAAACCTGCTTCATTCAGCTGCTGTCACGCACTGTTTCTGTTGAGTTGTATTATGGAGTAAAGTGAGAGGAGCAAAAATCAAACCGGAGAAGACTATTAAACACGGGCTGACTTGTTGAAATGTGTGCCTCGTGCCGGACGTGATGAATAAAGAGTCATCAAAGACGCTCCTTCAAGCCATGTGAGCACAATCATGGTATTACAGCTAATGAAATTTAGATCAAGTGTGAGCGGAGAGCTTTAGTCAATGTGGCTTAGTGCCGCACAGCCCTGGGCACCGATCACACTGAATGCAGGCCAGGGTTAACAATCATCCGTGAATGCTAAGCTGCTCAAAGTGTTCCTTCAGATGTTAAGTATTAGCCCCTGGTCTCTTTCCTTTCTCCTCTGCTCTTTTCCACACTAACCCCTGATGCATAGTGTGGCCCATTAAGACCAAAAGGCTAACGTCCATCTGGTGCTAAATAGTGATCTTTTGACCGTGTCGGCATGATGTGAATGGCAACATTTTCATTCAGGGTAGAGTATTTATAGCTGCCTGTGCTCTTTAAACACAAAAACAAAGCACTGTTGGCCCTTGCCTCATGCACACCAGATTTGTTTTGCAGCTCTCGGCAAACAACATTCTCTGCTGAGCTTAATGTGACTCAACATGGCAAGTTCAATGTGGTAATACTTAGTTCTCCCAAAGGCTGTGCAAACATACAATTATCGCATTGTAGTTCATGTGATTAATTCTGTCTAAACTGTGAAGCTGCACAGTGTTTAACACTCAGAAACTAAATTTGATGTCACTACTTTAACCAACTCAAACAGCAGGAACAGAGCGGTTTGGAAAAGCAGCGGTCGGCTTTTAGACTAACAAAGGTGACTCCAGAGACTGACCTCTCACAGTGACTGATGGAGCAATTTGCATGAGATTTGGAGCGCCGTTCATGTTCTTTTAATCAGGAAACAAGCGTTTTTAGGTGATTCGTTCAGGCTTTTTACGAACCTGAAACCACTAAAACTGAGGTTTGTTTGTGAGCAGCCATATCCATAAAATAAATATAGTCATCCGTAAAAATCACACCTCTGTGAAATCATCTTTTTAAGCTTTGATTTAATCTGACATGTTGACTGAACTCATTCTCATTTACTGGGATAGTGTGGGAGAACGGATCCCTGCAGACCCGCGGCTCACCAAATATACATTAGCTGCTGCTTCTTATTACTCTACAACATATAGAAACTCTCTGACTCTATGATGTGGGAGTTTTCAGAGTGTGCAGTTAAGTTTCCACTAAGGCTGAAAGGGTTTTATTCACTTTTCTTCACATTGCATTGACCCTGCAGTGCTTAAAGAAAACTTTTCTTCCCTGATTGAGGCAGCTTGTGTTTTATTAGAGAGATTTCTTTTTTATAAATGATTGATTTGAAGTCAAGACACATCTACTGGTTGGCGGCGAAGTGCCAGCGAGGCAGCCGAGACGATCCTGCGGTGAACCTTGACCCAGCCGAGAGAAAGGTTGTGTCTTTGAGTGTGGGATGCTGTGGATCTGAGAAATATAAACAAACAGAAGCAGAGAGAGAGAGAGAGAGACGGAGCGACACAGTGACCCATTCATTAGTGAAGCTGACCCTGAAGGGACAAAGAAGCTGTTCATTAAATAGACACTCGAGGCCCAGTCAGAGATCATGCTCTCACCTCCACAGCCAGCGGATCACACACACTCCACATATATTGTTCAAAGTGTGGGGCCCGGGGACTCCCAGGAGACCTGTTGAGGGCTCCGTGGGGGCCTCAGGTAAAACAAAGAAGAGCTAATTTTCTAAATTTTTCTAAAACTGCCGGCAGAACTTTCCATTTCTCTTTGGTGACTTTATTATTTTTTTAAAACTTCATTAGTATCTTATGGTTCCCTGGTTTTACTGCATGTGAAGGGACTTTTGAAAGAAAGTTTCTATTGTGAAGTCAGCTCGTTAAAGAAGTAAAACTAGTGTGAATAAGAATATGACTTCAGTATACTGTTAAAAACTACACAGTACATTGTGCAACAAAGCATCCTTCACTTATTAGCTCATTTCTTTAGCAGTGCTAAACATTCCTTTATTAATAATTTCCCTGTTTTTTACACCATATTATGTTGTCAGCACATTCTCCTCCTCAGTCAGAACAGATTATCCTCTTATTTCTATTATTTATTTTTTATTCTCCCTATCTCTTGCTATTCCACAGTGAAATACAACTTTCGAATTTACAAAGATTTACCGTATTTAGTGTTCTTGATACTACATTTTTAAGACTATTAAATTCAGATGTAGAGTATATTTAAAATAATAAATAACCAAGTTTTGTTTTGTTTTGGCTCCGTGTCAAATCTGGCACAAACATCCACTTTGACTCAAGGTTCAACTGATTAGATTTGAGTTTTTTTCCATAACTTAAGAATCTATACAAATGTCTAACAAGATAAAATTATTAAATTATGGCTCCCTTATTTATATCCAAAGAGGCAACTTTATTGTAGCATCTTTCCAGCTATAATTCAAAACCAAATCTTAGGAACTGAAGGGGAGATTGGGACCATGTTTCATATTTGGTCAGATACTAAATTAATGATGCTAACCTTCAAAAACTGTAAACTCGACTGGTTAATTGAGGCAAACAACATGAGGTCTTAATTCTATTTTTCTAACAATAAAGAGAACGACTGGTGAATCTAACAGGACATGTTTTTAAATGGACCTCCATGGTTGGTACAGCAGGTACATCATGGACACGTCGCCAATTAAAAATAAATGCCATATTTTTCCGAAAGATTACATTTACATAAATACAATCATGATCATTTTTTGTGATTCTCCACACAGCATTTATGTGGCTTTGGATTTGCTTACCTTGCTGTCTTTTGATTGAGTTTTGCACAGTATTGATGCAAATGTTGCCTGTTTTACATGAAATCTGACAAGAAAGTAAAGTCTTGAGAGGTTATCAGTTAATTCACCATCAGCTCAAATGATGAGCAGACACAGAAAGGACATTTTTGTTGACAAATGATAAAATTACATTTACATTTAGATTGCACAGGTCTGAGCCCTACAGATGCTGTGTACAGTGGTCAGAACAGGCCTACACCCTTATTAAACTGAAGCTATTTGAAACAAATGTCAGACTTGTTCCATCTTTCATGTGGTCTTACAACTAAGAAAAAAGAAAAAGCAGGTAGTTAATCAGTCTGCACACCTTGTCTCAGTCATATTTAGTGGAAGCGCCTTTTGCATTTGTTTCAGCAGCAATTCTTTGTGAGTCTGTATACATTTCTCTTAAACTGCATCTTCATTCCACTTTATTTTGGAATTGAAAGGTTCTGACACGTTATTTCCAAGAATTTGATTTTCCTTTTTCGAAGCCACGGCTTGATCGACTTGCATGTGTTCTTTGGGTCATTCTCTTGTTCGAATGTGAGATTCATCTTCAGTTTCTGACAGAGGTCCAGCAGGTTTAGTGCCAAAATATCTGGATATTTGGAGCTATTCACTATTCTGTCTGTGTTGACAAGAGCCCCTGACCCCGCTGAAGAGAAGCAGCCCCAGAGCATGATGCCTCCACGCCCGTGCTCCACGGTGGGCATGGTGTTCTTTGGATAATGAGCTGTATTGGCTTTGTGCCACACATTTCTTTTAGAATTAAGGCTGACAAGCTCAACCTTTGTTTTGTCAGACCATAACACATTTTCCCACATGGTCAGGGGTGCCTGGGTGAGTGTTTTGGCATAATTCAGACAGACTTGGATGTTCCTTTTTGTAAGAAAGGTTTTCCATGTGGCAACCCGACTCCCATTGCCAAGATGTGTGCAGAATATGGGAGATGGTGGTCACATGTAACAGAAATTCCTGTGGTTCCTTCAGTGGAGCTGTTGGCCCTTTGTGACTTTCAACAACCCAACAAGATTTCCAACCTAAACAACAGAATAAACCACATGTCAATAACAGCCAAATGATTCGCAAAAAAAGTCACAGAAGTTATGAAAAAATCTGCTGTTATAAAATGTTTACTTATCTTCTCAGGGCTTGGTAGTATGATTATCACGACCAAGTCAAGTGAAAACGTTGTGGCTGTTTATGCTTTTTTGCTTGAAGTTGGCACTTGGGTTTCTAGGAATGATGTATATACAGTGACGTACTGACGTGTCTAGCCTGTGGAAAAGCAACCTGATTCTGAGAAGGTTCATAAGTTTAACCACCTGTGAACCAGAATCAGGTTCGTGTTGGTCTACAAGGGGTATTGGCGGCCTCACTGATAAGTTTTCTCCTCATCATCTTGATCTTTGCAGCGTCTCCGTGGTAACACCAGAGAAACTGAATACATAGAACGGATATTGAACTGTTTGCTGGGAGTTCAAAAGAAAATGGTGATTGTTGTGAGTTATTATGGTGACAAAACACATCTTTGAGGCTTAGTTTGGGAACTCAGTGTGTTTTTGTAAGGTGTGTGTCATTTTTTAAAATTATTATTGATGTGAATTGCTGCTGAAACATCAGAATTTCCATTTCAGGATAAATAAGGATGGCTAGCAGACTTCCTATAGAAACTGGATTGTCATAAACTGTCAAATTGTTTCCACAGTGAGAAGGATACTGGCCTGATACTGCAACTGGATCACCATTCAAATGAAGTCAAGTTTCAGAGACAACTGGCATGGCAACATTCATTGCAATCTCCATATCAAAAGATGAATGCTCAAGGTTTTTTAAAGAGAGCTGATGTGCAGTGGAGTGACAGTAATTGATAATTCAGTGCAAACTTCCTGCAGAACATGTGATAAATGGAGGTGAAACACAGTTTGTTTTCAGAATGTCAAATGGTGCTGTCAGCCTGCATGCAATATTGAAAAGTTAGCTGTAGGCTACCAGGGCTACGCATGAATTTACATTTGGAGAAGAAAGTTTCAACGTGTGGCAAACAGCTGCAAATATTTGACAAAAAAACAGGATATAAGAGAAAGGAAATACAAGCAGAACAAACCAGACTCTTATTGTGAAGGTTGAATGTGGCCGAGCTCTGTGCTCTTTAATCATTGAGAACCTGTTATATTCCACATCCTAAGCTGGGGGAGTGTTGACTGTGAGGGCTGTGCCAGAGAATAATCTTGGAAAAGATAACTTCTATCTTGGATAGATTAGATTCAGAGGTGGGAGGTGTTTTATTTTGGTAGCGGAGAACCTGTCTCGATTCTGCTGCATTTTAGATCTTGGATCAGCGTTTTCTCCGCTGAAATTTCTTCCTCTGCCTCAAAACTCAATATCAGCTCTCGAGATAACATTCACCGTCTTTATCAGTTTGTATTGTGAAGGAAAACTTCCGAGCCGCCTTTTTTCTATTATTGGATTAAAAATAAACGTCACATAGATTTTATGGGCTCAGACAAACACCTGAAAGGATTTCGTCTGGAGAATACTAATGTATTTCACACTGCGATTCCTCTGCAAACACCAAACCTGTGTGATCTGGAGCTTTAGATGTCCAGCAAACCCAGAGATCACTTGATGATTGAACATAGATAGACTGAGGAATAAACCGAGTGTTTAGAATATGATTTGAGGCTCCTGTGAATGACTGATGATGGATCCTGTCAGCAGCTGAGATCAGAGAAAAGCCAACAAGCAGCCTCATCAGAGGCAATCACTGCCGGAAATGTGCCCCTAATTTCCTGCCAGGCGTGATTTTTAACTCTGCATGGACTCGGGTCAACATCAGCTGCCCTCACACTGACTGCCCGGTGCCCACAAAGCTCCAATCAGCCCTGGGCCTCATGCTAATATAATCAATTACCTAAGAGGTTAATGCGAGGTGAAAAGTGAAGCCGCCCAATTAGTTTGATTTCTTCTCCCTGGTAGTATCAATAGCCTTTGGATAACACAGTGAGAGCAGCCACCCTGCTTTAATTAGTTTTTTTCAACTTGCTTGGAGGACCAGCTGAGTTGGGATGACTGGGTTAAGACACTTTTTCATGGTGTCAGCTAAGTTTTCTTCGCTTTAGAAACACAAAATTAGGCCCTGCACTCTCTTTTCGCTTCCATAAAAGCTTAAATGTAATGAAACCGTGTGCAGATCCCAGTGTGTGTGCAAGCTGTTTCTATGTTATATTTATAGCACCTCGGAAAGTTTTCTAGCAAAGGGAGCCGGGGAGATATATATGTATGTTTTTTTTTCTTCGTGTTTTCCATACCAGGGAGGTAAGGGAGCAATAAATAAACACAAAGCAAATATAAAACTGGGGTTGACAGGGTTGTTGATGAGTGTAGCAATGAATGAGGACAGGGCTATGAGCAGGCAGCCGGTGTCACAAAACGTTTGAGCTGCTGAAGGATGAAGCTGGTGTTGATGCATATTTAATGATGGTCAGTAAACCCAGTGAACAGACTAACACTTACAATGTTTTAGTTTATCTCTGTATACTTCCTGTCCATCCCATTCAGTCTAATGAACATTTAATGCTTTAAAAATGTATATAGTTTACTGTTTAAAAAGGCTCCTTCATTTCCTGAAAAAGCTGTGAAATATTAGTAATTTAAGGAGCAAATTAATGAATGCATGCCCTGAAATATAATATGTAACATTTTCCATTAGATTATACAAATCAAGTATTTTATTCTAAAAACTGTTGATCATTTTTAAAATCCTTCAAAATCATCTCTATTTCCAAAAACACATCCCTGACAGTATCGTGTGGCAGGCGAACTGCACACACAGAATTTGTGGCACATTTTCATCACATCTGTCTTGGAAAAATAATGTGAATTTTAGAGCAAATGAAACCAAAACACACTGGAATGGTTCTGGGAGAGCTCAGACGTCGCCAGGATCACACCCTATCTTGCAGTGTCAACGAAAGTGAAAAATAATTTGTGTATCTGACTTGATTTGGAGTCCTCTTTGGCTCATTTGGCACATTTTTTACCAGGTTTCATTAAAATCATGCCAGTAGTTTTAATCCTGTAATCCTGCTGAGAATAGACAAACAAACCAAACCAAAACCTCCTTGGTGGATAGAATAAAGTAATCCCTTCAAGTAATCTATATAAGTACTACTATATATATATATGAGATTAAGATTAAGATATTCCCTTATAAATCCAACAACTGGGAGATTATCAACCTCTGCATTGAACCCATCCTTTACACACCAGTGAACACACCAGACAACATGCTCGGAGCAGTGGGCGGCACACACACACACACACTCCCACAGCCTGGGAGCTAGTGGGGGGTTAGATGCTTTGCTCAGGGGCACATCAGCCCTTGACCTTTCAGTTCTGGGCCACAGACTGCTCATATATACTATATATTATATAGATGGACAGATAGATAGATGTCTTGTATTACATATTGTTGAATAGATTCGTCACCTTTACACTGAGGTACAACTTGTAAGGATCCTGCTTCTATGAAATGAGCAGCAAAGCTAAACATGCAGGTAGTGCCCCAAAAATGTGCCAAATGTGACATGTTGATGCTTGGAGCACACACACACACACAAACTCAGCAAAGTTGCAGGACCCATGCACACAAGTGCCGTCAATTAGGTGCTAATCAGGTGCACACAGCTGGCAGCTCTTGAAGCTCACAACAAGTGAATACAGAAGAATATTGCAGGATTGTGGCACATTTTTTAGGGGAACTACTCACATGTTCAGTTGTGTTGCTCATTCCACGAATGCACAATCCTAACAATTTGTACCTCGCTGTGAAGGAGACTAATCAGGTTTAATAAACTTATTTAGACGGATGGGTAGATAGGTATAGTGCAGTTACTCATATTTAGTATTTTAAATACATAATCTCAAACCCTGGGGCTACTTCCAGCAGCAGCTTCATACTCATTGCAGTGGTGCAAGTTAACAGCAGCAGGATGGTGTATGTGGGATTTGTTCACAACAAACTCCGGCGCTCATGTTCTTCACAGTTAAGGAACATGTCGCCCAGTGCAACAGTGTGGCTCACTGATGTGTTGTTAATTTAATTTTGGACAACAATGGAGCTCTATGGCACCGAACAAAAAGGATATATCAGGCTTTGGCTGCAGAGACAATAAAATACTTGTTAGTTGGATCAATCCATTGTTGGTTTTGTTGTTTTCACAGGTTTGTATTGACAGTAAGAAAAGAAATCTCCAGCTTTATCCTTTCAGGCTGCTGTAAAAAGTCGTATCCTTGAACCACATGTTGCTAGTATTTCTGCTATTTTATGTATAATGATGTGTCATTATGTGACTACTTGCACACCACCCCGGCCCCGCAGTAGGACTGTTTGCTTGATCTCTACAGCAATTAGTAAGAGAGGATAAAGCGAAGCTCTGCCAGCGACTTGTGTACAGACAAATAAGTTTTATTGATGTTAGTGGCAATTCCTGTTGGTTGCCAATAGAGTTTGATAAATGCCGCCGATTACTCACGGCCCTGTAAATTGGCTTTCAGACAAGTTTCTTTGATCACCAATAATCTCCGCATTGTATTTGCATTGGCTAATCATCCCTGCCCCACCCCCGCAGCACTCCAACTGTTTCTACCACGCACCAAGAATTGACCCGAGTGTAGCGCAAAACAAGGTGACACATTATTTTTTATTAAATATGACATATTTTTTGCACTCACACATGCTCGGCTGTGGGCTGCCAACAGCCTTTCAACACATTTTACATCAAGGACCACATTAGAGGAGTCTGTGAATTTACTGTGTCATCCTTGAAGATGCATTATATGCTTCTCCTCAGTTGTCAGGATAAAGTAAACTGTCTCAGTCTTTCTTCGCCGTTAGAAGGTTTTGAAGTGTTTGACTAATTGATGCTTGAATGATTTGGATTTATGTTTTGAACGCACACAAGGGTTTGCAAATGGCATCGTTGAGTGTTACTAATGTAACTACAGAATGTTTGTTAATTTGGCAAATTAATTCACAGCCTGTGCAATGTGGTGTTATTTAACTTTTTAAATAAACAGTACATAGCAGAACTAAAATTAATATCTTTTCTGTGTATCTTGATTGTGTTGCAGTCGCTCTTGAGGATTCTTACCAAACACCAGGCTGTCCTTCTTGGAGCTACATCTGAAGCTCCAATGTTTATTGTTTCATGTTGTAATTTGAGGCTGTCCATTTGTTTCCCAGGTCCGTGGGGACGATGCATGGGCAGCGACTGTGGCCCAGGTGGCAGCCAAAGCCGGGCAGTCTGGTGCGCCCATGTGGACGGGTGGACGACGCTTCACACCAACTGTGACCAGGGCGAGCGTCCTTCCAACCAGAGAAACTGTTTCCGTGTGTGTGACTGGCACAAGGACCTTTACGACTGGCAACTGGGTGCCTGGAATGTGTGCGTGCCAGTTTCAGCAAGGACCTTATGGGCCTCGCGGCCGTTCACATGCAGTGGAGGCGAAGAGGGCATTCAGACCCGGGAGGTGGGCTGCATCCTCAAATCAGACGGGGCTCCAGCAGAGGATGCCATCTGTGAATACTTTGAGCCCAAGCCTCGCCTGGAGCAGGCGTGTTTGATCCCTTGCCCTCAGGATTGTGTTGTTTCCGAGTATTCACCATGGACGTCCTGCTCCAAAACGTGCGGAACAGGCCTTAGGAACAGGGTCCGCAGTGTCCTGGTTCCTCCGCTTTTTGGAGGCGCGCTTTGTCCCAACCTAACTGAGTTCCAGTCCTGTAAACCGGGGCCTTGCACAGGCCCAGAGGGCATGTACAGTCTCAGGGTTGGACCGTGGACCCCATGCGCCCTCCCGCAGACTCGGACAGCGCGCCAAGTCAAGCGCAGGAAAGGTAAAGGCCAGGGGCTCCGGGAGAGAACCGGAGTCAAGGATCCAGAGACCAGGGAGCTTATCCAGAAGAAACGAACCAGGAATCGCCTTAACCGGCAAGAGAGTCCCTTCTGGGACATCCAGGTGGGCTACCAGACTCGGGATGTGACCTGCATACACAGGAACGGGAGCACTGTGGGACGCAAGTGAGTGGCAACACTTTTATGTTGATGCGACAGTGAGTTGATATGTTTTCCCCCTCAGGTTTATTATATAACCCTTTAATTTACAGGCAATTGTGAAACATCTGTCAGGATCACAGCTCATTCACAAACATTTTTTTTCTCATTACAGGCAGCAGAGTGATCTATTTATTTAATCTATAAATCTATAATTTATATATACCATATATACTATTTATTTTCAGTATTCCCAGCAGGTGAACTGCTCCTCAGATTCCTATGTGATATTTGTGTGCTGGTCCTTATGTCAGTGCATTGCTAACATAATGCCAAATTTGTCCTTCTGAAGTTTTTCTTCTTCCTGTCAGGAGGTGACAGGTAGCGAAGGATGTTTATCGCTGTGTGTTTGTCGCTGCAGTGCTGTCAGAGCAATGAAGCACAACTTACCACAGTGTATTTGATGTCAACTTCCGACGAGGGAAACGGCACAGCAACTCATTTCATGACACGAGATCAATCTTTGCCACGACTTTGTGTGTTACTTTTCAAAATAAGGCAATTTCTTCTCAGTTTTGTCCTCTGGTTTTGAATGGGTGTGTGATGATATGTTGTAAGAGAAGTGAACAAATCATCTTTCACTCAGGATGTCACCAGGAAAATGGTTTACTTGCTAAGCCATGAAACCAAAGTGCTGCAGTAAATCTCCTAAAATAAATCATAATGTGAGGGGTTTGTTCTGTATTATACGTTTGCAGCTTCTGGCGATGTTAAAGGATCAGTTCACCTGAATTCTGCACATAGAAAAAATCCTTTTAAGAAGTTTTGAGATTAAAGTTCACAAAACCCAAACTATCTGCAAAAATGCTTGAGGTTAGTGAAAAGAAAAAGTATTTTTTATGATATAGGCATCATGTTTTTTAAGGCAGAGCTGTAAATATGGAGGTAAAGAAACTGGACTGAAAGAACGACAGATAAAACAAATTTGAACAGCGTCATGTTAAAGTTTCTTAGTTGAATAGGTCATTGAGTTATGCCTTCAGTGGGAACTTTTATCTAAAATACATGCTGTAACTATATTAGGGCCTCCATTTGTAGTGTTGGTAAACCCATGTGGGATCTCACCTCTGGCCCCCGACATTATTATTGCTGCGAGCTACAAAGTCACACTCCCTGACTGAAAATGAGAGACATCAAATGCTTCTCAATTCCCACTCATTTCTCAGAAGAAGTGTCTGCCTGAAAAGAACATCAAACGTTTTGCTTCCAAGAAATGAATCTGCCCTCAGCGGCACAGAAAACGGGCAGTGTAGCAGAGGGTTTTCAAAAACAATACAAAGTCAGTTAATTGTCGTTATCTCGCCAGAGCCCGTAGATGGTATGTATTTGTATACTGGTAGCATAAGTAGGTGTGCCAATTATGGTTTAATGAGGTTCTGTTTGAAGGTTGCATTTACATCGAGGTACATTGTACATTGAGATATAAAGAGACATACAAATTTGTCTATTGTAAAAAAAAAAGGTAATCATTCAACATGGTTGGATATACAGACACAGATGTAAAACATGTCAGCAAACACGATGAACAGATGAGAAATACTACTTACAGATGAGACACTGAGACATGGAGAGCATCCAGGCCGCTACCATTAACATCAATGAAGGCGGTTCTTGAAGTTTGTGATATTCTTTGCCAGTGACTTAGGGTTACAACTATCCCAACTGTTCTGTTAATGGTTAAAGTACGAAGACTTCGAAGTATCCAGTCACGTAGTCTGCCGAGCTGCTGGTGCTACTGTTCACATGCATGAAGGTCCACAATGTCACGGCCACACGCTTTAAGGTCCCCTCGGAAACAGTGCACTGCCAGGACTCGTCCTACGTAAATAATCACACTTTGGGCCATTGGGCCATGCTCAACCCATATCCAAAATTTCAGGTCGATCCGACTAACGGTCAGCGAGATACGTGAGCCAAAGGGTCACAGACGTTCCTTGCATTATAGATTACCACCTTTTGGATCTTGGAAGGATTGGATAGTTATGCTACATCAATCAAGTGTTTGAAACCAGGTTATTAAAACCACCTTCCCACTGGTTTGAGACACATTCGGCCCAAATTTAAGGGGACTCCCTGTAGATCTGATGGCCATGCAGCCCAACACATTTCCCATTGAACTACAGTCCCATTAGTCCAACTGGCCATTATCCAAAAAACCAAAACCCATTGCTCCAAAGGCCCGACAGCAAAAAGATCCACCCTGTAGGAGTCCATGACTGTCAACCTTTATACTTAAATAATTGTGTTTTAAGATGTGATATCACTGTGCTTAGGGATGGTTAGATTTAGGCTAAAAACCACTTGATTAATGTTAGCTAAAGATCAAATTCTAATTAACTGTATGCCTAAATATGCTCATATATTAAGGGCAAGAAGACTCCAGGCAAAGTGTGTGTTTTCAGAGTAACAGGGGTTTCATGAAGGCGACAGGGAGAAAGCTGCTCCAACAGTTTCAACTGCCAGAAGACATAAATCTGTTCAGCTGTTTGTCTGATTCGTGTGGGTGGGAGAGCAGCGATCCGTGCGGGGCGACGGAGTCCGTCCATGTGTTCCTGTTAGTTTATGGATAGTTATTGTTGTAGCTTAAGTGTTTATGTTATTTTTCTTCTGGTGTTTTTGGCACTTTCCAAACAGCTTCACCTGCGTTGCCTTCACCCTCTGGACTGATGCAGCTGCAACCAGATTTACATTGCGACTGTGTAGTTTGACTTTTAAATGAACCCTTAAAACTAGAATTTGTGCACTATTTGACGCCCCCAGAGTGAAGCCTTTTTAGAGTTTTATTTTAATTCTACATATAACCAATTCAAGAAAGATTTTAATACATATTAATAACCCTAAATGCATATGGATCAGTCTCTTTTCATTTATTTTATTGGCACATCCATTCCAACAAGATCTCCAACCTAAACAACAGAATAAACAGTTTGTCAATACCACCTATAATGACTCATATGAGTATTTGTCAAAATGACTCATGTTAGAATTTCGCAGCTCATGGTACAGAACGGAGCATTCTTAAAATAGCACACACGTCATAAAACATACACATACTGTTTGCCGTTGTAAAAAAGGGCTGCAGGTTAATGTGAAGTTATGCTACTGAACCACTGAAAAGACAGTTTATAATGTAAATAAATGTATGTAAATGCTGGAAGTGAAGTAGTTACGTGGGTGAAAATGTAAGTTACGTAATAAGTCATATACTTTTATTTTTAAATGGGACACAAACTCAGTCTGGCTAATGACATACGCTTAAGGTTTCTGTTATTGGCTGCTTTCACCTGACTACGAACATAATGTTTCAGCACAGATACACAAAAGATTTACAGCACTACATAATATTAATCTTCCAAAACTTATACTTAACTGTATTTTGTATGGAATTTTTTTTAACTGATTGGCTGAATAATTCATCTTTGACACTTGAAGCTTAAGTTGAAACTAACAACTTATGTTTATACCATCTGGTACAGTTTTAAAATTCAACAAAACAATAGCTGCTGTCCACTTATCACACCATTGCTGAAGTTGATTATTAAACAAAATCAACTTAGGTGGTAATCAGTAAATTAAAATTTTCATCAGAACATTGTTTAATGTTATTCCAGACTGGTTTCCCCTCAAAAATGTAGATTTAAAATGAATAAAATCAAACAAACAGTGGACTTTCAGCCAGGGGTTTGAGTCCCGTGTGAAAAGAAAAGTAAACGATTTTTAACAGGGTTTTTTTTAACGTAACTTCTGGTAGTCACGTCACCCTTGTTACAACTTCACTTACGGTATTTACGTACATTTATTTACTGTTTAAACTGTCTTTTATAACGTCTAACCAGGACGTTTTTTGCCCTAATCCTAGGTGAGGGGTTTTGTTGCATAAAGTCAGCGAAACATCAAACCTTTTTTACAACCACATGTATGTAAAATGACATTTGTGCTATTTTTAGAACGTGCCGCTGTACTGCGAGCTACAATACACACATATATAAAAGTTGGTACTGACACACAACCTCTTCTGTTGTTTAGGTTGGAGATGACTGTAAGTTAATCAGTGATTTTTCTAAGGAGATATTTCGTCCCATCTATCTTCTCTTCTCTTGTTCCTCCACTGACAGCGACCTAAAATGTCATCGCTGTTCCCTAGAAACTTGAATTCTGGGTTTTTCTCGAGGTCTCTGATCTCCAGGAAAGAATCAGTGACAATGTCAGTGGAGCAAGCTGTGTCTGTCACATGCCACTGTACTCCAAGATTTGATCAATTATGTACTAAATCTATTCATTAATGCTTTGTTGGCGCGGAGCTCTCAGTAGTGACTGGGATCAAGTATTTCAAAGGAACCGTGAAAACAACTCACATGCCCTTAGGAGCATAAATATTAATCCTTGACTTGTTTATTTCTTGTCCTGAAATATTCATAGTTGTTTTTGGCACTTTTGGAAAAAGTGGAACAAACTTCCCAGTGAAGCAGTAACCCAGTCGTATCCTACCCCGACGGTCTCTGAACATCTTGCTCTCTTCATTTCCAATTTTGTTTGATAAACATCTGTCACTGGGCCTTTACTTTCTCCACAGTCCTCCGCTCGTCCCAAACAGGCCTCTCCTCATTGCTCATTAGTCTTCTGCTTGTGTCCTAATAATCAAATCATGACCTTTTGGATTTATTTCTGCTGTTCCACTGAGGAGGTGTATCACATTACATCATTGCATTAATGCTGAAAGTCCCACATGGAGCTTTTGTTTCTCATCTTTTTTGGCTTTTCCTCTTGCACGTTTTTTTTCCCCGTCTCTTTAATCACTTGACCTACATAGAATTATGTTTTTAGTCCATTTCATCGCCTCGTTTTGATGATTACAGTTGAAGTAATGAGCAACGGAAACTTTCTGACCGCTTTTATTTTGTATTTTTTGTAGCAAGCCGCTGTGTGTAAAACCTACAGATTTAAAACCGAACATTTTTCAGACATCATCTTACTTATTTAAATACAGAATGATTTCGTCCTCATTCTGTCTGAATGACTGAGATGAAGAAATAATGACTCCTTTTTTGCAACTTTGAAATCTCCACAAAAATGCCCGGGCATGCACATAACAAACGGGGAAAGACTCCGAGGATCCAGTTGCAGTGAAAATGGGTCATTGGCTGCATTAGGGGCTTTTTTAAAAACACAAGAAGTGCCATCTGAGACAGGAAATCGAGTCATCACCCTCGGTGCATCACACTCTCTGTTTAAATTCCTCATTGTTTTCCTGCGATGCAAAATCAGCCGGCGCACGAGTGTGTTTGGCAGAAAAACAAAACTGAGATTTTTCACGGTGTCGCTTTCCGTACCACTTCAAAGACTGCTGCGGTGTTTTAATCTGCAAAGACACAGGAGTTAAAAGAAGAAGAAAAAAACATACTTAGCTCATACATTTCCTCATTTATACCAAAAGTCTGAGTTGCTGGAGGTGAAGTGTGGTGGCAACGTCTAAATGAGAGGTTTCTAAATGAAGCAGAGCTGTAATTAGCACTAATAGCTCGTCAGCTGCAACGCCTCAAGGGGAAAGACATCCAGACTGAGTAGCAGAAAGCAGTCGGCTTTAGTTAGAACAAATTTCTAATGATTCGGAAGGGGCCCAAAGAGAGGACGGCTTATTCATTACATCTAAATGCCATTTAGATGATCAAAAGATGTGTGTGAGCTATTGATCAGAGGTTGTTTTGGTTGTCTTAACACTTAAGACTTAAGGATACACACGCCACGCCACGCCACGCCACGCCACGCCACGCCACGCCACTC
>CAFUXE010000830.1:68712-104973 GCA_903364295.1 Serranus cabrilla | reverse complement strand
TTACCATAAATATGATCTGTGAAAAACAAATAGATAAAAAGGATCTACCTTTGGAGAGCTGTTCGGCTGATTTGTTCACTGTTTGGATTTGTTCTGTCAAGCGTATTTTTCTCCCCAAGTGCTTTTCAATCACCAGCAAGTTATTTATCATCAACTTTTGCTGCTTTTTCGGCTTCAGGAATGTTATTTGCTGCTTTTCACTGTTTTATATTGTCTTTTCTCTTTAATTGGGAGTGGTAGATGGTGGCAAACACTACAGAGGATTAACTTTATCACTATAACTAAAAGAAAAAGTTTGACATTTTGGGAAAAGTGCGTATAGTCTTTTGCTGCATTAATATGAAGCTACAGTCAGTATCTGATTAGCTTAGCTTAGCTTAGCTTAGTATAAACACAATGAAATAGAATGCTATAATTAGCTAATCCTAATATTCAATAGAAAACTGTACACATAGTTTATTTTATGTTCAAACTGATACATTTATTTTTGTAAATATACACTATTCTGACTTTGATACATTCTGCTTTTATTTCAGTTTTTCACAGTATCACAACTTTTTTGCAATCGGCGCTTTAGGTTATATTGGATGCCAAATCTACCAAAAAACAACTGACATATTTTGAAACATAATCGGTTGTTCATAGCACAATAACTTCTAATTTAATATGATTAAAGACATAAAACCATCTGTATACTGCAGTTAATGTATTCACTGTATATAAATATGTAATTTAGTGCAGTGGTAGATGCTGAGAAAGCTTGAAAATGCTTGAATCAATGTTTTATAAGAAGGTAATCTTGGCCTAATCTTGTGAGACTTTTTATGAGAAGTTTATCCAACTATCTATCAAGTACGGGACATTGTCCTGTCCTTGTGAGTAGATGGAAATGGTGTAAACTTTACATATAAGTCTGACTTTGTGTGTCATTAGTCGTCTTATTCGGATCAGTCTCATTAACAAACCTCCCCCCTCGTCCTCTGTCTCTTCCAGCCTGTGTGCACCGAGGGACCTGCCTCTGACCGTCCAGTCCTGCGTCCTCCCCAAAGACTGCCAGGTGACCGACTGGGTCGAGTGGGGCCCCTGCTCCAAAACCTGCCTGGACCCGGAGTCTCCCATAGGCAATCGCACTCGGAGCAGACAGGTGGTGCAGTTCCCTGTGGGCGAGGGGGCGGAGTGCCCGCCGCTGGAGGAGTCTCAGCCGTGTGAACCTCCGGGTGAAGGCGTGCCGCCCTGCGCCACGTGAGTTCCTCCTGATGATGGGGGAGGGAGGCGGGGAGCACAGCGGGGGAGTGAGTTTGAATTTGAGTGAAAAGTGTGGATGTGTTTCACTCTCCAGGCGCTCATGTTGTGATAATACCCTCCTTTTTGCCATGTTAAGACCCCGCTACGGTTCAAAACTCTGCCCAGATTCTCGCTATATTCCAGTAAAGCTCCAGTACTACTGATAGTACAGTGGTATCTACCTGGTTGAAGCTGCTCCCTGTTGGTTCCCCTTTACTCATATCACCAAGCTAATTTGTTCTCCTGGGTGGCCCAAAGGTGTGTGTGAGTGTGTGTGAGTGGGAGGCAGCATATGGAGATAGATTGGTATAAGTGCTTGGGTTGGTGCCAGACACAAAGTAGAGACAAATGGAGGGAGACTGCAAGGATATTTAAGTCCCACAAACTCACACACAAAGATTCAAAGTGTAGGCTCACAGATGGCCTTTATTCCCTCAGTTTCATCCTATATTATCTTTACACAGCTATTGCCAAAATCTTAACTCAGGCTCTCATCCTGGAGGGCGTTTGTGTTTCTGTGAGGTGCATTTCTTTCTTTAGAAATCATCTTCTAAGAGCATTATGTTTTGCTACTAAGCAGCCTTTTAGTTTTTCGTTTTGTGTCACTGTTTGACCACATTATGGCATTACTGTGGTGTCAAGTCTAACCAATATGCATCATTATATACAAAAACCTTATGTAACACATTCCTTTGGATAGCTAGTATGTTTTAAAAGGCTTCCTCTGTTGGGTAAATGATGCACTGACTGTCCGCATCACCTTAAGTCAGTAAACTAAAAAGAAACGTGTGATCTTTTCAGATAAACAGAAAGCCTTAATTGGTTGTAACTATGCAACACATCTTAAAGTGCTAAAGTTAGGGCTGCAGGATTGTAAATGTGCTGTTCTTTGACACTACGTTACGCCCACACAGAACGTGCATGTTTCTGCCTTTCTCTGCAGCTACACCTGGAGAAGCACAGAGTGGAGCGACTGCCGGGTCGACTCGTTGCTAAGCCAACAGGACCGACGGCGTAGCAACCTGACGGGGCTCTGTGGGGGAGGCCTGCAGACCAGAGAAGTGTACTGTGTCCAGGCCAACGCTGAGCTTCTGAAATACCTCAACGAGCTCAGAGAAAAGGACAAAGGTAAAAAAAAAAAAAATAACAATAATGCCCTGAAGATGTTGCTGTTACGTTTGTGTATAACTGTGTAGAACAAGTTTACTCCAAGAGGCCAAAAGTCATTCTGCATGCTCCTGATATCTCTTTAAAGATATAGTGTGCAGGATTTTCCGAAATATTCGCTCATCCGAACTCGGGGACAGCTGACATTGAGCGAGCGGCAGGGAACAACATAGAGACAGATATCCATTCATGCTCTCATTCATTCCTACGGGCATTTTAGAGTCACCAATTAAACCTCAGCTGCTGTCTTTGGACTGTGGGAGGAAGCCGGAGGACCCGGAGACACTGACCCACACTGACATGAAAATATAGAGCTCAATTCATAGTTGTAAGGTTTTATGAATTCTTTATAACTGCCAGAGTTTATTGTCTTCCGGGTATTTTCATCTGGTGGCCAGGAAAAAAGAAATGCGGCCTATTCTTTTACCATGGTATCAAATTGAGTGTTGAAAATTGTGGAATTCAACTGGTATTGGAATCAACTACTAAATATCTGTTATTGTGACATCTCTGATTCAAAAGTAATCCCTCTAAATTATTACAAATGTCAAGTGTTTTCTTATTCTCTTCTTATTTCGCTGCGTTCAGGACGTTTCCGGGTGTCTAACCCAGTCACATTAGCAGCCAGGAAGCTGTGAAATTGGCATACACAGCTTTAAAAGAACCTGCAAATATAGTGAAAGGATAGGGAAGTCAGATAATTAGCAGATAGGGTTAGTGAGTGTAGCTGTGACTATATAATCATTTAACTGGCCAGATCTAGATAAGGACACAGAGCTATTCCAGGACCAACACACATCTGCATAAACACCATAAATTCTGTAATGAAAGTTTAACATCAGGTGACGAGTTCTGGTTGGCTGCTGGGTTCCAAACTGCCCACTTGCAAAGTCCAACTTATTGTCGGGGGTTTGGATAAAACTCAGAAGAAAAATTGTGGAAAGAGAAATTGTTCTTCACTCTGTTTTGTGCTCTGGCCTGGTCACTGCAGAGTCCAGCTGCTCATTACATCTGGTCATTATTCTGTCAATAAATGGTGAACTTCATTCAGTTGTTTTGAGTTTTTGTAAAAGCCAAGTATAGTAAAGATCCAGGCAGAGCAGGGAGGCTTTAAGGGCCTCAGCTCTAACAATAGCAAGGCAAAATGCCAAGTGAACAAAGCTCGTTCCAAAGTGAGAATAAATGTGTTTGGTTGGTGGTACGCTGGCTTGTGTACCAGCCGCGGTCAGGGGACGTGGAGGTCATTGAGGTTAGCGACAGCTCCTGCATTGTATGCCTTAAAGAGATTTTTTTGCCTCACATTGTTTGCACGACATTGACACCTGGAGTGTTTGTGCAGTCTGTGTTTGTTTTCCCAAAACAGGCAGTGAACCAGCTGTACAGACATTAGCTGCATTTAGCCGTCAACCAACAAATCTAACTGAAAAAAACAGGAACTCTATCCCTCCTGTTTCTTCTTCTGTGCATTTATTAATGTGAGAAACTGAGTTTTCCCTCAAGGTGAAACATTTCCAACCTGTGAGGACACATCTTCAGTCAGCTCCACTTAATATGCAGCCCTCCCTCTGTAGAGTGCTGTATGAACACACATTCAGACGTAGCATTAATCTGCGCCATATGGACTCCAAGCACAGTGATGAAACCCCTGAGAACTTGGCTTCAGATCTTTAGTGTTTCTTTACATCGCTCGTGGTAAGAAGCAATATGTTTTCGGGGCAAACAGATTATACAGATTATAACAACAATGTATACATTGTTTTCACACTTGTATTATTTATGTTTAGGGAGAAGTTTTCTTCAACCAGCTGCTTGTTGCTGCAGGATTCCTAAACAAGGTTTTGCATAAGATTTTGAATGAGGGGAGTCAAGCTTTGGCCGGTGTTGATTCCTGAACCAGTTTATGCATTAATTACCGTATTTTTCGGACTAGAAGGCGCAATATCAATGAACGGGTCTATTTTCATACATAAGGCGCATTGAGCGTCATCTTCTTGCTTCCTCCACTTCCGTACCATCGATTCATTAATGTTGAATTCTCTTGCAGCGGCTTTGTTCCCGTGTTCTACTGCGTGACTGATGGCCTTGAGTTTGAAATCTGCTTCGTCAGCATATCTCTTAACAGGCGCCATTTTGGGTCCTTATACACACACTGTAATATTATGTTGAAGCACAGTACGTATTACACCGCGAGGCTCTTGACTACAGAAGCTGTAACGAATTATCAGGCGCACTGTCGATTTTTTTGAAAATTAAAGAATTTTAAGTGCGCCTTATAGTCCGAAAAATACGGTAAATGCTTTTATTCATTGTGGATAACCAGTGAGAATATCCACCACGTCTATCTGCCTGTTCTTCCAGGTGTTTTTACTTCGCTGTCTTGTTCCTACAACGTTCCCGCTGTCCTCTGTGTTTTCTATATCAATAATTTATTCAGGAAATCCCTCTCTCTTTTTTTTAAATTGCACACTTTAGCTCCATAGATCTCAGGAGGCTGTCAACCATCTTCTCTCGACACTGTAAACAAAGTCAACACCGCGGTTGCATGCATCAAATCCTACACAGCATCGCCTGAAACAAATCAGTCAAAGTCTCCAGTGTAACTCAAATAAATTTGATCAAGCGCTGTTACATGACAACGTACATCCCCCACACAGTGTCAGAGCTGCGGTCCCCGGGTGGACGTGTAGCACATAATTGCACATCAAGTGCTTGTAACATACATAAGCTTATCTAATGACTCGTGTTCAAATATACAATGACATACAATATTGCATTAGCATTAATTGTCACTGTATGTTCTTTTTATCCTCTGTCTTCAAGTCCCCCGCTGTGGCTTCAGCTCTCCGTTTGAACATTTAAACGGCCCTTTCTCTGCTTTTTAAACCAAAGCAGGAGTCATTTGGAGCAAGGATTTCACTGCTTGTGCGTCCTGCTTTGACTTGTCACTGGTTACAAGTGCAAAGGCCTCCGTTTCTGACACTTGTCAAGGCAGCTTAGAGTCAAAGCTGCCCTCTTAAAGAGGGTGTTAAAGACATTAGTTGAGGCTAGGCTTATGGAGGCCAGCGGGGCAGATCGCGTGAGAGAGAGTGACAAAGTCTAAGAGGTGAGATGCCCGCTCGCCAAAGGAGGAGATGTTCCTCTCACACACAAAGCTCCAAGTCTTTGGATGTCTGGAGATATCAGCAGCTTGATAATCATCCTGTTTTCACTTCATTACTCAGTCTGACATTATTTTCATGGCTGTTTTGCCCTGAAAAATCACCAGCAATAAGTACAAGGACACTCAGAGAATCAGACCTCTGCCAAGATCTCGCCATGTTAACGAATAGAGAAAAATCATTCCTTCATCCACCGCATGACTCAGATCTGCTCCAAATGATGGATAATCCTTGGCTCCTGCTGCACTCTTCCACAGAGTTTCATGAAAACCGAGCCGGCAGTTTTTCCATAATCCTGGTGACAAACTGAAGACATAACCTCTCTGGCAGAGGTAACAGTCATAATAATAACGTTATTTATATAAAACTTAGAGACAAAGTTTGTAAGAGCTTAACAGAAAAAAGTAAAATGATAATTAAAACAATTGAAGCAGCAGCAGTTACTAACTTAACATCAATTTAAAAAATACAGATATATGTCTAAGCTTTTTAACTGTTTTTATGTTGTTACTACATTTTTGGGGCTCTAGCACAGGACGCTGTGTTTTTTTTACAGCACTTATAAATGAAAGAGATTACAAAAAAGAACCGCAAAGTAAATAATTATTGCAAAATCCATGTTGAAAAGGAGGTGTTTTGTCTTTAGCTGTAGCCTACAGAGGTGACATGTTTCCCTTAATGCACTCAGTTGTCTCTTGAGGACTCAGCGTTACACACCATAACGGTGTGTGATAGAGCTGCTGCCAGAGGCTACAATGCAATAGAATAACATGGCATTCACCTCATCCTATATAGATTTATGCTCTTTGTGCAGCAAACTATATAATATTAAGTAAGTAGAATATCATGAGTGTAATACGTGAGTTTGTCATTAAATTAACAACATATAAATAGCATGCATAGCTTGTGCATTGTTGAGGTTATAGATGCAATATTACAAAAGGCGAACCAAAAAAAGTCTCAGAGTTTAAATCTACTACAAGAGAAGCTTGAAGTTCCTTAGAAAAATATGGCAACTATAGGTGGATCCCAACGTAAAACACACATTTTCAGAGTTATTCCTAGTTGTGTGAAGTAAGTTGTCCCCCATGAAACCATCAGATGAGGCGTCTTTACGAGTTAAAACATCACAAGTTGTAGTGAAACCAAATTCACCAAATGTTGAGTTTAAAAGCAGCCAGTCGTTACTAACACACACAAACTTGAATGCATGTTTTTGAGAGCTGTATAAGTCATTGAGGTGTTTCCACTCACAGCTGGAAAGCTTTAATTAACTGCCTCACAGCTGGATCACTGCTGTGTTACATCAGCCCCAAAAATAGGCATGAATGTGTTACATTTTATTACATTAATTTCTTTTTTATACGTCTCTGTCTTCTTTCAATATTAATCTAAAACTATCTTGATGTTTAATAAATTCTTGATGAATGACTTGTGAGGGCAGAGCATTTGCTATGCTAAAGCATTGTTTCTCAGCAGAGTTTGAATTGATCTGCAGTCCTTTGATTTTCTGTGTATCAGGCCTAATTAAAGAATAATGAGTCTGGTAGCCAGGATACAATCCATCGACAGACACCGCTCTGAAAAACGACATTATATGATATAATGCATTTGCTTTTTGATGCTTTCTGTCCTCTCTAAGTGCTGTAGCTGCTACAGAGCGAGTGAAAACATGCAGCTCACGTACCTGCAATAAAACGGAGTGATTACACATGTTAAGGTGCCTATATACTCTTTTAAGATACAGTTAAAGATTCATAAATACAAGTGGTGCTTCCAAGGCCGCGTGTGCAGAAATGTGCGTGACTTGTATGTGAGAGTGTTTGCACAAACACACACACACACGCACAAAGTTCTTATCTTCTTGGCGCAGGATTTCTTCCTCCTCTGTTGGGGGGTAATCTCCCGGCATACCACTGAGACAGAAAGGCAGACAGTGGCTCAGTGAAGTTTGCTGCAACCAGCGCTCTCTTCCTCCCCTCTCTCTCATGCATAAATATCACCATGCAAAAGGGGCAGAAGAAACCCTCAGGCCCAGATCTGGAATCAGCTTAGCACCTCCTAAACCTTAACCTTAATCTTTACAGGGGGAGTAGCTCCGATCTGACCCTAGATCAGTATCGCAACGTCAGCCGGCACTTCTTTAGTTAAAGCTGTGTAACTTTGAGGGCTGGTTGCTGCTGAGCTGCTGCAGCGTATGGATCCTTGAAGCCCTTTTTGCAGACCCTGTGGGAGTTGACATTTTGGTCACCTTTCCCAGTATTTGACAAGAAGATTGACTCAAAAAGCCCTTTAAAAGTGCATTAAAACTGAGCGAACCAGGAGGGGTTTATTCAAATCCTCAAGTTCATGCTGTCATTGAAGGTTAGAACAATGTCTGTCAAATTTCAGTGGCACTGATATCACAGTGCAGGTGAAGTTATAGTTAGGACTCTTATGTTTTATATTTATATTCACACTTTCTGTTTTCTGCTTTTGCTGCTGTGTCGTGGGAATTTCCCCGTTGGTGGGATCAATAAAGTATAATCTAGTTCCTGATTTATAGAAGTACACTTATTTGAAGTTAAGAAATGTCTGTGTGTTTCAGATGGACGATCGTTTATATTTTCGTATCGCCCGATCGAGGTTCTCGATAACCATGGATGGGGTTAATTACGGCGCAGCACGCCAGCAAAATGCCAGCAATAATAATTAAAAAATAATGAAACCTGTACTCATCAAACAAGCCAATCTTCTCTCTAAAAGGGATAGTTTGGATTTAGTGAGGTTGCATGAGGTACTTACCCACAGTCAATATATTACCTGCAGTAGATGAAGATCTGCACGTTCCAAGTTTGGACAAACGGACGCAAATTTAATGAATGAACGTATTTCTGCAGACAAGGACTGTCGCTATCTTCAGCCGTTTCATTTGGCGCTACTTCTCAAGTATTCCTGCACTTAAGCACACTTATATGCTTCATGCACTGCTGCAGATCAGCTGTTTTGGTCAGAATGTGATTGTGTTAGTCTGCAGCGATACATTCATCTGTTTCCTGCCTGGAGCGCGTCTGGTCCTCCCATCTACTGAAGCTAATGCACTGACTGTGGTTAAGTAGTAAGAAATAGAAACTATTTCTTTAATATCACAGTCCAAATCACATCCTTAACTATCTGAGGCGCAGACAAGTGGGGAAAGAAAGAACAGACTTGTTTGTAATTAAGAATTTAAAATCCATTCGTCACTCACTCGTGCTGAGCTCCAACAGAAACACGTCTGAATGCACAACAGGGTTCAGATTCTAGAGATTCATTTTATGATTCTGTAGTCGTAATTGTAAGTTGTCAATCATGTGAAATGATCTTGATGGGCCTTAAATAAAGAGCTAGGGTTAGGTCTTGGTTAGCCCAGTTTAGCAAAAAGACTGGAAGCACAAAAAGACTGGTAATTCAGTCTCTCTCAGAAGTTATGCATAAACTTTCACACAGAGTGTGTTGATTCTTAAATTGGTACATGAAAAGAAATGTTAAAACACCAACTTCTAACAGCTTGTAGAGCTTTTTAGAGTTTTGTTCGTGCACCGTGTGCTTCTGTGCAGAGTCTCCAGCTACAGCGTGGGTTGCCAGACAGTTTCATTTCTGTGCAGGCACAGTTGTACAACTGGCAACCTTACAAGACTCTGGGATGTTGCACACAGTGCTGCACCCCTGGCTGTTGTTTGCACAGGCGTTCCAGCTCACAACGCCCCCGAAACCACAAACCAATGTTTTAACTTTTCTGTTTTTTGTGCAGGTAGAGCAAACATTTGATAATTGTTAATGAACATATTATGCTCGTTTTTTTCTACATGCTTAAATGTCCTAAAAAATATTTTTAACCCATTCTGCTCTGATTGGTTTCTGTCGTTTTAGGTCATTTTTATCACACCAATATATGTTACATTGTTAATTTTTATTAGTTATTTGATGCTAAAAATAAATGGGGGTGTAATGTCATGATTGACAGCTGTGATTAACTCTCGATTGGTTGGACTGAAGTAGGGGGCGGGACCTCGATCCTGCAGACTCCAAATGATGCTAGCAGGATGAGATAGCAGCCTGTATTTGAGATATTTCACCTTATTTTTATAAAGTGGGACAAAGTGTAGACACATAATCCACATTTATATTCTCTGCATCATCATTACAGTCGGGAATGACTGTGAGGGCTCTGCAGCAGAGCATTTTTTATATTTCTACAGGTTTTATGAAGCACTTAGCCGTGTTTCATAATCTGAAAAATAATTAGAATCACATTTATTTGGCCAAGTACGTGTTCACAAACATGGAGTTTGACTCCGGTTAACATGCTTCAATGTTCAGTGGTGATTAAAATAATATTAACATATAAAGTGTGCATAATTTATAACAAGTATGCACATTAAAAACAGTGGGTCAGGGGTTGTGCACAGAGGTTTCCTGACAATCTGACTGTAAATTCCACTTTTACAACAGAATAAAATTAGCTTTTTCCCATGCCTCCACTTTTTTTAATCTACAATATAAGGTAAACTGAAGTCACCTTTCCCGCCCATTTAACACGTAGACACGAGAATGATATCGATCTTTTCAAACACAGCAAATGAGCACAAAACATGTCTGAAGCATTTACAAAAGTGTCTCTAAATGCCTGGAAAGTCCTCACTTCAGTCCGTCTCTTTGAACTGTAATCAGATTTCTTTTCATCCCTCATCACCCAAAATCTCCAACCTGACGAGTTTACAGGGTCACCGGACGTCCACGTGGCCTTTGATCAGAGTCTGATTCGTCCGTATCAAAACACATGAACCACAAAGAAACTTATCTTCCAACCGAAGATAACAAAAGACAGATTTCATCATGTTCTTCAGGCTTTTTACTGGTAAACAAGCCGGGGCCGTCCGTCCTGCTGCTGCATTAGTCTCTGGTGTGCTGTTTCCCGTCACTGTGTGTGTTTGTGTGATAGTGCCTGCGTCTCCCCGGTGTGTGCGTAGCTAATAGCGATATCTCCCCTGTAATTGCAGCGGGTCAGACCCAAAGACAGCAGAAGCCTAGTGTCCCCCCTCTCCTCTCCATCACCTTCCAGATTACAGGTAGGTGTTTTTAGTCACGCTGATAACGAAGCTCCAGCCTCTGCCTCTGCTTTGTGCCTCCCAGGTCTCTCTTCTTCTTCTTCTTCTCCTCATTGTCAGTCTCCTCTCATCTTTCCTCGTTTGCTCTCCTCCAGATTCACTTCGTCTTCTCCTCTCCCTTTCTCATTGTTTCTCCTCCTCATTTGTTCTCACATATCCTGAATTCTTGTGTCCTCTCCTCCTTCTTTTCATCCTATCTCCTCTCTTTCCTCTGTCCTCCCTTTTTCTGTTCCCTTCTATCCTTATTTCCTCTCCCTCTTGTGTACTTGTTCTTTTTTCTTCTTCTCTCTTGTTATTTCTCTCTTCTCTTCCTTTTCCTCTTCTCTCCTCCTTCTTTTCATCTTATCTCTTCTCTTTCCTCTATCCTTCCTTTATTCCTCTCTGTCCTTGTTTCCTCTGCCACCTGTCCTCTTCCTCTCTCCTTGCTTCTTCTTCTCTCTTCTTCTTATTTCTCTCTTCACGTCTCTTCTCTTCTCTTCTCTTCTCTTCTCTTCTCTTCTCCCTTCTTCTAATTTATTCTCATCTATCCTGAATCTTCCTTTTTCTGTTATTTTTTCTCCTATCCTCTACTCTTGTTTCTTCTCTTTTCCTAATATCTCCTCATCTTTCCTGTATTCTTGTTTCCTCTCCTCCTTCCTTCCTTTTACCTCCTTTCCTAACATCTGTCGTCATTTCTTCCTATCTTTGTCTTTCTTTCACTCCTCACGTTTTCTCCTCCTCTCCCCTCCTTTTTCCCTCTATCCTTCCCTTTTCTCTTCCTCTCTAACCATTTTTTGTCTCCTTGCTACTCTATCCTTCTTCTGTGTCTCCTTTCCTATCATCTATCCTTGCCTCCTCTCCTCTGTCCTTCTTTCACCAACTCTATCCATTACTTCTTCTCTTTTCTTCTCCTTTTATCTCATTTCACCTTCTCTCTTCTCTTCTCCTCTTGTTTCTTCTCTTCTCTTTCCTTATTTCTCCTCCCCTCTCCTGTAACCTTGTTTCCTCTGCACAATCCTCTTTCTGTCCTTGTTTCACTCTTCATTCCTTCCCTCCTTTCTTTCCTCTGTCCTTCTTTTCCCCTCTATCATTATTTCATCTCTCCACGTTTCCTCCTTCCATTATTCTCCCTCTCTCCTCATTTCTCCTCTCCTTGATCTTTCCTCTCTCCCTCCCTCTTCTTGAACATGACAACAGTTTAAAAAGAAAAGGGGAAACATGTTATAATGATGATTCAAACATTGATTTGAACAACACTCCTGTCTGTCTGTAGATTTCTGATGACATGAACTGTCTGAACATTCACTGCTCCGTCTCGTTGCCAAATCCAACAAAGGAACAAGTAGTATTACAACAAAGTTCTGTATTCTCCAATAAAAATCTCTGCAGAAGAGTTGAGGCTTTGAAGGGACTGCAAGAAAAACTTTGTTCTCCCACAAACAGAATCTCTGGATAGTGAGACGCGAGACAGTAAGCCACACTCGCATCGGGGATTTTTTTCTCCCCCGTCCGTTGTCAGCGCGGCACAATAGAAAAATGAACTCGCTGGAGAGCACGCTGTAAAATAGATTAATAAAGCAGGGGAAGTTTTTCTCCTCCACTCTGTTGGTCCTCGATTTTGTATTCCCAGATGGATTGATGTTAAAAGATTGAAGTCAGTGTAGTTCCCCAATAAGACGTGGATTAACAGTGGCTCAGCAAACTCACTATTTGACTTTCAGTGTATTTGTAAGAGGAATTAGCCATTTTGCATTTCAAAAGCCCCACTTGCCTTCTTCCCCTGTACAGTTCTAAGGGAATTATGATTCAGCTCTCCTGACTATGTGAGACTTTAAGCTCTCAGATGTCTTGTAGGAACACTTGGAATACAGGAAATAAAGTGCCTCAGGTTTAACATGTAAAGAGATTTTTTTGTATGAATCACTAAATATCCACCATGAAAAAAATGTTTAAAATGTATCACTCAACTCTTGAAAAGTGGAGATCAATCCAGCCTCACACTACTCTCTACTACTCTTATATATGTACATTTTGTACAACTTTCATGCATCAGTTTACACTAAAGGTGGATTTCTTTTTCCCGGGATAAAACTTTTTAATATCTCCAACAGATACCAGAACAGATGGTACCAATCCAGTTTTCCTCTTCTTCCCAGTCCCCTCAAATTAAAACGAGAGTCTGTTTTCACTCGCAGGTGTCATGAGTTGACTGCAGAATATGAAACCAACACTCGACTCACTTTAGAGTTTGCATTTTTGATACGTTAATTCTGATATTTTCTCCAGTGTAGGAGTTAAATTATTCTAGTGGGAGATGTCTTCTTATGAATAATACAAAGGCATAAAAAAACACTATCGACTAAAGTTTGGTGACACTTTTAGGTGTCAGCTTCCTTTAGTCTATATTGTTTTGCCAGTTTTTCATTAACATTGAATGCACATTTTTCGAGTGCAGTCTGATTCACATGCACGGCTGCACACGTTTGCTCCGTCTGTGCAGCTGGAAGAGGGAAGAAGGTTTAGAAGTGTCAGACGGCGTGTGGAGCTGCAGGCAGGGGGCTGAACCTGTCTGCTGAGCGAGCAGGACTCACTCTTATCAGCAAGGACGACCTGGAAGTAAGGAGGTGGCGTCCCGTTGGCCCGGTGCTTTAAAGCTATAGGGCGACAATTTGGGAAATATGCTTACAATATAAAGTAGGACTAGAAGTCAGGGGAAGCAGATAAGCTTTATCTAACGGTAACAAACTCCACCGACCTGCACCTCTAAAGCTGAAAAACATCTTTGTTTAATCCACACAGAAACCAAGGTGTAAAAATGACACTTTTGTGGTTCGGGGCGGTTTTGAGCAAGACTGTTTCTATTATTTATGATTATTTACTCCTGAATAAGGAGGAGTTTGTTTATCTGTTTGTCGGCAGGATAACAGAAAAACTACAGGCTGGATTTTCATGATACTTCCAGACTCAAAAGCAACGCCAGAGGTTGTTTGTACAAGCAGCAAAGTACAACCCATTTTTATGCTTTAGACCGTCATTGACTGCTTATAGCTCTGAGATTCGGAGTTTAAATGGCGGAAGTAGCACTCAGGGATGTTTGGAGATGTGGTGGAAGGAAGACTCAGACTTTCACCCAGGAGAACAGGTTCTTCTCCATGTATCCGAATCACTGACAGATAAACAAATTATATTCTCTATTAACATTGCAAGATCAGGCATTTGTGTTGCATTCATGTGGTGTTGGAATAATTGTAAAAATGAGATTCCCGCTGAGAAAATTCACAAGAACGACCCTCAAGTCGGAACAACAGCTCAGAAAGAAAGATGACGGAAAATTTGCTGCATATTTAATGGCTCAACTGATCCATATTATTTTCTCTTTGGTGCTCTACACAATAAAATACAACACATTTTCTTTGATAACATTGATTCTACATTACCACTTCAGGACATCCTTTATTTCATTCTTTAAATATCTTTATCGTTCAGGTTTTGTATGAATTAAACATCTGAGAGATCTAACCGGTTAATAGTTGAGCATTGAAGGTGCTGGAAGTCAGATTTTGCCCAGCTAGCTCTGTTTCCTGTTGTTATAAGGTAACTGGCTGCTGCAGATAAATTCTTATTTAACTGACAGATTTTACAGTTCAATCAATCTTCACATAAAACTCTTGGCATGAAAGCAAATACGAGTGTTTTCTCCAAATGTTGCATTATTCACATAAGGCTCATATAACTCCAAACCCTTCCTGGTGTTCGGTCTGACCGGAGCTTAGGTCGAAGCCTCGTCTCTCTCTCTGTGTCCTCATATTTCCCGTCAATCTCCACCTTCTAGTATCAAATAGAGATTCAAACAGAAACGCAGATGCACAGCTCTGGAAGTTACAGTAGCGCTACTTTGAAATGACACTGACACCGTCATACATATTTTATGTGCATGCATAAATGCATAAACTCTGTTTCTTCAGAAACTCCACACATCAAATTTATTTATCGTGGCGCGGTTCGGCAGACATGTAGAAATGTGTTGTGCACAGTTGTCTCAGAGCTGTGCCTTGAATGGCGATAGCATCTTTTTATTTCGACAAAGTTCCTCGGCGGGAGTTCAGACAGCCATGCACTTACCAGTTGCATCATGGCGAGGGCTTTCTAAATCATCCAGGACTTTGGGAAGAAGGTGCCAAATTACACCTCGTGAAATAAACATGAGCCAAGATATTGTCAGTGTTCTCTTACAGCGTTTGTGTTGTATTGTTGCATCCCCTCTCCTGTCTCCGGTGAGTCGGTGGGCACGGCTCCACAGTGTTTTATGTTGCTTGCAAGGCGCTGCACGAGATAATCATTGCTAATTTATCATTCTGACATGCTAACAGGGAGGCGATAAACAAAACAAAAGGATAATAGTGTCGACTTCCCAAGCAGGTTTTCTTTTTTTTCTCATGTGCTCTCTATAGGACCAGGAATAAAAGTAAATAAGCATTTCTTTTGATATCCAAACAATCTAGAATAGCATCAAAGTGAAGCAGGTTTATCTTATCTGCTGCTGATTTTCTGTGTGTTTCTGCTCACCTGTGCAGCCTCCCGCCCGGTGGAGAACCAGCTGTGTGAGGGTCCGGTCCCCAACAGGTCCCAGCTGTGCCAAATCCCCTGTCCCATCGACTGTGAGGTGTCACCCTGGGGCGCCTGGGGGCCGTGCACCTTTGAGAACTGTGACGACCAGGCGGGGAAGAAAGGTACAAAGACACGGTCCAGAGAAACAACATCACGCTTCTTTATTTCTGATTTATTTTTGAGCCAACTCTCTCAGTTAAAATGTTTGATGTTCCTCTGATAAACCTTCCCGCCCACCCTTCCCCCGTGTATTAATTTCCTTTTGTTGGCTCCAGTAAAGATAATAAACAGGTTATAAATAAGCATCATCTGTCATTCCCTCGCCCATCTGGCATTGAGATAAACACTGACAGTTTTACTCCGTGATAAACAACGATGACCTCTTCTTCCGTTCCTTGCTCTTGTTTCCCATATCTGTGCCAATGGGTTAGAATTAATGCGGAATCATGTATTATTAAGTATTTCATTAACTTCATCTCGACGCTCTCTGTCTCAAAAGGAAAAACTGTGGTTATAAAATATGCGGTGCTTTGTTTTAACAGTGCAGTAAATGCTGCATATGCTCCCGCTAACAATTTATATCATCTCGTGAACTGTGGGAACGTTATTGTTGAGGCTGATTGCGTTCATGAACCTGCAGGCTTCATTATTGTTTTAACGACTATTATTATTATTATTATATATACATTTTTACACTAGCCATACAGTGTAGCTTCAGAGAATAACACTAAATAGTTAATGATTGAATGTCTAGCATTGTTAAAAATACATAGGATACATACCGTTCCTGGTGCTGGTACTAAAGCCATATTATCACATTTTCAGTATAAAATGAACCTTTTTGTAGCAGTTGTTCAGTCAGTGGATTCATAGTTTGTTTAAGTAAAATGTGCATGCAAAATGGGACATAACTCTAATGTGATATATGTGAAAGAGCACTTAAATATAGGAGGTGAACGTCATGTTCAGTGAAGCATATAAAACGTGTCACAGGCTGAATTCTGCATGACCTGCATGAAAAAATACTTTATACTCGAGCGTGAGCGCGATGGGCCGGGCGGGTTTCCTGGCAGCGTCGAGCTGGATCCACGTGGGGAAATCATCAAGGTTTCTCTCTCTCACACACTCTCATTAGTGTTAATGAGACAAGTCAGCCATCAAACCACACCGAGCTAATCATCAACATCTATCATCAGCACTGAGAGAAACACACATCACTTACTGAAGTAATGCAACACTTTTAAAATACTCCATTACTTGAAAGTATCATTCTGCAGAAAAATGTCCTCATGACTGGGACATTATTGTAAATGACATTGTTAGATTGTTAATAATGATGCGTTACTGTAAAAGCAGCTTTTTAATGTTGCAGCTGCAGCAGGTGAAGCTAGTTTTAACTGTTTTATATAAAGTGTTCAGCAGTTTAGTTCAGCGGTTCCCAACCAAACAACCAACCAACCAACAAGTCCGTCTGGTGACGGTTTAACTTCAGTGCAACCAGCAGATATTGATGTTAAACTTCCTCTCCTGTTTGCATTCAGTGTCACTGAATGACTTATCTTTATAAACCGATATAAAAGATTTTAGATAAGGGGAATTGTTGTCAAACAATAACGAGCAGGTTCAGAGATTACATTACTCATCTCCTGCTCTCCATACAGGCTTTTTACCTGCAAAGCCCGCTCAGATATGATTGGTCAGTCTTACAAAGGTCTACATGACATAAATATGTGTTTATAGAGATTAATCACAAAATAAATCTGAGACAAACGGGGTCAGAAAGAAGGAAAACCAGAGTTCTTCTAGACATTTTTGACTGGAAACATTGGATCTTTTGATCCCTTTTAACCCTCTGAGAAGTTTATTAAAGACGTGTGATGATGGGTCCAACTAGATACAGTTTCTAATTTGTTTGGTAGTTCTTTTTTTTATCAATTGCAAACTACTCATTTAATCTGTCACGATGAATGAAGTGTTTTTGTTGCTGTCAAATCTTAATTTTAAAAACTTAATCTCAAAAGTATGTAGAAGCAGAAAGCAGATAAATGTAAAAGATACAATATTTTCTTCTGATATGTTGAACAGTAGGAGCACAACGTACTCCACATGTATTCTGTGAATGTAATGTTTTTGTTTTTTATGATCAGTGAAGGTTTTCTCTCTCTCTCTCTCTCTCTCTCTGATGGTTTTAACGCTCTTTGCTGTTGCGACAGGTTTCAAAATGAGAAAGCGTCAGATCACCAACGAGCCGACCGGAGGGCCGGGGAACTGCCCTCACCTGGTGGAGGCGGTGCCGTGTGACGAGCCCAGTTGTTACGACTGGCGACTGGTCAGCCTGGATCAGTGTGTCCCCGACGACGAGAAGCCGTGCGGCGCCGGCGCTCAGCTCACACAGGTCCAGTGTGTCAACAGCAACGGTGAGAACTAAAACATCTCGCTGAAGGAAAGTGATGCATTTCTTAACATATAACTGGTGTTTCTGATTGACGTTACTGCTTACTCATCCTCGGAGTGCGATGTGCTTTTGACCTCCGTTTGCAATCAGAAGTTCAGGCCTGACCTTGTGTGAAAAATCCTATATTTTTCAAGATCACCCCTCCACTGACCCTCCAACTCTCACTGTGCACTCTGGACGTGAGGAGACTTCCACCGCTCCACTCCATTCATCAACTTTGTGAGGAGTTCTCCCTCCAGTCCTCCTCCCCCTCCTCCCCTCTCTCCCTGTTAAACCTCTCCTACTTTAACGCTTGCTTGATTCAGCGTCGCCACCTCTCTCACGCTGTCTCTCTCATTACAGTCTTCCTCTCTACACGCACAATTAAACCCTTACTCTCGCTAAATCAAATCAATCCTCCGCGGCCACGGGTCCTGGAGTATCTTGTGCCCTTTGCTGCTCCTGATTTTAACTGCTACTCTTTCTAAACTGTAAATCTTTAATAAAAGGGGCGGTGGTGCAGCGATGCTTTCTAGACTTCCAGTTTGCCTTCAGGTTGTGGACGAATGTTAGACAAAATAAGGTACACACACGTTATTGATTTTTATTTTCCTGGCGAAGGTGTGGATTACATTCCTGTTTTAAAGCATGTAAAGTTGCTCCAGGAGTCCCATTCACTCCCCAATGTACTCACTAAATCTTCATTTTATGATGCTTTGCGGTGACTTTGTTCATGTTTTCCTTACTACTTGATTTGTCCTTCTAATGCCTCCCACAAATCACGGCTCATGCATCAGCTGCAGGTATTGGGTGGCGCTGGCCCGGTGCGTGCACTGCAGGACTAACACGGCTCCTTCTCCCCTGACTTCGGTTGATTGATCCCCCTCTACCTTCACTCCCTCATCTGATGAAAATTGATTTGTTCTGTTTGGATTTTCAGTCCGCTTTTCGCCTCAGAGAGTTTTCACTGCAATGTCAGCTGTATATTTTCTCCGAGTGTGTCATAAAAGAAAAGGCCACACAGGCGCGCCCAGACAACAGGCGAAGGTCGATACAAATGTTATTGAAACTGGCTATTGATATTCCCCGTGCTGACTGCCTGCCCACTTAGGCAGCGAGCTGTTTCTTCTGTGCACACTAAGCGTGGAGGTCCTCCTCTGCTCATTCATGTTTTCACTGTGTGAGCCTGGAAACTGCGAGGGTCCCTTGTCACTTCTTATTTTCATGCCTTCTCAGTTCAGTCATGATTGGTTCACTGCGTATCTGTCAGAGTGACATCTTAATGCAAAGTCAGGCCCGGTCTGACTTCTGAAGCTCCAGCGATTCTCCTCTGCTTGAAATTTCAATTCATCCGCTGAAAGGTTTACATTTTCCTGCTGTGTACGTGTTGCTACAGGAGGAAATCTTCTCCTGCCTGCTTCATGGCCGCGCATGCAGCAACATGGAGGCATATGTGGGTTAATATAATCCACTTATGGCTGATGCTACCAGCTCATTAATAAAACATGGAGCATAGTGTAAAAATATGGGAATCCCATGTGAGTTTGCCTTTTCCATGTTCAGTACCACTTTAAAATGGAGATTTGAAATATGGAGTCAAGAGTGCATCTAAATGAATTTATAATGTATAGATAATCCATAAAAAAAAGTCATAATCAGCTGTCATGTCAATATAGGAAAACATAAGTGAAAAGTGTTTAATTATTTCTGCGGTGAAGCGCAGCTTATGGAAATCCAGGAATCTCACAAACATCCAGGATCTGAATGTTTGTGAAGCCTGGTTTGGATGCTTCACCGTCTTTTTATTCAGTGTGTGATTAAACGTTATTTGTGAAGAAGGTTTTACCCGTTTAAGTGTTAATTTAAAGCAGCCGCCGGGAGATCCTCTAATAGACAGCGAGAAATAACTCTCTGGCTTTATGATTTATTAAAATCTATTAATGCTACCTATGAATCTTTAAGTGAGATGTTAGTAAAGTCCAAAGTCCGTGCTCATGTTTGCAAACCTGCTTTGGTTTAAGATCGTTTTATATCAAACCAGAACGAGACTCTCAGACTTCCACCACGACCAGCGATGCATGAACACGCTGCTTCTGACTTTAGTTTGTTCATGAGCTTTGAGTCGTAATGTGGAAACAACACTGCAAAGAAGATTTGTTGTATTTTATTGCTCAGAGCGTTTAAACAACACACTGACGGCTCTTTCTGCACAACAACAAAAAGAAATGAAAAAGGATGAAAATTGTAACAAAAGTTGTTGGTCCAACTTACATGAATTTTCTCATTTGGGAACACATTTTTCAGATTATTATTTTAACCACACAAGTGCAGCACAAACCTTCTTAAGCAACATTAAGAGAAGTGACAAACAATTTGTGTATCTGCTCCAAAATCTAACAAGCTCTTCCACCAAGTTTCATGAAAATCACTCCAGTAGTTTTTCTGTAATGTTTCTGACAAATACACAAACAAAATTTAAAAAACTAAATCGTAAAATCTGACACAGAACAAGTGAACTAAAAATCCACCAAGCAAGTAGTGAGTAGGAGTCTGACTAACATTTATACACAGTGTACAAAACGTTACAATAACATCTAAAAATAGGAAAGATTCAAGACCAATAAAATAACTAGTGGTAGTATGTGACCCTTAAATTATAAAACACAAAGAGGCTGAAGTGCAAAATGACTAAACATGATGATGCACGAACACTCCAGTCAGAAAACTCAGGAAACAGTTTGTATCTATTTCAACTCGACAGATTAACTTATATTTCAAAACCAGCCACACAAATCAATCCTGAGCTCATACTAAGAAAATCCACGGTTACGTTGAATAGACTATCTCTCCACTCTGTTACATACTGTATTTTTGGGACCATAAGGAGCATTAAGCCAAACAAAACAGTCAGATAAGTCAAACTTTATTCAACTCATTCCCAATAATAACCCGGTGTAACCAGCACGTCTCCGTGTGCTCGACTTCGCACCATCAATGAAGACGTTCAGCTGTTCTTTTCCCAGCTGCTCCGACCGACTCGGCACTGAACGGGAGTTTCAGGGTGATAATCTAATTCTGGCAATGAATCTTTCAGGTTTATTCTCATTACCCAAGTTATCACCTGGGGTGTCTTTACTGGAAAGTGAAGCACTCAGCGTTTCTGTTTTTTCTCTTAAGCACATTTCACATGTTCTCTTTCTGTGGAGTTTTAGGTTTTGGATGTTTTCCTCAGCCACAAACCTCAAGGACGACAAAACAAAGCAGTTGTTGAGTTTGATTTGGGTGAATAAACCATTATAATAACTAGAAGGGCACTACAAGGCCGTGCCCCATCTCACTATTTCACTGAAAGAGAAAAGTTATTTGTGTATCCAGCCTGTGATTCAGACCTTTTCACCAAGTTTCATTAAAAAACAAACTCTATTTTTCTCCCTAATCCTTCCTGACAAACACACAAACTAAACCAGAAACTTAATATTCTTTACATACATGGTATCATAGCAGCACACAAACAGGGTGATAAATGGAAAATAATATATTGTAATTACAGAGATAAAACTAATGAGGAATCTTGGTAAGATTTCATTATTTCAGCATCTGTACAATCACAAGATAATTCCCAGATATGACCGTCACTGTTTGCCTCAAAGTAGAATTCCTCTTCTCTCATTTGCTTAATAATCTTTAATGTAACACCAGGAAAATTCTTCTATAAATAAAAATACCTGCGAACACATATGGGATTTCAGAAGTCAGAACCATTAATCAAATGCACAAACAAAAGCACCTGTTTTGGCTCTCAGTGTAAAACTTTCATATTTTTGGCCGGAGTCATTAACTGGAAACACAGATGGCACTTTCTTATTAACAAAGTTTGCCTGAAAAGACATCTGGAATTTCCTAATAAATAACCAATAAAGCAAGTTCGGAAATGCCAAACCATCTGTTTTGACTTCCTACAAAAGATTTTAGGCCCAGAAAGCCAAAACCAAGGATCCATTACCTGCAAACACAGATGTTTGTTGTCTTGAGTCGTGGCTGAATTTCTCCTGCAGTTTCTGCCTCATTTTATATCATTCCTGATGTTAATTTCCTGAAACCCCATTAGTAATAAACATGAGTTTAATATTACTTAACTATCATTAGCACAGTACCCTAGCCTCTCCATTAAACTGGATCTTTCTATCATTAAACACGAGTATTACCCATTTTTATTATGAGAATATTACTTCTTATTATTGTGAGAAAATTAAGCTGCTCGCTAATGTTTTTTTTCCCATTAGTGCCTTAAACCTCAGTTTTATTCTGTTGTTTACTCAAAATACTATCCCATTATTACAATATATAAACTGACAGTAAGGATGTATTTAAACAGGACATGTTTTGCTCCATTCCCAGCTCTATATTTTAACCCTGGGACTCCAGTATCTGTGCATATAGAAAACTGAAGGCCCTCAGTTTATCCTCTGTCGGAAACAAGCTGTGTTAGCTTCTGTCTCTTTAAGGCCTTGGGGGTGTTTATACTGTGGGTGTAATAAGGTGCAAAATCATGCATATTCTGTTACTGTGCTGCATCATTAGTTGCAGAGCATTTCTGCAGCAAAGGACAAGGTGGAAGTGGTTGAAATCCATTCATTGCTACAGGAGAAAAGCAATGCAGAAAGCATATTTTGCAATATATTTTTCACACCCAAGATTTTTCCTTGTTAGTAAGTAAACAGAGTTACACAGAGGTACTGTGTGGTGACATTATTCCAAGGTGCATCTGAAAATAACGGCGCATTATTGAGCAGATATGGATGAAATTAAAGCATAAATGTGACTTGTTAGCTCCTGAATTATTATTGTATTCGACTTATGCTGTCCCGCCTATTTTCTTCTCTTCAATTTCAAATGCAATTGTATTAATTTTCCGGTTTTCAAGTTTCGAGCGCTGCCCCCTGCTGGCAGTGATAGTAATTACAACACTGATTCCAAAACAGGAAGTGTGAAAAACATAATAAAAACTGACTGTAATTTCTTGCAAATCATTCCACTTGCATATCATTAAATACAGTAGAAAGACAAGATTTATAATGCTAATGCTAAGAAACTTTTTAATTTTTGTTTGAATTATGTTTTTATCTGTTTTACACAGGGTCCTAACTTTCTTATAATCAGGTTGTGTCAACATGTGCTTTTGTTTTGCGACTATTTCTTCCTTCCAACCTGTTTGCAAATTTCCAAACAGCCGTTATTTGAATAAACTAATCACATATTGGGAATCTAAATGGTTAATTTCTCACCTAACAAACTATTAAAACTTACCAGCAGTGTTTTTACAAGTTTAAAAACTTTTTCTTTTTGGCAAATAAAGCATAATGAAGCAGGTGATGCTCAGCAAACTGATTGCACATCTGCTCTTAAAGAGAAGTAAGATTACAAAAGCATGCATTATTTTAGCACCCGAGTGCAGGCAAACAATAACATCAATGCACCAATTGTCTGTTTTCACAAGCCATTTGGTCTGATAATCAATACGAGACATTTCAGAGATTTAATGTTATTCACAGTTTGTGCTTCTAACTCCTCGACACGGTTCTGTACAGATGGAACAGCTCTGCCTTTTAGCATCTGCCGAGCACAAACTCCAGCCACATACTGGGCAGTGTCGAGGAAAGAGACCTCTGTGAAGTGGCGTGAACACAGAAACATGTAGGCGTACGGCTGCTGTTGGCCCCAAAAAAGAAACTGTATCCCGTGTTGTCTGGTGCTTTCTTTCTATAGAAAAGCCAAACAAATTTAACTTTCTTTCACAACCAAAAAAAAGGTTTTTTCTGGAAGAGTAACTGAACAAAATCCACAAACTTCAAAGAGCAGTCTCCTAAACAGAGGCGGACTGAGCGGGTGGTCGGCCAGACGACCATATCCAGAAATCTGTCACGGGCTGACGTCTGCTTGGCGGCTTTTTTTCAACTATGCATGAAACTTCAGCCATATTTAAGTTGAACAACTAACATTATTTACACGGTCTAAAGTGCATGGTGCAAGTACATTTAGGGCGTGTCCATTTCCACTTTTGTGAGCCACATGATGCATAATCAGGGTGCAAGGGGCTTAATTAATCAGAATCAGAATCAGCTTTATTGGCCAGGTACGTGTGCACATACCAGGAATTTGACTCCGGTTTGCTTGCTCTCGTACAAAAATGCAAATATTAAAAATAGCAAAAAAGACGTTAGAAAAGATGTTTGCAAGGTTAGGTTGGTAAAAATAGGTTTGTTTGGGGAATAACATTTCTAAAAGCAATCAGAATATTATCGCTCATCCCCTTTAAAAGCCAGGTGTGCCTGCACCTGGTGCATTGTTACTGAGATTTGGCAAATTAGAGAAGTGAGCAGGTTTCTGCCTCCACCTCGACTCTTCTCCTCTGCAAGTGAGCAAACGATCCCATCTGCTGAGTCCCTCTAAATCTTTAAGAAGAGACTAAAGCTCTTGACTGAACGCCTTCACACATAATCAACATGGATGACAGAGAACGGGACCCAAACATGGCAGTTACTCATGTTGTCTTCTGACTAAAACTCAGCTTGTGTTCTACAAACTCTCAGATTTGGATAAAATCTTCTCCAAAATGAAACCTAACATTGTATTTTCTCATTTTTCTGAACTCCATTTGAGCGAATCCACTGATATCCTGTTAAATGGAGGAGAGGGAACGCTGCTGTGCATCCCGTTGTGTGTAATAACAATGTGTGGATCAGCTCGTCATCATCTGAATCCACAAGTGCTCATAAACCACCCACCTAAATGATTATTTCTTCACATTCAGAGAACTGCACCCATATGGACATTTCACGCCCCCTCCATCGGTCCCTGTGGGCTGTGCTGCTGTTTATAGGACGTATTGTATTGATGTATGAGTGGTTTTACTGATTGAAGAGGCCGCTTTCACTAATTGTAAACACTTCCGTGTATGGAAACAGAACTAAACTTTTAGCTTTTTAAATAATCAATAAAGTCACGCTGCTGTTTCTTGTTGTACATAATTACACTCAGCAGCTCTGCAGCTCTGCTCTCTCACATTGTAAGTCATGTTTTCCTCATTAATGGTGTCTTATTTCACCCACAAATAACCTGATGATTAATCTACTATCAATCAGCATGTTAGTTCTTATTATCTGACCTGCAGTGCCCACGGATAGAACAGAGCAGAGTGTAATAAACTCTCACTTTAATAGCAGGAAAGTACTGCACCATTGACTTTAGACCAGGTTTTAGTTGGTCAAAGGTTCAATCATTACCTCAAGATAACAATGCATCTCATTTCACTCAGGGCGAACAGATGGGTGCAGTAACGTTTTCTACCTACACAATGTGGGTGCTGGGTGTGAACATTTTCAGTTGACAGTTCCTCTGTTCACGGCTTTGCACCAGGTGTTAAATACGACCTTATAATATTATATATTCACCACCAGCCACTTTATTATGTTCACCTGTTCAACTGCTCGTTAATACAAATATATATATCAGCCGCAACTCAATGCGTTCAGGCATGTAGTCAACATGACCGGCTGAAGTTCACTGGAATTTAAAGGGTTAAAATCCTGCAAATATTAAATATTAGATAGTTTTGATCATGACTGAAGTTGATTCAAAGATTTGACCCAAAAAAGGTAGGAAAAAAATTAATTTGTTGTATTTTTAAAGCAGTTTTTGTACAAGGACATTTTAGTCCTGAATGGCCTTAATATTTACATTTCAAATCCAACACAAAAACGAATAATGCATCAAAATCAATGCTGTAGCTAATATTTAACATTTCCAAAATTGTGATTATACAAAATCCCCCATCGTTTATTATATGCAAAATAATAAATCACGTCATCACAGTGGCATTTCCTAAAAAATAATTGAATATTTGGTAGTTTTGATCAGAACTGAAGTTGATTCAAAGATTTAACAACAACAAAAATGGGAAAAATATGTATGAATAATGTTTCTATGAAAGTTTTGGGAACTTTTTCCGTTAATGGCCTTAGATTGTAGTTTATTTAAGTGATAATAACGATTATTTTTTTGGCATTTTTCAGCTTTTTCAGACAGTGACAGGGAGAATAAAAGGGCGAGACAAAGGGAAAGACATGCTGCAGAGGGACCTCGGGCCGGATTCAAACCCCCGGTCCTCCAAAATGTGACCATGATATCTTCTTCCCCTGCAGGAGAGGAGGTGGACAGGAGTCTCTGCACCTCCTCCTCGGCTCCGGAGCCCGTGCGCTGTGAGGTGCCTTGCTCCAGGGACTGTGTGCTCAGCGACTGGACATCCTGGTCCACCTGCTCCCAGACCTGCTCCAGTAAGACCATCGAGGGGAAGCAGATGAGGACTCGCTCCATCCTGGCCTACAACGCCGGTGAAGGTGAGTCTCACCTGCAGACAGTCTTCTGCACCATTGTGCATGGAAATATATGCAGATGAGGCCCGGATATTGGCTTAGTCATGGCCTTTCAAGTCGTCCTCTGCTGTCACTCATTGAATGTCTGGATTTCACACTTGTCTGCATGTGCATTTGTCCTTATCTCAAACAGTCTGCTTATCAGCCCTGGTGATTATTTCTGTTGGTCTGTCTCCTCGCCTGACACTTACTTTTTATCTGCTTTTAAGATCATTTCTCTGCATATGCTTGTTCTCTCTGGTTTAAATCTCTGTGGAGCGTCGGCTTGTCTTTCTGTCTTTCTTTTTTGTCATGTCTCCAAACATTTCCCTGCCTCTTATCTGTGTGTGTGTGTGTGTGTGTGTGTGTTTTCCTCACAGTCACTGCAATGGTGGTGGCGTGGATCACAGTGATGGAGGGTAACAGTTGTAATTAGAGTTTGCTGGTAGCTCTTTCAAACCCCCAGCTGTGTGTCTACACGTAGCAAAGTGAAAATTGTTAGCTTGTTTTGACTTTTAAAAACTGCATTATCATAACAGCTTTAGGGTGACTTATAATTGATTTAGATTTTATTCAACCGGTTGTAATACAGTCAGGGCTCGTTGGCCATGTGTGAAATAGCCTAAATGTCTTGTAGTAGTATTACTTTACTGCATTTCCCACCTGTCACATTAACATACTTTATATCTGTATTTATCAAAGGTCTTTCACGGGTGCCAAAGTTTCCAGAACTTTTCGGTAAATCTTTGACGTTAGAGTAGAAACGTAGCAGCTGTACTTGTAGTAGCTGTAGGAAAAGAAATCGTATCAAACTACATCCCGCTGTCTCTTCTCACACACATTTCCTATGACATACTCAACACACACTCACACACACACTCTCCAGAACAATACCTGAAAGCTGCTTTGTCTCTCCACCACAGGTTCCCCCCTGCAGAGTAGATTATCTGATTAGATTTTGAGCTCCTTAGCAGATTCTGCAGCGCCTGCGTTGCATATTAATGAAGAACAAAAAACTGTTGAAACTACTGCAACTACTCAAAAGCTTTAAGTTACAGGGTTCACATTAATAAGCAACCACCAATATGTTGGCATAGAATTATGTGCTTATTAATAAATCAGTAAGCCTAATTAATGACCTATTTAGCATAAGTGCTTACATTTAATTCACCGTGATTATTATGGGACTTTATGAAGCCCAAGTGTCTCTTACGGTTTCAGCTGAATGATAGTGAAGATGCATGCTAAGTGAGAATTTTCTGCAGCTTATTTTGACTGAGCCTGCGAGCTGTAGTTTATCCTGCAAACATGAATTACTCACATACGCCGACTGTGTTTGTTTTGTGCTTTATGTTCCCTATAAGCTGCACACATTCCCCAACATACAGCTTTTCTAGGTCATTGCAGCAGCAGCAGCTCATTTGAGGCACCATGTCATGCTAGTGTTGGGTCTAGCATCGCCCTCGTTGTTAGTCAGCTAAGCTGGCATGGTGCAGTCAGCAGAACGGTAGTCATGCTCACTTACCATTAGCTTGAGATTTGTCTGAGTTGGCAGTGTGTGATTCAGGCCCAACTGTCTGTACACCGCCGCTCATTACGGAGCTGGCTCTCTGTCAACTCCGCCTGCGAAATACAGGTGTGGAGGACTCGCAGTCCCACAATGCCTCTCAATCTTTGCTGAAAGCCCTAAGTGTCTGCAGTTACTCTTAACCGGAGAGGGCTCCATCGACTCAACAGCTGACTGACTGACTGACTGACTGTCTGTCGACTCACAAGAAAAATGACAGCGAGACAGGCACAAAAAGAGGGGGAGTCGATGTGGGTTGTACACACCAAAGTAGAGCACTGAAAGTTCGACCTGTGACTTGCAGTTGGAGTCAACAACTCCTGTCATAACAAGAAATACTTCCAAGACAACTCAGATGTCTGCATTCAAAGCGTTCTCTCATACAGTTTGTGAACACACCTCTGTGTCTATAGAACCTCTGTTTTAATGTCTTCTTTGTTTGTTTGTTTGGCGGTTAATTACTGAGTGCAGGTTTGAACTCAGAGGCACAAAATGTTAAATGAACTGTGTGGAAGCCAGACTGCCTCGCACAGTTAATGGCTTAAACATTTGTTCAGGACAAAACATTGCACCTTGAAACAGGGACTTTATATATATTGGTAGAAGGTAGAATATATATGTGCATTCATAGGTAAACACTGGCTGTTTTCAGATGATGACTGAAATAAAAAACATTCAGAAGGTCAAAAGATTCCAGGAAAGTTCCCCACACCCAGCCTCGTGCTTTTCAGGAGCTTACATCGATTTTAGAATATTAAAAATCACCCACGTTTGCGCTCATACCGCCAAAGTTTCCGGGATTATCTTTTCGGTTTCTGGGAATTGGGGTTTCCAATAAGTGTTAACTTCAAAACAAACACATAAAATCCAGCAGTCCCAGATAAATCAATCAGCTTAAGCCTCAGTGTGCAGTCTAACTGGAAACTGGCTCATTTACAGCCTCCTTGCAAATGTTTTTTTAATTTAACAAATCCCTTAGCTTTGTGCACAACATTTCTCTGTTTTAAGCAAAATTCCTTATAGTTTCCCCATGTTTATGTCCCAGTCTAAGAGCCGGGCTGAGCCACAACTGTTTTAGTTCATCTCAGCATTCACCTCGAGCAGTTTTCAGCCAGAATCAACTCTGACAAACCTGCTTTTTATTAGAAGATTTTATTAGGCAAACAGCCAGATATTTTGGAGTCGGAGGAGACCAAAACAGAGCTAATAATGGGGTAATATGTTGAGTGGTTAGAGATATGATTCAAACAAATGCTTTTAATTGCTCTGTGTGTGCTCGTTGTTTAATAAAACAACTCCAAATGTGCTGCTTTAAAATACCAAAATAGTGCACAGTGATAATGAGACTTGACACATTTTACCAATCAACAACAGAGGTGTGTCCACAGATATCAGGTGTTCAGACTCAGAGCATATTTATGTGATGCTCTCTCCAGAAAGGAGCTTCATTACATCCAGCACACCTGAAAACAGGTTTTTCCACATGAAACTGAATCTGTGAGACGCCTCCTGCATAAAGTCTTAACTAACACACACAAAACGCCTTTTTGATAAGAGTTTTTTTGTGTGTTTACTGCTTTTAAAAAGTGCTTGTATGTAAAATTATAATAGCTAGGTTTGCAATAGTGCTTCAGGATTATATTAAGGAAAAAAAAAATTAGCCATATAGTTTCCAACCCGCCTACACATATTACAATATCAGTTTAATAAAAAAAAGAATATATATAGCTTTTAATACCCTGTGATAGCATAATACTAATGCATAAAGTGGTTTATTAACCACAAAAACTAAATAAGTAAAAAAAGAAGCAGGCATCTCTAAAGTCAGTCGGGTAATGCGAGTCAAGGCGAGGCCGGTTTATTTATACAGCACATTTCAGCAACAAGACAACTCAGAGTGCTTTACATAAAACAATAAAATCACAGGCAGGGGATTAGATGCTGCTGCAGAAATAGGAAAAATGAACCAAAAGCCAAAATGCAGAGATGTATGATGAGAGGTGATCTGCCCACTAAGAAGTGGCTGCTGCTCTAAAAAGGACTGCAGCCCCGGAGACAAAGAGCAGAGCAGCACAAAGAGCAAAGCACCGAGCTGGATCAGGCTAAAAGGCTCTGCAGGGTTCATGTCTGGTGATATTTTTATGGGGTTTTCAGTACAAGATACTCCTTTCTGATTACACACAGTGATTAAATCCATTATGAGAAGTTAGAAATATAGATTTTTGCACCTTTAATCCCATATTTCTGGTATTTCTCAGGTGGAGCCCTGTGCCCAAACAGCAGTGCCCTCCAGGAGGTTCGCAACTGTAACGAACACGCCTGCACCGTTTACCACTGGCAGACGGGACCTTGGGGCCCTTGCACCGAAGACCCCTCTGCCTCGACCCTCAACGCCTCCCGAGCCGGCGGTGGCGGCCCCTGCTCCATGGGGATGCAGACTCGTAAGGTCATCTGCGTGCGTGTCAACGTGGGACAGGTGCCACCCAAGAAGTGAGTTTTATTTTCCTGCTTGTCCTCTGAACACTTGTTTATGTCGGCTTTGGTGGCTGGTCTTGTTTTTCCAATGTCACGGCGCTGCAGAAGTCTTACTTAGAGTGGTTATTTCTTGCTCCGCTGGTTCATAGGTGTTTAGAGCTGTGAAATCAGCTCCTGGAGAATTGTGTTGAAATGGAAATTGCTCCCTTCTCAGAGGAAAAATCCACTGGCTTTGAGCTGTAGTTCTCAATCAAGTGCCATCAAGATCCAACAGTAGGCATTTCAAACTAATCTCTACAACCGCTGATTTCACTGATTTGGACAAAAAGAAGAAACTAATCAGTTAAATCTAGAGCTGCTCTTCAGAGAACAGAGGACAAAGGCAGCTTCTGTGGTCTTTTGATGTATGAAATCATTTGTTCAAGAGCCTCTTTTGTTTTGGATTGTTGCTCGACAAACACAAAAGGGTTGGAATTATTCTTCAAGCTCAAGTTGTATAAAGCCTCTTCCACTGCGAGGTCAAGCAGTAAGCATCTGTTAGTGAACAGACAAGGCATCATGACATTTTTGTTTGCTGATTTGAAGTGGTAAACTGTTCATGGTAAGACTTGAATGGCGCATGGAGATAAGTGTATGTGTGTGACATTGAAAATCGGCATAAAAACAAAACAAAGGAAGAGTCAGGAGGTGACGGAGAGATGAGAGAAGCAGCAGCGTTGGGAAGGAAAGTGACAGCAGGAGAGTCAGAAAGAAATAAAAAAAAGTTAAGTAAGCAGGGCGCACTCTACGTGAAGTTAGCTCCCAACTCATATCTCCTCTTCGCAGGCGACCACAGATAAATAAATAATCTCTCCGTCCCTGAAAGCCTAATTAACCCTGCCGTTTTGGGCGCTGGTAATTTCTCATTGATGATAATGACAGTAATTAAATGGGATTGATACTTTAAGGCAATTTAATCATGAGGCAGATGAGAGACAAGATGTTTGTGGTTAGCTCTGAAGACCACACTGCATGAGGTGGATTCAAAATATGCTGTCGAGTTAACGTCTGCCAGGCGGCGCGGCTGCAGCGCGGTGTCAGTTATGCTCGACTGATTCGCTCGACAACAGAAGATAAAGGAGTCGATCGGCCTACGTCCAAAAGAAACTCAAAGCAGGCAGTCAAAGTAAAGTCTGGAACAGGTCCTCTAATGTTTAGTTTCTTGCTCTAATTCAAGACCAGCAGACTTCCTCCTCCTGTCTTACACCTCCCAAGCGTGTTTATCAGCGAGGAGAGGACAGGAGCATACATTATTTAAAGGGTCTGAGTGTGTTGTGTTCAAGGCGAATGTGATTCCCAGAGAGCAGCGCATGATAAAATAAGGATTAATGTTGGGTTTCAGTGGCGGCTGTTTGAGCAGCTGACCCAGACGCTGCGGCTGCACTTATCGGGCTGCAGAGGAGAGGTCGAAGTCCAGGATGTCTTTTATCGCATGTGTTTCATTTTTAAATCCACACCGGCGAAGCTCGAGCAAAGAGACGAACACAAGCCCAGCGTGGTGGAGAGCAGCGGGGGCAGGAGAGTCAAGGGTAATGGCATTGAGTAACTGACTAAAAGAGCTTTCAGTCGATTTGCCTCCATTATCTTTTGTTTTTCGCCTGTCAATAAGTTTATGTAATAAAGTATCATTTGTAATAAGGGCAAAAGAACACCATGTAACAGCATCACTAATGATATTTTAGCAAAGTGGACTCCCATCAAGCGCCTACTCACCCTCTCAGCATGTGCTTATTGTTATTGACCTCGGCTGTGTCGGCTTGAGGTTCTCGGTAATGAAGGTCACACACTTTACTTAAAATATGCCAGGAGTCGTTTGACATTTTTAACCTGCGCACCATTTAATGGTGGCTTATCTGACATGCAGTTACCGCGGGACATTTTTAATGTCTTTAATGTTGTTGTTATTGTTTCACTTTTTTGCTGTAATGGATGAATCAATTTAGAATAGCTGAGATCAATGTGGCTGCAGACTTCAGGATATGAGAGTCCATTAGACCAAAGGGAACAAAGAGTCAGACTGTCGGACAGGTTGTAAACAAAACCCCACTTGAAAGCTGCAGCACTAAAGGATACGGCCATTAGGTCTGTATTAGGATAAGAGTTAGATGCCCACATGCGCAGTGATACATATTAGTTGCTGTAGTTGTAGTTGTTTGTAGATAGAGTTTAGTCTTACTGGAACCACACTGACACTTATGACGAATGTGAGAAATATGACAATGAAGTGCCTGAAACCTGCATCTTTTCTAATGACCAGCAGGGGGCGACTGCAAAGGAAGTTAAATCAGTCTGATTTAAGCTAGCAATCAAGTTTATGGTCTCAATGACCCAAAATGAAAACTATTGTTTAGGATAGAGATGCATGAATTTGTATCCACGTGCACATTTAAACAGCTGTGAACTTGTTCTTTGTTTACCTCAAATTCAAAGCTAATTTTGTCAGTAGGGACTTGGTTGCTGTGGTTGTTCCTGTCTGTAGATACAGTACTGTCTTATTAGTACCAAGTTGACAAATATGACAAAGAAGAATCTGACGTAGCCTTCAAGTCTGAAGAGCAAATCAATGCAGAACTTGAACTTGCATTCTCTTTAATGACCAGCAGGGGGCGACTGCAAAAAGAAGTCTAATCAGATTGATTTAAGATAGCAATTGAGTTTTTGGTCTCAATGACTAGTTTCGAGACAGCATGACGTGTTGTGTCATGATGAGCGTGATTATGAATAAAAATGTGATTCTATTCTAGTCAGAAAAGGAGCGTTATTTACATCTAAAAAGCCATTAACTTACATCACTTAAAAATTGTTAAACGTTCAGTTGTACTAAAGGAATCATCATTTGTTTTATGCTAGCCAAAATTAGCATAGCCATTAAAATCACAGATAATATAGCCTCTCATACCTCCACTGCACTGTGTTAACACTGGTGAAAGGTCTGAAAGCCCACATTATCATTCTGCTATAGGCTAAAAGACACTCTGGCGTGTTTGTATTTCTTTAATCCAATCAAAATTGTCTTGGGAGACACTAAGCCCCAGATGGAGCACTTGAAAGAATCCTGCAGCTTCTGTAATAATGGCATTCAAAGGCTGAGACTATAGCTACGACACTTGAGCCGTAGCGTTAATGAGGTTCTGAGGAGCGCTCTTTATTTCATTGCACACACATGCTAAATATCTTCCGTCCCAAAGGTATTTTTTCTGGCAAATGACATCAGATTTTGGTGTCAAATAAGAGGAAATAACAGGATCTCATTCCCAGAATTTCTGGCATTCATCTTCCAATCCACCCTTTAAAAAAAATGTTCTGCAAATGAGATGTGTGTAACATTAAGATGTTTGCTTACAGCTTGTAATTCAGGAATGTCAGATGAAATAAACAAACCACAACTGAGAAAAATGATCCGCTATATTTTGGACACCAGAAAAAAAGCTTCAGTTACCTTCAGTGAGACAGAATGACGGATTCTGTGAGTGCTGTCAAACTGGAGTCTCCCTGCAGACTCGGAGGCTTCTTTTCACCTTCATGGACCAGCGGTGCTGTCCGTGGTGCTGAAGGAGCTTCCTTTATTCTAAGTCAGCCTCGTAGAGCGCCCCAGCTACGCTCCAGCATCCATTATTATGTCCTTTTGTATGTACTCTGACAGTTGTAAGCCTTCAAAGATGTTGTTCAAAGTCTTTAGGTGGATTTTCCTCAGGCCACTGTCACTGGCAGCGGTCCAGTACCAGGCTGAAAGCCAGCATGTAGACTTTCATTGTACTGTAACAGAACGAGGCTCTCAGCGAGTGCAACATTGTTCTTTTTTTAAACCCATGAACACATACAAGTTTCTGTTGTTGCCCAGAACTATCACACACACACACACACACACATACACACAGAGAGGATATAAAATAATTTTAACACCTCGTACGGAAATTACTTTGGCTCTTCAACTCGCAATGACAAACACTGTCGCCAAGGTGGGTCCTATTAGGTTGATTGCCAATTAGCCGCATTTGTCAGGTATCAAAGAGGTCTGGCAATCAGCGCTTTGATAAGCAAGTTTTCAAAGCAACATGAGACAATTAACTGAGCTGGAAGAGGCCAAATCATCTGTGCTTAACATGCATGAGCATTTGTCGAGAAAAACAAACAAATAAAACTTATTTAATATGTCGCAGGGAGCAGGTTTAAAATGAATTAATGACACACTGCAGTGATTAAGATGGACAGCCGTCACAGGGTGACACTAACAGAAAGGATATGATGGACATTTGCGGCAGTTAACGGATTAAAAATAAATCTTATTAGTAACTAGTTTAAGAAACTGTCCTTCCAAGAAGACCAACAGCATCAGTAGTTTCAGTAAGAGCCACAAAGCATCAGGTTGTTTTAGAGCAACAAAGACAACAAAAGGGCTCAAGAAAATGTTAACATGGGAGGCTGCAGTTCATATTTCATATTTTCAACGATAGGAAAGTAAAGATATATATTAACTTAACAGACAAACTGTAACTAATAGTAGTCGGAAATAGACATTAACCAACAGCTGTATGAAATATATGTTATATATAAATAGGGATGATAAATACACCCTTTTGTAAAGCTGACACCCAAACAAACTTTTTAAGATTTCCATCCTGATCAAAACATCAAAGTCCCAAATAATGTAAAGATGTATCGAATGAAAAAAGAGGAAAAAGAACTGAAAAAAAGATGAACGGAGCCCCGAAACATTTAATTAGTTGCCACGATCCTGTGAGATCTCAATCTTCCTCATGTCACTGATCCCTAAATTGAAACACATTCGGTCAGGACCCCATTTAATTCCGCTTCAATGACCTTCATCTGAAAAGATTTGGGCTGTTAATGTTGGATATGATTAAGACCAGATTTCTAAAGTGGTCAAATAAAGTTGGGGAGAATAAAGCGAAGAGGAGAAACGTCTGATCAGAGTAGTCACACTTATGATTTCACTCACATTGGACTCCCCATTATAGTAGATTTAATAGAGAAAATTGCCTATTTTTGCCCAAACCCTCGAGGATCCCTGGATATCTAAAGAAAAAAAAAAAGTAGAAGACTCCCCAGCAGCTCCAATGTAAGAACATTCTGCTCCTTATAATCATAAACTGAATATATTTTGCTCCAGGTCTGTAATATAGACAGAACAAGCACCTTGAAATCCTCTCTCTGAACTACAGTAGGAGTAGCCGAGGAACGAGCTCATGTTTTATTTGCTCCGGTAGAAATCTGGTCCGCCTCAAGGTCAGACCGGCCAGGCCTGGGTCGGGCCAGTCGAGGCCGTTTATGTAATATGCTGCATGCTTGACGAGTGTTTGACGAGCACGTTACGTAAAATCTGTGCTGATGTAATTTTTGTCTTGCTCCAGGGACACAACAGCGAGCATTAACCTCGCTCAGCGAAGAGGAGGATTTTTGCTTTATGGCTGCACTGACGAGGAAGAAATATTTTCAAATTCTGAAATCCTGGTACTGAATTACTGAAGACTGTAATTCATGCACAGACATCATATCTCAGAGCTCATCTGCACTGTAGTCTGTTAGCATTCGTCCATTGCACGGCACTACATCACATGTTTCGGAGCTCCGATTGGTTGCAGGTCGATCCAGTTGCATCCGGAGGCATCGGGGTTGATAACGCTCCCTCGGAAGCTGAAATTGAGAGGTTCCAGACTGATTTGCATTTGAGTCAGGACCACTTTGTCAAAGATAACTTTTATTTCCACTTGCAGTAATATATGCTCGGCGGTATGGCTTTGTTCTGGGAGCTCCCCGCCCTCCCATGTGCTTACATGGAAAGCCTAAGGCAGTGAGAGTAAACCTCCCCACCCTTTAATGTGCTTACGTTGAAAAGCCCAGCAGCAGGAAGGGAACAGAGCTGTAATCGATGACAATAGGTATGACATGAATTACGTCAGACAGGGCAAGACTATCTATCTATCTATCTATCTATCTATCTATCTATCTATCTATCTATCTATCTATCTATCTATTTATCTATTTATCT
>CAFUXE010000830.1:52694-68684 GCA_903364295.1 Serranus cabrilla | reverse complement strand
CTATCTATCTATCTATCTATCTATCTATCTATCTATCTATCTATCTATCTATCTATCTATCTATCTATCTATCTGGTTTGGCAAGGGCGAGTTCCTGGAGACACTTTTCAAGATCAACTTATTAGTTAATCAAGAGAATAATCAGCAAAGTAGCTGTGTGACAGCTGTGATTTACTTGAGAACAGCTCCACTGCTTCCTGTCATAGATTCTCCGACTGTCTGTGTAACTTTAATGGAGGGATTAATCACAATATCTTCAAGAGATTTTCCATCATTTGGTGTTTTGATGACGGCGATACCATCCAACACTTTGCTCCAAAGGGTCCCCGAGGTGTTCGACTGGCGTGAGATCTGGTGAATGAGAAGACCGAAGCATTTCATACTCATTAAAGCATTCAGTGATCCATTCGTGCCCTTCACTCGTTTTTTTCAGCTTTTTCCTTTTCTTGTTACCTTGTCTGTAGTAAAGGTTAGGGTCCTTCTTTCATGAAAGTGCTTCTTTTTATCCCCTGTTTGGATCTGGCAGACCACAGCCGTGTCTCCGGGGTTAAAGTAACATTTGTTGGCTGTTTCAAGCCCTTCATTTCTACCTTTCTTGACCAAAGGAAAAGCATAAAGATGCAACAGCTTTGGCTTCCCGGCCATCTGTTGCTCACTGACAGTGTTTCCCAGCCTGCACACAGGACTGACTTGATATGGTTGTTTTTTTTCTGTTCTGCATGTCTTCTTCTGGCACAATCCAACTGGCAGGTAGTCTTGATCAGTGCACCCATGGGATCCCAGCAGAACAAACAAACATGGCCGCCTGCACCCTGCATATGCAGATGTGCCCTGTCTCATTCATCGATGGATCTGAGCTGTCTTCCCCCAGCAGCCTGAGGCAGTGAACCTCTCAGGGTGCATGTCACACACACACACATGCAAACAACACACACATGCACATAAGCATTAACTGTCAAAGCCCAATAGAAACGGGAGACACAACAGAGACAAATATGTCAGTGCCTCAGGCTTGGGCTGCTATCATCCTATCGAGAAAAGCTGTTGTGGTGTGAGGAAAAAACAACAACGTCTGCTTATTGATTCTGACAGTCTGTGTGCTGAATGCTACCAAATGTGTGTTTGTGTAATCACATTGATGCTGTGGAATTTGTGGAAAAGGAAACTGAATGATTCATGGTTATGATGTTCGACAGACGCTGTATAAAGCCCAGTCAATCATCTCCCTGCCGTGTTTTCTAATGGAGACTGTGTTTACTCCCTGGTTCTGACTGTGATAGATAGCTTGAAGGCCTCGAGAAGGAGGCCAAAGACACCACTGAAAGGGTCCTTGAAGAGCTGCAACTGTTTTATGCTAAATTAAACAAATGATGTTCTTGTTTTGTAGTCCGTAATTTTGATAATGAAATTAATTAGGCCTTATCTTCTCCCACCAGACCTTGTTTTTTGTGTGTGTACACTCTCTTAAAACTACTGACAGTTCTTCGCTTTGAATCTCCTCTCTTCATCCTGCTCAACCATCTGCTCATTTTTTTTTAAAACAGCCTCTCGCCGAACAGATTACTCAACGCGCTAATAGCAGCAAGCAAAACATAAGCATTAGCCTGGCTGCTCGTCTTAATGTTGTGCTCTGGGACGCGCTCCCGGTGCCATGTTGTGTATGCCCTCGCCTCGCTACAAATCATGACATTTAAAGATCATTATGAGATTGTGACACTGACTGGAACCAGCGAGTCAGTTAAAACCAGATGCCATTACGGGATGGCTTCATTCATTTCAGTGTGGTGCGTTTCCACTGTGATAAACACACAAGTGAACTGTTGAAAGAGTAAATCGCATGATAGAAAAGAGCGCAGTTAGATAAACATTGTTTTCCTCAAACAAACAGCGAAATCCAACAAGGAAAGACAATATTAGAGACAGAATGACAACAGGAGGAATAAAGGAGGAAAACAGCGAAACAACAAAATGTATACATAATAAAAAATGCATAAATGACTATAATACAACTCGCTTTCACACCCCCACGGACAGAGTCTCCCAGCCAAGCATTGTGTTGTTAGTATTCTGGCTGGTGTTGCGTCCCGCCAACAAACACGGCCTGCTTTTCTGGAAAAGTAATTGAATTTTAATCATCTGAATTTGGATAATACCCATCATTAGTAGGGCTACAATATAATTAGACTAAAAGGGGAACAAAAGGGGTTGTTCTCTCTGTAGAGGAAAACCTGTGATGATTCAACTCGTTGCTCCATATGTAAAACACCCTGATTGGATACAAAGGGGATTACTGGAAGCAAAATCAAGAGTAAGAGATTTTACATTGGAAGAACAGGAAAAAAACATCCTTGTTCACCCTAAGAACCAGATCCAAATTTACTGTAGGTGTCAGACACGGAGACTTAACTGCCCACGGGAACTTTCCATCTACCAGATCATTTTTTTTCACCAACTGATCTTATTTAGGCTCTCCTGGGCCTTGAGCCAATCCCAGCATGCCGCTCACACCAGTCTGTAAACAGTCTAACACATAGACAAATAGCCACACTTCACGTTAACACTTATGGCCGATTTAGAGTCCCCAGATTAAAGGAAACTGACAGAGTCCAAAAACAACCTTATCATTCAGAAGCAGGTCAAGAAACACCAGTTAAAAAAGAATAGTAACCAAATAATCAACCAACTAATGTTTGTATTTTATTGACATCATTTTAGTAAGTAAATAAGTTTATTTACACTAAAACAGATTTATAAATCGCTTCACAGTCACAAAAACCTTTGTCATAAAGCGTTGGAATATTTCAGATTGGAAAACAGGGAAATAAGGCACGCGTCAGTAATTTTCAGACTAAATTGGTTTTGAGCCGCGGCCTCAGCAGCAGCGGTTGTTTGTTGACCCTCAGAGCTAAACTGTTTCATAGTCTCGGAGCATGGAAAGCAAGAGCTTAGTCACCACAAGTCTGGAGCTTTGAGCTCTCGTTCCTCTGACCTCCAACACCGAGTGGATATCAGCAAGTCAGTGATATATGGGAGAGAACAAGTGTTTAAGGAAATTGCGTTAATTAGGAGCATTTAAAATTAAATCACAGGAAGCCAGTGTAACAAAGCATAAAATGGGAAATTCAATTAGAATTTTGACCTAATTGTAGATTTGCTACGGCTTCTTGGTTTAAACAAGAATCAAGAGCATTACAGTGGTTCAGATGTGAGGAGAATAAATACATGTTGGAGCTCATTTATTTGGGCTGTTGGAAAGATAACAAGAGGCATATTGTAGCGTGTCTTACCTGAAAATAACTGGACTAATACCTGACTTAAGGTGTTTCTGGAACCCAACTTTGAGTCAGAAGCCTGGGACAAAGGAAAGTCATTACAAGTTGCTGTGATTCAGTTGTGAAAACCCATCGCAGAGCATCAAAATGAATGAAATGACAGGTCTCATGGTTGTAATTGGTCCCAATGGGCGTCTTTAGCAAGTTTTGTCTTTAAGCTCTTTGGGTGTTGTTTGTTTATTATCTGTGCTAACTTTTCCATATTTACACAGATATGGTAATATAGAAAGTCCCAAAATGATGGTGAAATTGTATATTTTTTAATTGAAAAATATCAAATTTTCTTCAGGAAAAATCCCTAAACACTCCATCATATCCATGCAAGTCTTACTTACTTATTTAGGGAAACTCTGTACATGTGTAGCTCTCAAGTGCAGCTTTTGTGAAACAGAAAGAAGAACCACCATTTGCTTGTGATTGTCATCCAAAATATGGACGTTTTTCAATCTGATGTCCCTATCAGCAGGACGTTCTTTGTCTCAATAACATGAACATTACAAAGATATATTATTAGTATTGTTTAGTGGTCTGTCTAATGTGGTTAAGGTTTGGTTACATTCTTGGTTATGGGTGGGAAAATATTGTTCTTGTAGCTGAAAGAAGACTTTTTCTATTGGGAGATGAATCAGTTGACCAAAAGAAACAGCCTCACCAATGACGAGCCATCTTGAGTATTTTTGTATTATCAGTATGCATTTTTTGCTTTCTACATATCATGTCATGCATTGGTAACATAAGACACTTGGCAGAGCAGGAAAAGCAAACATCAGTGTAGGGAATAGGAAGGTGAGAGTGGCTGTCAGGAGACCACTTTCTTAACCCAAACCATGATCTTTCCCTTATTCTAACCAAGTTCTGTTGACTAAACACAACCAACCAGTTCAAAACTACAACTGTGTGTCCTAACATGATGAGTTGGGAATGATAAGGAGGCAATAATGACGAAAAAAGCTTAAAATGTCGAGACCTGACACATGAAAATATCCTTAAAAGTAGCGTGCTATTTTACACGACTCTAATGAGATCAAATTCCAAGAAGTCCACTCTCAGCAAACACAAGTTGTTTTGGCATTTGAAGCCAAAGAGTCGATGCGCTTGTTTTTCTCTTCAGGACATTCTGGGCAGAGCATTTGCTTGTGTTTATGCAGGAGGCAACACTGGATGGAAAGGTGAAATCTAAAAGTCAGGCAATCTGCACTTCAGGAATGAGTCTCTTCGTCCTCTAAGGTTCAGTTTGGTATTCAGAACCCGCGCTGCTTCGATCAAAGGCAAAAGTCAAGTTGTATTTTTTTTACTGTGATGTTTTATCTAAATGGGAATATTGTTTTATTGCCCGAGTTCTTTCAAGATCTTTCACGAGTGGTAAATTTGCAGCTTGTCCTCAGACATTTTCCATTTTTGGGTAGCAGAGGGAGTATAATAAGGTCAAAGGTTTAATCCCCTCTTTGTCAAAGAGCTCTCCCAGTCACATCATCTAATAGCGCTGCCTCAGTGCTCTGATCCCTTATGATGTGAAGAGATCCCTGAGGCGAATTTCCAAGGAACCCAGAATCAATCAGCAGACCAAATGCAACATATACAGTCCTTTTAGAAACACATATATAAGTCCTGCTGCATTTAAAAACATTTTAAAAAAACCTAACAAAAACGTGCATAGAAGAAGAAAAGCTGCACATTTTGTGTGATATGAGATTTTAATGTTCCAACACCTTCAGCTGCAATATTTCTGAGATATTTGTTCAGGATTTCCTATTTGCATCTAATTTGAAATGGATTTAATCCTATTAGTGGCCAATAAAACTCGGAAATACCTCAATATCCTAATATTTGATCAACAATTTTGCTCTCTCTCTCGTTTCTGGCTGATGAATATGAATTCAGACTGAGAGAGAATGAGCTTGTGACGAAGCATAATGAAAGGTTGATTTTATTTAGTTTTGCTGAAACCTGAATAATTTGGTTCATGCACCTGCAGGTTTGATATTGGCCTCCTGCTTATTAGATTGCTTATATAATAAATAGCTTTCCCATCTGTTTTTTATATATATATGCTTTCATTGTTTTTAGATCTCGCAGATTCCTGAGCGTTGTTTAGTTCTGTCTTCACGCTGCATTCTCTGCCAGGTTTCCCTTGATAAACAACCTCCTGATCCCTACAGACTGCAGACTTAAAATAGGTTTATATATAAATTGATAGAAATCCTGGTTGGCACCGGGGCGTAGTGTAGAGATTGTTCTGCATTCTCAGGTTCATGGTTTGGATCTTAACATCCGAGCGTCCTGTTGAAGTGTCCTCGAGCTAGACACCTGTTCATTCACTGCTTTATGGGCGTGAGCACGAGCTGAAGGCTGAAAATGTAAATGTGTCCTCCCCCTGCTGCATCCGGCAGCTGTTTTTTTTCCTGGGGACCATTCACTTGTATGAAGACACCAGAGGATTTGTTCCGCTCGAGAGGGATTTAGCTCTGTCTATTGGTATTAAAAATAAATCTCTCCTTGTGTCGCTGTTACATTATTACATTTTCCCCTGTGAGGCTCCCTATCGTTTCCCTGATAAAACCATGCTAACGAGTATGGAACGCCCAGAGGAGAGCGCTCATTCTTAGCAACATTAAACCTGACCCAGATGATCTGTGTGTCAGCCATAGGATGAGGAAACAGGAGGGTAACATCCCGCTGCGAGACCGGGGACGCAGCGCTGCAGAGATCAGATTACAAGATGTCTTCCAGCAGGTCTATCTCGACCTATTTATCTTCGCCCGGTGGTATGCACAGGGGACTTTAGGTGCTTAAATGACTGAAGATTAACCATAACCCTTGTTCGAAAAACCTCGGCTTGACCCTGTATTCTGTGCCATCAAAAGGATTATCACTCACTGATAGCAGAATCCAGTTAAAACAAGGGACTTCTGTCCTGAGGCCGGTCCGCCAGCTCTCCCCTGGAGGAGCTCTGTGTGTTACAGTTTCCTCAGCAGAGAGAGATAAATGTAAAACATCCTTATGTAGACTTGCTTAACATTTCCTGCGACGCCTCCATTGTTCTGTGGGGAGATATGACCACCTCTTCTCTACCTCTTTCGAGCACTGCGAGCCAGATGGCATACATCAGTCGTAAACTGGATGTGATTACGAAGGTTTTCATCAGTTTTTATTGCCCTAGATTGTGCCTGGAATAATTACATTCTGTATTCAAGCTATACCCAGATGGTTGGTGTGCCAAACCTCTACAGTGATATTTATTAAAGCCTTAAAAAACATGGTTTATATCTCGAGCAGTCTCTATTTTAAATGTCAGTTGAATCCTGAGTGTCTGTTCTTATATGAAAGTCTTCAGCGCCTGGTTGATGTTTTACAGTTTGGATGAAGCGTCCATATTTCAGTTAAAGTTGCAGCAGAGCTTTAAAAAGTTTAGTAAACAGAAGTCACACTGCATAATGTGAGTACTGTGAAAGGCTTATTCTAGAAAACCCACTTGATCACCGTATAATGCTGCACTAAAGAAGCTAAAGTTTCTTAGTGTTGACTCACTTTGGGAACAGTTCACATTTCACTTAAAAGAGGCAAATAAATGTTTAATATACATGTGCAGTAATCTTTATCTCCACCGAGGAGGTCATGTTTAGGTCTGTTTGTCAGCAGGATTACAGAAAAACTCCTGGCCCAATTTTCATTCAACTTGGTGGAAGGGTGAAGCATGCATGGAAGAATTCATGTAAATCGATTTGAATGTTAACAGTGCAAGAAAGAACATGCTTTGGCATTTTTATCATGAAAAAATGTCTGTGAACATTGACTAAAACATGCTCTTATCTGTGTTTACAGTTAAGTCAAGTTGATTATATTTATATAGCCCAAAATCACAAATTTTACGGAAAATCCTTGTTTTTTGGAGCCAGCTAGTTAGAAAACTTGGTTAGCAAGGTGCAAAAATGAACGGTCAGGTAACTCCTGAGAGTGTCTTTTAGTACTATCGAATGCTTTTTTTTTTTTTAGACAACCAAAATTTTAGTTAAGGTCAATGAACTGAAAATACACTGTTAATGGAGGATTAAAGTTCTCAGAAGGATTGTCAATCTGTTTCACTATAAATGGGACAAACATGTATGAAATAAACATCATACTGTATTAAAAAAGACTTAATACTATCAATCTAGACCACTTTATTTGGAAAAACGTTTCCTGAGGTAATAAATCAAGTGAGAAACAAGGTAATTTTGTCATACATTTTCACCTTTTTTTACAACTAGTGGAGTCGCCCCCTGCTGGCTATCAGAAAGAATGCAGGTTTAATGCACTTCTGCACTGACTTCACTTAAATAACCTCCTCAAAGTGTTTTGTACCAGGACCAAAATGGAAGAAACCTCAGATAGAGCCATTAAGGAGGGATCCCTCTCCCAGGATGGACAAACATGCAATAGAAATCATACCAACGTAATAAAATGACCGTAATAAAATGACCGTAATAAAAGATCATTGATCGTGTGTTTTTATGGCCTCAGTGTGCAGTGGCTCACACTTGTGTTTATTTTCTCTGACTACATGTTCATCTTGCAGTTGCCAGCTCGACAGTACACACTGTGCTTAAATTGTTGCTTCCTGTAGGTGGTAAAGTGCCTGTAACCAACACTAGAATTTAATCTGGGCATACAGAGCACCATAACCGGATCGTCCCTGCTACACTCGGTTGTGATTTTGAATGATGCAACCAGGAAAAGAAGTGGAGCTTTAAAATGACCACAAATCTAATCCGTGTGTTCAGGTTTCATCTGGTCCTTAGACAATTTTGAGGCCAAAGGGTCTGAGAGGCGTAACCAGCTCTTTTATTCAGCACCCAGTGATTTTAAAAGAGCACTTTTATTCTCGTCTGATAGATTTTTGTGTCATGAGTCATAATAACTATGCTGTCTGAAAAGGTGAGTGTCTCTCAGAAATCCAGTAAGCATCCGTCTCTGCTTTATGTCAACATATTGCTGTTTTTGTGTGTGTATGTGAGGTTATCAGACCACTCACTGTTGTGTGTTGGCCTTTGTGTAAAGAGTTCCCAGCGGCGTTACTTTAAAACCCCGCTGTGTGTTTTTGTTGCCAGGTGTCCAGACGGCCCTCGCCCCAGCACGGTGCGACCGTGTCAGCTGCCCTGCAAGAAAGACTGTATCATGACCCCTTTCAGCGACTGGACGCCGTGTCCTGTTACTTGTGACGCAGGTAAAAAAAAGTACTAACCTCCTGCAAGGAGAGATGACACAGCTGATGTGAAGTAATACTGTGAATCACTGGAAAGAGCTTCCTTTTTTTAATTCACTGACCAATTGTGTTTCAATATGGTAATTTTCTGTATTTCTTTTTTAAAGTCTGATTAGTTTATTTTTTAAATGTTTATGATAATATTTGGCTTAATAGTTTCAGGCTAAAATGAGCAATAATATGATCTAAACATTCTCCATTACTAGTCCATATTATCAGCAACATGTAGTCCTGCTTAACACAAAAAATAGATATACTCATTATGCAGAAAACCTCTTTTAAAAGGGTTAAACTATTATAGAATAATATATTATGTATTGGTCAGTGTTGAGCCACTGTTAGATACATAATTGTAGATTATATCATATTTTCTTTTTATGTAAAAAGTAACAAGGCTCAAATAAATGTAGTGCTGGAAAAAGTACAATATATAGCTGAAAATCACTGAAACATGTTTGGTCCCTATATTAAATTTACTAACCAATTGTGTTTTAATACAAAAACATTTTCAGTAGTTTTCAGTCCGATTAGTTCATTTAAAAACATGGTGTTTATGACAATATTTAGCTTAATAGTTTCAGGCTGCAGTGAGCTATAATGTGATAACAAACAGGAATACTTAATGAAACATGTAATAGCCGTATCTCTAGAATGACCCACACAGAAGCTTGTTTAAATTAACTGTGTGCAAAAAACTACAGAGGTGGGACTCTCCACGCGGAGCCAGACACATTAAGTACCACATAAACACTTGCACTCACGTCTCGTTACACGTAATTAATTTGACAGATTGGCGTGTACGACAACCTTTGGGCCGACCTCTTTTAGGGCGCCTGGCAAGCCGACTCGCCCGTGGCTACAAGTGTCAGCAAGTTTCGCCGAGTTGTTGTTGTTTTCACGCTGTGAAAGAAAAACATTTTCAGATGAGGTCACCTCTGTCAGGCAGCCGTTGCCCAAGCTGTTGAGCGGAGGCAAGTACATTAAATTGATTTACATCTGAAAATCATTACCGTCCATATTTTGATGACCTCTCCGTGTGACACGGTGGTATAAATCTCTCCACTCTGAGCACGCTGCACCAATGGCTGCACATTTTAATTTGATGCTATCTATATCTTCACCTTGCGCAGAGAATTTCACACCGCCCACGTACAAAGGTTTAAAGCAGGGTTCAGGACTATCTGGAGGCTCATTTCATCTTAATTAACTACTTGAGGGCATCTCCACACATGTAAACAACATAAATTTAATCTGAGTCAATTCCAAGGCCTAATGGGATTTTTCTACATCACTGTTGTTGGCTTGATATCCCAAGTAATCAGACGTGCGTGTTGTCTACGATAGCTGTCCAATTAGATTTGGCAATAGTAGTCTCCAAGTCCATTCTTCAAGGACTATTAACAGAGCAGCCTAGCTTATCATTCTGACATGTTTCTCATCACTTTCCCATGCAGACATTCCTTATTTTAATTCAATAATTGTCTGTGTCTGCTCAGCTGGCAACGCTGTGAAGAGAAAGCAATCAAGGAAACGTCTTATCATCCAGCTGCCATCCAACGGAGGACAGGACTGTCCGGAGGTGCTGGAGGAGGAGAGGGACTGCGATGTCCCCAAAATCTGTCCAGGGTTCAGGTAAAAGTACCGCAGTGATCAGATAATGCTGATGGCAGGTTTCATGCTTCAGCTGACAATGCATCAGTGGTTTGAGCTGATTTTAAACCTTATTGTATTTCTTTTCACCCCCTTTTTTTTTGTGCATTTTCCTGTAATTTCAAACAAAGGGATGCTGTTTAAAACATTAATAAAAACAGGATGCATCAAATTCTAAATCTGGTATATATTTTCAAAAACAAAGCTTTAGATTTTAGATTTCAGTTTAGATATAAAACCATATCCTATTTTCATAAAAAGTAAAACGTAACCAGCGTGCTGTAAAATGTACATATTGCCCTAAAAAATGTAGGGGAGTTTAAATAGCATAACATTTTATAAATTAAGTACAAGTTTGTCCAAATTGTGCCTAAAGAGAGTATCTGGGTATTTGTACTTGTAACTTTCATCTCCTGACCACAATTGTGCTGCTACTTTTTATATGGTTAATATAATGATTAAGATAAAAGGCAAAAAATAAAGCCTAAGGTCGATTTGTAGTTGTCAACAGTCACTCTGTCATTTTTTAAGTTTTTTAAAAATTAGTTGCGTCTTTTTTCCAGCCGAGTGAGTCCTCTTGTTACATAAACGATCTCTGTAACTGTCATCTGTAATGTTTACTAGCGAGCTAGCAGCACCTAAGTGAGCCGGTTGTCCAGTGTAAATGTAAAGTTCAACAGAAATGTCCCAGGTAAAGCCTTTAAAAACACACATAATACCCACAATATCACTGTTTTGCACATACACCCGTAAAAAGTAGTGGTTGGGAGGGTTTAAATCCGGGGCTTTTAAGTCGCGATAGCTCGTAATAAGCTAATGTTAGCTCAAACGGCTAACCGTTACTGTGTACACCTATGCAGGGATGTTAGCATCATTAGGAGCAGTTAGTAGCCTACGGTCATAGATATATACTGTATTTAGATTTAAACACAATGTAATAGAAAGTAAATAAGTACATTTACTCAAGTACAGAACTTAACTACAATTTTGAGACACTAGTACTTGTGTATTTTCATTGTATGCTCCTTTATTTCTACTCTACTACATTTCAAAGGCAAATACTAAACGTTTTACTTCACTACATTTATGTGACAGCTGATGTTACAAGTTACTTTTCAGCGATGGTGGAAGAAATACTCAATAATTACTCTGTCAACATTGAAAATGGTATTGAAGTAAACAACAAATGTGTTGGCATCAAAATGTACTTGAAGTATCATAAAAGTTGTCATTATGCAGAATGGTGCATTTTAGACATATGTATGTTATATTATTGGATAATCATTATATACACATAAATGTGTAAGTCGTTTTAATGCTGCAGCTGGTAAATCAGTATATTTTATATACGGCTGTATAGCGTTGTCAATTTCAATACTGCTTGTATTGAATATATTTTGTGTATTGCTAATTCAAATCGGCTAAAGCTGCCAGATAAATGTGTTGATATTTGGATAGATAGATGGATAGGTAGATACTTTATTTATCCATTGTGGAGGAAACACAATATTTGCATCTGACATGTAGTGGAATAAAAGCATAAAGTACCCACAATTTGTACCTAAGTGGGGCACTTGAGTATATAAGTATATATAAAGCATTTCAAATTATCTCCCATGTTTACATGTTAAGTGCTTCAGTAATGGTACCATAATGTGATAAAGCAACACTTACAGCTGCCGTGAAATGTTGAATGTAGGACTTTTATGTGTAATTGGATAATTCTACACTAGAGTGTTGCTACTTATATTTAAATCACATTTTTGAAAACTTCTTCCATCAAGGTACCTATCTGGACTGGTAGTGGCAGCTACAGTTAAAAACAAAACAAAAAATGGCCAAAATGATATTTCTCTGGCTGCCTGTTGAAAACAGAGAGCTCAACAATAATGCTTAGTGGAATGATGTGTTTAATACAATGCACACTACAAAAACAGGCATGTCATTTCATTTCTACAAAATCATTGCAATATAAATGTTAATTTTGGGTTGAAAAAATTGATAATTTCCACAAATAGTTCAACCTTAGCAACTTTATTACATAATAACTGTTACGTGGTTTGGTGATGGTGTAATTCTGAACACTTTAGTTGCATTAATATAGATTTACTGTCCTGATTTATTCCAGGTGGAAAACCCACAAATGGAGGAAGTGCCAGCTGGTCCCGTGGTTTCTCAGACAGGACCGTCCTGGTGCGCAGGAGACCTGTGGACCAGGACTCCAAACAAGAGGTATAGGAACCAATCTCTTCATCTCCCACTCCCCTCCCCCGCATCTTCACTGAGCCGTTCCTAATCACCGTAAATTAAATTTTTGCTCATTTCGGTGCATCTGGAGCCCGGCCACGAGGCAGCAGATGGATGTGCCAAGGTTTAGAGAAAAGGCCAATTGACTTAGAGCACACATCAAATCCTCCCACTTACAAGACGCGACACGAACTGAGGCTGACACTCCTGAAAACGTCAACAAGAGACTTCCTTTCTTTTGTGCTGGTTGTTTTACTTTATTTTTTTATTTAGTTGTAATCCTCCTGAGTTTGGGAAGGAAATGTGCTCACTACTCATTGTGTGCCTCTTGAGACTCGTTTGACAGTTTGGGTTGTTTCACTGCTGAATTTTTTCCACCTCGGGCTCTTGTCATACAATTTTAATCAAATGTCTCTTGTTGAATTTTTGGAGAAGATGCTGTACCTTGCCTATACTGTAGTACACGACAGCTGAACCTCCTCTTCATATAGGCTTCACGCATAAGTGACAAGTACTTTAAAGGAGTTGCGGCTCTCCCACTTGAAAAGCATATTTCCTCTCGCCTTTTTATAGAGGATGGATGTACCATGTAGTCCTGGGAGGCTTTCATAAAAATTCAATTTCAGGGGGTCACGCAGAATGATCAATTTCATTATGTTCCAGCTCCTATATATGGCCATTATTAGTGCTTATATTTCTGTTTCGTCTTCGCTAGCTCATATTAATGGATGTAAGAATCAATTTATTCATGAAAATGCTTTAAGGTCCACTTTGGACATACTCACCATCACAATATTTCAGATTCTGTGCAGCTTTGTACTGATTTGATAAGATGTGACACTTGATGTCTGGACCCTCCTGCACATTTTTTCACCCCTCTGACACTTTAAAATGGCAGAAATGATTTTGTCATTGACTTAAACCAAATGAGACACACTGTCCTTTCTGCTCTGTGTTTTGTCAGACAGTGCATTGTGTTGTTTACCTTGGACAGAGGCTTTCCTTTGGGGGGAAAACACACACAGCACTATTAAACACACAGAGAGCATGTGCTTGTCTCTCTCTCTCTCTCTCTCTCTCTTGCACACACACACACACACACACCCACACTCACAAGATAAAACCTGACCTAACACACCAGCAGACGGAGGCTTTCCAAACCAATAGCAGGGCCCACGGGGGGTTCAGCAAAATGTGCTTAGAGATTGATTTCTTTATGAAGGTACAGCCCTGCAGAACGTCTACATCACAAGAAAATGAAATATTGCAGCAACACAAGTAATACCCTTTATTGAAAGAACAAAGAATGGGGATGATGCAAGCCAACACAAATTGACTCGTGGGCTTCAAACCAATTGAGGTAGAGATGCTTTTGTGTCTGCTCGGCTTATAATTGTTATTTAGCTCCCCGTGAGATGTAATCTGAATTACACAGCTGTGATCTATTTTTCATTGACTCTTTAGATGGCCACTTCAAATCTGTATTTAGTGTTGTGTTGCTCACCAGTCGAGGGAAGAAGTATTTGGATCTCTTACTGTACTTAAAGGGGCACAGCAGTGATTTTTCACTTCAAAGTCATTTTACTAGTAACAGGGAGTACTTAACAGCCTGTGAAAACAGTTATGATGTGTTGTGTGGCCCCCGGGGAGCAAGTCTGGAAAAATTTGTATGATGATGTTTTCATGAAAATTGCAAAAAAAAAGACCAAAAAAAGAGCCAGATCTTGAGCTGTCCTCCTGCAGCTCTCCCTCTCTGTCCGAAGCCCCTCCCAGCAGCTGATCACAGCCATATGCACGCGCTTCATTTACTTTGCTGCTGTTTTCTTTGCAAAATGGTGTCCTTATTCTTTGAGATGACATCTTGTGATTCTAGGCTCTTACTCGCTGCATAAACATAAAATAATGAATGAGCTGCAGTCCTGAGCTGTTGGCTGTGGTTAGCAGAAGGCTAAACTATTTTAAATCTCTCAGTGCTTTATTGATATTTACATGCATTTTATTGCATTTCTTGTAGCAAATGTTTCCATTGCTGTTGTAGCAACTTTGTCTGCATGATTTTGAATTTTGAATTTTGAATCCGGCTTTCCCGATCTGATAGAACGTGACCATCTGCATTTGTAGAACAGCCAATACGATCTCTACCAAACAAAGATTTTTCTTCAATCTGCAGAATAAGAATTATAGACCGAGACATCACTGCAGCACCATAATACTTAATTCAGGATGATATTTGACATGTATTTTGCCTGTAACTGCCTTAAACGGTGCCTCCTGTCTTTTGGTTATTGCACTGCTCGATATCACACCTAATTCATTTCCACTTTTATTGCAATACGTCATTGTCTTACACTTTTCAATACTTGCTCTGACAGCAAATCAATCTGCTGAAACAATAAAAGATAAACCACTTTATGGCCTCCCACACATTATAATGAAGCCTCTTTGACCCGTCTTCCTCTAATTCTTCCAGCTGTGTCCTGTCGCCAGCTGGACGGGACGCAGGCCGACATCAGCGCGTGTCTGAAATTCGCCAAGGCCATGCCTTCCATCACTCAGCGCTGTCAGCTCCCCTGCCAGGATGACTGCCAGCTGACCAACTGGTCCAAGTTCTCGTCCTGCACAGCTGACTGTGTGGGGGTCCGCACCAGAAAGAGGGCATTGATAGGTGAGAACAGAGAGCAGCACAGCACAAACAATGGGCTGTTGTTTTGGGCCCTTTTTCAGACAAGCTTATTTGCTCTGTAGTTAAAGTGTTGGTGGGGTACCAGGCAGTTTAGGGGGTAATGTTTATGGGCAGAACTCCAAAAGAAGAGCAGTTAGGTTAAACACAAGGTTGTAAATCTGTGCAGGTAGCTCTGGCACGCTAAATGCTCCAGTGGGATTAAAGCAACAAATCTGTAATAACGCCTCAGCCTCGGTTATCCATCAGGGCGTCCCCGGACAGTCGCCCTGTGCATCACAGTCATAAAAGCAAAAATGACAAGAGTGCTGCAGCATTAAGGCACCTCGACAAGAGGTTACTGGGGGGAGAAAGTCAACTTTAAACTTGAGAAAGAAGATCAGAAAAGCTTTTATGATGTGATATCTTTTGACCTATTCACCCAAGTGTGAAAGAGCACAGAGGTCATGTAATGCATTTAAACACTGCAGAATCCTGCAGCTGCATTTGGGAAAAGTTTTCAGTAATATGTTAGATGTTGCCCATTTCCTGACAGAAAAAAGTTTTAATGTGTGCCAGAGTTATTTGTATCCTCTTCTTAATCTTAGCAATTTTTGCTCAGTCCAAAACAAAACCTTTTCCTTAGAGTGGGTAGAAAAGGTGAATCATTATGTGGAGCACAAAAAATGTTTTTCTGCTGCCTGTTGGTCACTATGACCTTTACAGGCACATAATAGCATGATATACAGCAGTTTGCTGCTTAGAGGCAATTAGCAACAACAAGCTGTGGTCCTTATGCAGGAGAAACTTATCAAACCTTAACTGGAATTATTTTCATGCCAAGGTTTGTTTTGCATGAT
>CAFUXE010000830.1:12814-31842 GCA_903364295.1 Serranus cabrilla | reverse complement strand
AAAAAAGTAACATCCATCCACAGAAGCAGAACACGAGTGAAAATGCTGCTTCCTTGAGACTTGAATAAATGCTCCTCTCCTTTTGCTTCCTGCTCCTGTCTAAATCTGCGTCTCACCTGCTTTCCTGCTCCGCTCGCACTCAGGGTGGTTAAATCAACAGCAGCCACCTGCCGAACGCTGGCAAATATTAGCTACATGTGGTAAAGCTGTTTACTCTATTGACAGGTGACAGTCCTCATGTGAGCATCACAATCCACTTTAACATAATAATAGAAACTGGAGCTGAAAGACAACAATGTTTTCAAACCATCATTGAAGCTCTTCTTTTACAAATACATTTATTCTTTCATGCTCCTAAAATATTACAAATATTATAAATCATAATAATATAATAATACACATTTTTTCCCCATTAAACTGATCAAATCTACTATATCTACTATACAGTATCTGTCAAAAGTTTGGATACACCTTCTCATTCATTGGTTGGTCTTTATTTTTACTAAAACATTACTGTTTCGTCTCACTCTCCTCAGTGTCATGTTCAGTAACAGCAGGCAGCCGTTTTCAGCAGGAGATCTCTAAAAAATCCACTGTACACTACCTGCCACACACCAAATGGCAGAGAGGCAAAGCTCAAAACTGGCTGCCAAATATAGTGGAGCATTTAGCAGCGAAAAAGCCAGATATTTCCCTCAGGAGGCGGTGGACAGCAAAACACAGCTAAAGCAGAGCGGATGTTGGATTTAACATTTGTCAGGTGGCCAGAAACAACCGCAGATGGATGCTAATGTCACTCTGTAACTGCTGAATGTGTAAATAAGCAACTGTTTGCTAAAAAGGTGATAATATTTCAGCTTTCTTTTTTTCCCCCCTGTTACCCCAAAGTGGACATAAAATCAATGAATGCTGATTTAATCCAGTAAAATTTAAGCTTGACTTCATGGACGTGGCAGAAACATTTAACTTGTAAATAAGATAAATAAGACACATTTGGATACTGACATTTTTATGTAGTCTCATTTGTGTAAAAAAATAACACGATCAACACAGCTATGACATAAAAATGTTCAAATCATTTGGCATTTAAACAGTGAGCACTGAGCAGAAAGACCTGAGAGATCATCAAATTCACTTATAAAGACCTGTAACTTGACTTGTCTTGACTTGGACTGTAAAGATCACAGTGGTGCTGAAAAATTGATTTATGCTACAGTTGCACCTACTGAGGTCAGAAAGAACTTGTTGACTGTGTTGTATTGTCTTTTATTTTTAGTTATCTTTAGTTATTATCATCATGTTGTAGTACTCACTGCTGTGTGGGTGAGAGCTGATGCTGCTCAGAAAGCCCTGACCACCTGGTTTTTGCATATTTGTAGTCAGAATGAAGGCATTTGCTGAGTCAGACCAAAAACAAAAGTACAAACAGTGTTTTTCCCCGTGTGACTTTTGTCGAGAGAAATAAAGAAATACAGAAAATTCAAAGAGTGACTGTTTGTGTTGTTGATGTTTTCACCTACAGGCCTCTGCAATGTGATTTCTTAAGCACCTTTACTGCCAGTTTTATGAAAACTAACATCCCCAAAAAATAAAATGTGAACATGTTGTGTTTCTCCTCAGACTGGAGCACATGTCAGCTGAGTCCTAACGCTGTGTGTGGGAGCGGCATCAAGACACGGATGCTCGACTGCGTTCGCAGCGACGGCAAATCGGTCGATATAAAATTCTGTGAGGAGGTAAGACGTGCAAAAAATCCTCAAGTGCCCCTTTTTTTTATTTTCTACTTCAATGTCTCTTCTTTGGCCAGTTCAGCTCAAAGTTTCCGTCTTTGACACGCTCATTTTTCTTAATGACTTAATCACATCAGTCATTACAATGTATTGTCGTAGCCTTCCAGTACTATTAGGCCCACAGCAACATGAAATATTCAGAAGTATTCCCATGCAGAGATTGTTGTCGTTGCTGCAGGCTGAGCGTTTTATTCATTCATAATGTGTCTCGGCTCCCTGTAATTGTAGCCGGCGGGCTGTGGCAGAGCCGTCCCCACAGCTATTTAACCCTTGGCCCACTTCATCATCTGGCTCATTCACAAAAACACATTGTGTCAGAACGGCTTTCACCGCAGCCTCCGTATTCCAACTCTGCTGGCCTGATGCTGCCCGGCGCAGTCTGGCCCCTGCCAGAACAAAGGCTTCTGGGAATTGTAGTGCTGAGAGGTCAAGCTGCTGTCTGGCCGTAACAGATTGAGTTGGCTGTGATGTGACTGTGCGCTTGTGTTGCAAACGGTTGATGATGAATTAACCCGTTTAATTTCCTGCAGCTGAATCTGGAGAAGAAGTGGCAGATGAACATCTCCTGCGTGGTCGAGTGTCCCGTCAACTGTCAGCTGTCGGAGTGGTCGGCCTGGTCGGACTGCTCGCAGACGTGCGGACTGGAAGGTAAGACGAGGAGAAGATCAATTCAAACTGTGCAAACCGCTGTTGACATTTAGCTGACATTTCATATTTTGAGCAATTTTTCAGTGTGATCTAAGAACTGACAGGACTCCCCGGCACTCGAGGATAAAAATCTGTAGAACCTTTTATTAACAAGACACCTTCTCTAGGCCTCCTTTTCATCCTCAGTTAAGCATAATCTAACAGAGATCACTGCACTAATATGTATTTTTATTACTCTTGTTATGTGCAATAAGATCACAGTCAAAAAGCAAAGTACAGAAAAGAAGCATATAAACTATAATATCAGGGACAAATATAAAGCCTCTTTACATCAAAGCTGGTATCTATCTATGTATCATGATGCTGAATCAGCCAGACTGAGCTCACTGAGTCACCTTACTGTCTTCATGGCAAATGGCCAAACACATCCACTTGTTGAATTTACAACAGGGGCCAGTGACTCAGCACAAATGAGGCTGGCCTCTTAAACATCACTGATCTGCATTCAGTTCAGTCTTTACAAACTCCTGCTGTGCAGCCAAACAATTGCCCAGAATCAATCACACGTCTCCAAAATTAATTTTTGTCTGTGTGTCCTTGGGAAATCCTTCTTTGTGTAACAATCATGTAGCTTCAGATTAGATTCACACAAAGCACAACAGACTAGAAATACAGTCACCAAACACAAAGGAAGTATGTTTACATGAAGATAAATCTAATGATGTTTATCCTTAATGTCAAACATACATGTTGAATGCATTATCTTCCACATTTTCACGCTTTTGCAACACAGATTTTAAATTAGTATTGTTTGCAAACACTAGATTAAATTAATTCTAAATTCACAGTAATATATGTGAAAATATATCATTTTAAATGGTTTACAATAGGGATGTTAATTTAGATTTTTGCCCACCCTTGTTTTAACCAATAAGATGAAAATGCACCTTAGACTTCTGCAGCTGCAACAATAAACAGACCAGTTCTTAGTTTATCTATTGGTCTTTTATCCAGAAGTAACAACAGGTGGACATGCTTTGAAACAACAGACGTTTGAACGGTTGATTATTAACATTCTTCGTCTAAAACATCCCTGATGGAAGAAACATCTGCAGTGTGTTTCGTACGACGCCCCATTCATTAAACCCACAAGAAAAGAGAACAAGTTAATCAGTTAATATGTCCAGCAGCAAGGGTCACGTTGAACTAAACTTGACAATGTCATCAAGTAGATGACAATAACATTGTTAATGTAGTGTGATAATGTGAAGAGGCGGACATGAGGTTAATTATCATGACTCCCATTATGACCCAAATGATATTCCCATCTAATTATTCTTCATGTGAGCGCTGATGTCGCTCAGAAAGCCACTCGAACTCTTGGTTTGGTGACAGAATGGTTCAACTTTAATATTTACAGTCCTCTCTGAAACGACTGAAACAGCCAGTTCCTTTATTTTTACTGAAAATATTTGGGTTTGACATCAAAAGATGAATGATTTGAACAGATCTGGATGTAAATACCTGCAGATAAAAGCTGAAATGCTGGTGTCATGTTCCTCTTTTGATGTCAAACCCAAATGTTTTCAGAGAACAGCGGAAATAAAGGAATTGGCCTCGCTGTTCCCAATAGTTTCACAGGGGATTGTAATTATACTCTATTTCATGTTTGTTGCACAGAAAGACTTTTTCTTCTGCATTAGAGTACTTCTGAGAAAAGGTGCCACTTTTTTGTTGACAGTCCCTCCGGTGCTTGCAACATGAAACAATCAAATACAGAAAATGCATCAGAGTCGACTTTATGATGCGAGAAGAGAAGCAGAAGTGGTTTTACTCAGCATCCCCAAGTTGAAATGATATACATGTAAGAATGTGAAGCAGGTAAAAAACATACAGGTCTCTGTGTGTGTCAGGGTGTTTTTTGCTCTTTTACATTTTACTCACTGTGGCTTGGCATTTTTCTGTGCAGAATAACAGTTATAATGACATAATTACTTAAAAGATAAAAATGCAAGTTGAATTTCTGTATTTTTAAAACTTTTCCCACAAGTGTTGTGAATATTGGGGGAAGAAATGGGTCTCCACATATTATGCATATTGAATTGATTGCATTTGTACAACCTCTCTTGTCCTGTCCTCTCCTCTCTGCTCTGTGTAAACAGATTTTCAGTGAATATTTGTCTCGTGACCAATCATGTCAGCAGAATCAATCGTTGTTTCCCAGGAGGGCAGAATTTAATGTTTTTAATAAGATCTAGTTATTCTAAATGGTTTATTTTTGCCATGTTTTAAATTGAAATTAAAGTGATTTTGACAGAAATATCAGAATTCTAAGCTTTGTTTTGGTTACTTTTTTTAACGGAAACTTGCGTAACTGTTTTTACAGTTTCTTTCCACAATAAACTGTGTATTTGGTGACCTTTTAAAGGAAATATACGTTTCAGAGGGTTAAAAACCGTTTCCACATGCAGAACTGTTTGTCCTCGGTTTGTTTGTAAGGAGCCCATTGCATCAACATTTCTCGCAGCAAAGTACTGAAACATAGTGCCGCTGAGTGAAAACATGCATGCTCAGCAGAACGTATTTGCTTGGATAACATAAAAAGTCCCATATCAGACACTTCCTGCTCCCTCTGGAGGCATTTGGCCAGAAAAACTCACAAAAGCAAAAGAGAGGAAGTGTTTATTTAAGAGTCTTCCCAGTTGACCGGCGAAAATTTGTCCTCCTGTTGCCGGGTTGTTGTTCCCGGCGGTTCACACAATTGATTCTGTCCCATTACATCTTCCTGCTCCTCAGGGCTGTGGGGAGCGCTTTGAAGAAGAACCGCTACAGCGATAGTTGCTAAATCATAAGGAATAAGTTAAAGAAAGGCTGAAGGAGCAGAAGGGGGCCTTATTTGATGTGTTTGTGTGTGTATGTGTGTGTGTGTGTGGGGGATGCTCTCTTGTTGGAATAGGATATGAGGTACAGTTTGTGTGAACATGTGGGAAGTCTGATTTGTGTTTTATGTGTTGAAAGGTGTCGTAGGTTGGGTAAGGTGTATTCTGAGGTGAGCAGATTGCTGGCTACGCAGTGTGAAAACTAGAGTGGGATACGCAGCAAATGAGCGGCTCTGAGATTGAAGAGTAGGCGGTCTAACACAGGAAGGTTGCATTTTAAAATATGTGTGTGTGTGTGTGTGTGTAGGCTTTCTGTATTGAGATTTCCAACTAATTCATAGCTTCAATTCTGCACTTAAATCAAACAGTCTCTGAGGTGTTAGCTACTGTAATGTTCTGGATTTATTTAAAGAGAGTTTGCTGATTGATGAGGAAGAAAAGGCCATTTTACTCAAGTGGACCAAGAACCAATCAAGGTGGCAGAGAAAAAGTGCAGTATTTCAGGCTGCTCCGTTAAGTGAAGTGCTTTTCTGCACAGCACCGTTAATTTAATGCCTTCGCAACAAACACATACACTTTAAAAGGAGCTGTTTACAGAGAGAATAGATGACTGCTGTGGTCATTGCATGTGCCAAAATCTGTTTGCTTTTACCTTACTGTGCAGAAAAAACTGCCCCATGACATGCTGTATAACTGTATCATTTTAGGAAGAAATCAAAACCTTTTAAGACTTAGCAGAAAATTAATAACTGAACATTAATCTAATGTCCTGCTGGTAAAGTACACGAGTCAAGTTTCAGTACCAGGAAAGAGAATTAGTCAGAGAGGTCTGTGTTGTTGTTGTTTTCTCTCGCTGGAGTGGTGCTTAATTTTATCCATCTAAATGCAAATTGCATTATTGAACAATATCATTTACAAACAATTAGGCAGCGCAAATATGGCGACACAGATCTTTGGCATCTTGTCTGAGGGGAGCTCGAACAGAAGAGGAAAAACAATGTGTAAATATGAAAAATACACTGATGATGTGACTGCTTGTGTGTTTTGTGCAGGTAAGATGTGGCGGCAGCGGGCGGTGGTCCAGGCCTCTCAGGGCGACGGCCGGCCCTGCCCCTCTCAGATGGAGCAGTGGAAGCCCTGCCCTGTCCGACCCTGCTACCGCTGGAAGTACAGCCCCTGGTCCGAGTGTCGGGTGGAGGTAGGTCAATAAATCATAACATTATGGCATAATGCAGGGGCATTAAATATTAATGATGGTATCGACCTCTGTCAGCTACAAGAAATGCAGCTCTGACAGGTCCCGGGCTCGTCTGAGATCAATACGCACATGAGTTTGAGCCAGAAAGTGGATTTTAGAAGACAGAAATCTCAGCACCTGGACAAAAATAATGGAGTCTTTAGTATTGATGAACATCCCCATCGAATCCCTGCGCATACAGTTATTTTGCGAGATGGACAGTAAAAATCAATCTAATGCACTTTTAACGCTGATACATTATTGTAAACCGATATCTTTGCCAGGAAATTTGGCTGCCTGTACACTTCATTTTGACTTGTGAGCCACTAGGTCAGATTATTAAAGCAGTCTGCTGCATCGCTTTATGACATAAAAGAAAAACTTTGCAAGCATGAGTGTAGTTTTATTGGACTACGGGGAGACGTGTCACCTCTTATAATTCATTTAGGGCACTTGTCCCTCTCAGTTAGCTCCATCAAGTGTCCAATAATCAATCGAATACTTTTAATGTGAAGTAGAAGCAGCAGCAGGGAAGCAGCCAGTACAGTGAACACAAACCCTGGAGGTAACTTCTGCAGTGATTCATGTCCAACAAAGACGAGGCAGAAACTTCTTTTTGTTGATGAACTGAATGAAACTTTGCCAAGAAAAGTGTTTGAAGATCAGGAAAAAAAGAGCATCTTTGTACAGGTTTTAATTAAGTATGAAGTGGTGTTTGATTTTTCCTTTGATTTCAGAATCTGGACTGAAAACTTAAAACTCCTGTCCTGCTGTTAGAAAAGCTTACTGTCCATAAGTTAATTAGTGCAAACTGGATTGAAGGTTCTGTGTGCAGTTTTTAGAAAAATGATACCACTGGCCAGGAGGAGAGTGCAGTCAGCATCCTGTTACACACTTGCACCATGTTTACGTATCATTGTGTTCATGCATGTGACTATCAGCTAACACCAGATTCATGCCGTGTAGTAGCAGCAAGCTGGCTAACCTTAGCTTAGCTTAGGATAAAGACAGTTAGTAGAAAACAGGTTGCATCATTTATACTAGTTTGCAGTCAACACAGTTTGTTATAATGTTGTATTTTAATGTTTTGTAGTTGCATATTGCTGCTAGCTTGGCCAGGTTTCTCTTGTAAAGAGATCTGAATCTCAATGAGACATCCTAGTTACATACAAGTCAAAAAAAATATATATATAAATGATAAATAATGCCAGGTGGGGCACGTGTGATTCTGGGGAACATGCTATTTTTTTTTGCCGTACCTTTTAAAACCACGGGGATCCCGGTGACACCGCGGCGCACGTGTATTTCAAATTACCGTAACTCACCGCTACTTCGTGCAATTTTAATCATTCCAACTGCCGCTGAAAGCTGTGAAACGGGGTTTTCTGATGCTATTACATGCATTACGGTAATGACTGAGTGCCGTGACGGGAGACGGAGGAAATGAGCAGCAGCTGCACGGAGCGTTTGTTTGACAGATTTCAGTCAAACTTTTGGTGCGGTTTCTTGGAGTTTAGCAGCGTTTTAAAGATATATTCTGTGTAAGTAAATCCGAATCTTGTAAATAATAGTTTCAGTATTTTTTCCTGAAGTGACAAAAGATATAAGGAAAAAGTGCACTCTGTGCCACAAAAGCACACCTTGGATGTGTGATGTGTGTCATGTGGGTCTCTGTCTTCAGGTGGACAGGAATCTCAGAAATGTTCAATCTGCACTTTTCAAGAATTTAGAAAAAGAAAGTTGAAGAAAATTCAATTCTGTTTTGTCCGAGCTGCTCGTTCGGTACCACCACGGCTGAAAACATTTCTAGGGGAAAACTGAGTTTTCTATCTGCATGTCAGCCACGATGACTGGTATCAATTTGATAATAGAAATTAATAAGAGACGCTTTTACCTTCATCGATTGGGGGGCAGACATGCCCATCAGTCACAGATTGCAGCTTTAAAAAGCTTTAAAGTGTCCATGAATATTTAATATGGTTTATGTTTTTATGCACTTTGTAAAAGGCAGCACACTTTAATAACGTCAATATTTATTTTTAAACTACATCATTATGTGTCATCATTCTGTTTATTGTAATTTGGAGAAAACCAAAAGTTTTGTTAACTTAGTATAAATTCGTAGCTGTAGGTTCATGTGACTCATCACCTTCCTTCTTCTTCTTCTGTGGTGTTCTTTCCTGTCAGAGCGTGGTGTGCGGACACGGCATGCGCTTCAGAAACCTGTCCTGCTTCGTGTCCGACGGCTCCGGCGACGGCGAGGGCAGCCTGGTGGACGAGGAGCTGTGCAGCGGCCTGGAGCTCGCCGTCGACGGAGACAAGCAGATCATCCTGAAAGAGGCCTGCACCCTTCCCTGCCCAGGTAACCACGCTGCTCAGAATATGTTGATGTTGAGCTTCCTGTGCTGCATGAGCAACCTCGCAAAGTCATTCCCAAACACAAGGATAGAGTAGGAGCTTTATAAGCATAGTAAGGATGTTTTCACAACCTATTATTTATATGTTGGCAGTAGCGGTGTGTATGTTTGTATGCTGTGCATGAATGTAGTCACATCTGAGTCTTGCATTTAATTGCCCATATAAATCTATGAATCTTTACATTTTTACTGTCTTTAAGTTAATATAACATTGCATTCACAGTGTTTTTAACAGTTCAGTGGAGCCGTGAACACCCGAGCATCAGACACGTGTTTATAAAGTCAAATCTTAACCATTAAAGCAGCAGTTTGAGCTCTATACAAACATCTAAGTGCAATAATCCATTACAGCTGTGTTTTGCATTGCAGAGCTGCTCTCAGGTTCAGCCGGCAGAACACAGACGTCACTTTGCGATGCACAACACAGTCAACACATGTCAGCGGTTTGAATTATATCACAGAGCAGACACTAAAAATACCTTTGTTACAGGGTAGATTTTATTATCTCTAACCAATAGCACTCAGTATCTATTCATGACCTCTAAAGTGAGAGGTAGGCGCTTACCTGGAGGCAGAATAAATGGACTACATTATAGCTGAAGCTTTGTATAACTGTACTGTTTTATACACGTTACATTTACTGGTGGCTTCTGTATTTCACAGACAGCCCTCTGCTTTCCTCTGTCAGGGAAGTTAGTCTCCACTGGATTCCTCAAACATGTTTGAGATGAATATTTATTTGCATTTAAGGCTGCTCGACCATGGAAAAAAACAGACCCTCAATTATTCATTAATTACCATGATAAACCACTTATTCTGAAACATCATGCATGGGTGGAACTTTAAAAAAAGGTTTTTTTTTTACTTAATTATATTTAAATGACAAACGGACAAATATAATATATTACAACATTAAAAAAAGAATTGTATACATAATACAACAACATTTAAATAAATAAATAAAAATGAAAAGAGAGGGAGATCATTCAGTAAAATAAATATTTAAATAAAAAAAATTTAAATTTAAATAAAATACATATTTGTTTAAATAAATAAAAATAAATAGAATCAACTATGATCCTATGTGCATTTCCACAACCTACTAAAAACTACAAAAACACAATATAAAAAGGACGGCATAAGATTTCAAACACATGGCAAAACCAGAGCATCTCTGTAAAAGGGAATGAGGCTCAATAATTGTTTAATCTTGATTATCTTGCTGTTCCATTATTGTTAGAAGCCAAACTTCAGTAAAATGCTCATCCCTACTTTCAGTTTTGCCCATTTTTCCCAGTTAACTTGATGTTTTTGAAGTATCTGAGATATAAATCAACCATTTCTTTTCATCTCACAGTGAGAAATCTCACATGAAGAGTGAAAAACAGTAGTGCAGGAGTCAGAGGATGATCCCTCACAGGCCTCCCACCAGCCAACTCTGTTAGTTGTGTTTGTTGACGCGCCAGAGGCTCCGCTGTCAGGACATATTTTCTGTTTTATGTGGAAGGCACAAACTATTTGGACCACCTGCTCTTTCAGTGAAATAGACCGAGAGGCGAATCCAAATGAAAGCTGTGACCCCCTTCAATTCAATTTATTCCATTTGTACAGTTTAGCAACATCGAAGCAAAGTGATTAAAACACACACACACTTACACACACACACACACGCAGATAAAATAACAGAAAAACAGGGTTGCAATCAATAATCTGTGTGGGCGAGATAACAAAAACCCTGAGGGCTTTTACAAAAGACAAGATGGCACGCTGAGCGACAACCTCACTGAATAACAATCTGCTCTGCTGTAAATGACAATAAAGTGTAGATTTTATGCATTTATTCATCTCACATCTGAATGGAGACGCTGATTGAGAGGAGAACAGATTGAGGAAGTGCTCTCAGTGTTATAATGCCGGCATGGCTTGTGTGAAACAAGGTGCAGCTCCATCGTAGATATACTCCCTGTTAATAAGTTAATGTGGCACATTTCATACATAAAGGCAAGTCAAAGGGATTCATATGTTGCATGAAAGGCGTTAAATAAGAAATACAGCTGGATCCGTCTGGCACTGGGACATGAAACAGTATTTTCCTGGTTGTCACGGTCCAGTGGGAGTTATAGGGGGTCCAACCATCAGCCAATCAGCACCGTGGGTGGCTGTGGTTTAGTTGTCATGAAGCTGTCTGTATAGACATTATCGTCCAGTGTTGTAGTTTGTTCGTGTGTTGCTTCAGAGGTATACTGGTCATCTGGCATAAAGTTTTGGTCTTCATCTTTGCTGTGGATCTTTATTTATTTTCATGCAGAATCAGAATCTGAATCGGCTTTATTGGCCAGGTATGTGTGCACATACTATCATTTTTAATTTTAACATTTCTAGCTTTTTGTGTGTTCCATCATTGGGCTCACTGGGCAGTCGCATTCGAGTTACTTAAACTTGTATTTATAGGTAATTGTGTGGCTGTCAAGGGGTGCATAAATTGTTTTGACTATGAAAACCCCCGAAAAAGGACTCTTTCACGATTTAATCAACCTGGTTTGATTTCATTTGGCAATTCTAGAAGAGCTGCACGATGTAATTATTTTATACCTATTCAAGTTAGCACAGGGCTTAACTGGACGTTGACAATTCTGTCAGATCAAGACATTAAAACATTTCACATTTAAAGGATAGAAGCACAATTTAACTAGAAGGAGGTTTTCGGGGCAGTTTAGGCTACGTCTGTCTGTTCAAGGAGGGGGGATCAAGGATTCTTCCATTTTTAAAAAGTTTTTCTTATCCAGTAGGAGGACAGAGTATCATCTGCTGACACACTGAGGCAAATTTAGGATTTTCTGTCTATATAAATAAGATTTAATTGGACAGGAGGCTAGTTAGAGTGTGACTCGTGGTGCATATTTCTGTCTGAGTCTGACCCAAGTTAGAAGAGACAACGAAGAGCAAGGATAACTGATCAGGTGACTCATGAAATATGATCAGCAAGACGTTTTTCCAATTATTCCAACACCACATGAAGGCTGCAGAAATGCCCTTTCTCGCAATGATAACAGAAGTCAAAAATAATTCATGCATCCACCCCGTCGATTTGGATCTGCTCCAGAATTGAATGGGTTCTCTGTTGGCCTTTGCTGCATCCTTCCCCAAAGTTTGATGTGAATTGAGCCTTATTAAAATCACTTTTATTTTCTTACAATCTGTTTGGGTGTTTAGCTTTTACATTCTTATTCATATTTTCAAACAATTTGTTTTTTAGTTTCAATGGAACTTCTTTAATGTGTAGAGGAAAGGCTTTGAGGATGAGGATTAATCGAGGAGTTTGGTGAAAGTAATGTTATCTTGTGTAAAGTTGGCTGGAGGTTGCTGGAGTGTAAACTTTCCAAATCCAATTAAGAGCCCAACAGAGCTGACAAAATCACCCTGAGCTGTCTAGGACCTGTTTCCACACATTAGGTAAATACTTCACAGTGTTTGGTTTTGGAAAGGCGATTAGAAAAAGACACTACGCTCTTAACCTCTTATTGCTCAATGTACTGCTACAGCAAGTGTGGAAATCCAAAGTTTGACAGACCTGCCATGACTCATTTAAATGTTTAAGTCATGGCTGGACATGAACTGTTGAGGAGAGCAGTTTAACTAACAGTCACTTGACTGTATTTCCACGTTGGGCTTAGTTTTGTGTTGTACACATGATTGTTAAAGATTTACAATCTAAACTACACATGCAAAATGTTAAGCTTCAACTCAACTGAAGTGTAGAACAAAATCCTAAACCAGACTCGTGCCATATGCCATGTGGTTGATGCCTCAACCCACAGCTCGTTAGTGTGCCATGTGTGCACACATTTTCAGCACGGGTAGCCCCAGCAGGTAACAAACCCTCAAAGCTGGCAGTGCTGGTGCACGATCGACCTGCACAGGATGACTTTTTTATTTCGGTGAGTGGTTAGGTCTCGGCACTGTCTTGGTGCTGAGCTGACATCTGTTGTGATTTACATGATATACGACCTTGCAAAGCAAAAGCTGTGAAATATTTACAGTACACAGATGCATAGTTTGATTTAATTACTGGAAGTCTTAGAGTGGTTTACTGCCGTCTGGTTTGCAGAGAAACCAGCCCAGGTGTCAGTTTGAGTCTAATGTAACTTCTCCTTTTTCCACATGAAGTAGAAATCAAAAATCAGAAGCATATCAGACTTTTCCTTCAGCTCTCTGCTGGATTTCTGCATCTCTGTGTCCATGATTAATATAACAAGAGTGTGATTCAACTTACTGTAAATTCTTTATTTAGCTCGACCGCAGAGATGTCAGGCTTTAATTCCCAACTTCCCCTGCACTCATAAATCTATTTTATCATATTTTAGTAAGACGTCTCCCTGTTAATCCAATCTGCGGATGATATTTGGTGTTGATGCAAAATCAGCCCCTACATGCCGTCTGGACACATTCTAGTCACGTCATTCTTGACAATCTTCTGCTCTTGGTTTCTGTTTTTAACAGAAATGCTGTTTTACTTACTAATAAATTAATTAGTCCGCTCTGCTTTGCAGTTTCTGCACAGATGTTTCAAATTAAAAACTTTCAGGCAACTCACAAGCTGCGCTCCAAAATGCATTGTTTTTTTTGCCTTTAGTACTGCCTTTACAAAGTATTTACTGTTGCATACATGATGCATACACTTCTTTACGACACCTTAAACTTTGACATCATATGCATGCAGTGCAGAGGATTGTGGGTAAGAAAAGCCAGAAAAGCATGCTGATTTGCATAATGCAGAATGCAGCTGGATGTAGTAGGACATCCTGGTACTTCCTGCATTTGACATACTGTGAATTGGGACACATTTTATTCTGGGTTTTGAAATGCACAGTGAGTTTCACTGCCTGCAGCTTAAGAGAAATAACAGCAGTAGAGGCATCTGAAAGTATTAAGTTAGTATTAACAGCAGATTGGTGATTACCTACAATATGCTGTTGCAGTGATAGAATTAGTGCTGCAGAAATGTGCATCCTAGGTTTATAATGACAGTGCTGGTTAATATTCAAGGTAAGTTACGGCGCCTTTGTTCGCAACTGGATTTATTTGTTCATGCCGGCCACAAAACTCTGACATCGTTTGCATAAAGAACTTCTATTTGAGAATGTAGGGCATTGTTCTGAAACTCAAATTACCTGGGGACCCATTGGTGAGAAGGAAAAAAGAAACTACAATGTTTATTTATTTCACCAAAATTTTTGACTCTGCAGACTCTGAAGCCCAGCAGCTCATTTCCCTGTTTCCTCTCCCTCATAACTGGCAAACTGCTCCACATGTTTAATAGAGTACAGTTGCTTGAGATAACATTTCTTTTACAACAGCAGCTTTCTCTGAGCAGATGAGACAGGAAGTCTGTGCTCCGGGTCAACCTTTATTCCAGGTTTAAAAAGAGACTTTTTCTGTTTTGTTGTTGCTCTGTGGTAAATCCAAATGCTGCTGGTCATAATTAAAGTGTTTATCTCAACATGAAAAAAAATATATAAAACAGTATTTTCATGCACCCTTGCTGGAAAATAAAATAATTTCTCTCAAGTAATAGAATGGGGGAAATAAAAACATAATAATAATACTGAATGAGCTCGTGAAAACCATTTTTTAAAGCCTGCTTTTGGTATTTCAGGTCTTCACGGTAAAAGATAACCACTTGGTCAACCAAAGCCTTTATCAATCGAAAATATAGGCAGCCTATTGACCCGAGTTTGATTGACAGGTGATGTCTCAGCTCTGCCGTGCAAAAAACAGCACAATATCAGCTTAGCACCAAGGTTGTCAACCCCCAACCCTCTCTGGAGAAAAAGAGAGCGAGAGAATCTCTCAGATGGGATTATCACTTCAAAGGTCGGGTCTGATGACTTGTTGTCAGGTTTTGTGACGAGGGCTTGTCAGCTGCTGGGTTTTATGTAGCTTTGCAGCGCAGACAGGTGAGCTCTGCCCAACACCTGCTGGACTCTGTCCATCAGGCCTGCAGCTCCCACAACCACAACAACGCTCTCCATATTCTGCACATTGTGCTGCACATAGAGAAGAGAAAAGCACTGCTTCCTTTGGGTAAATAGGGCAAAGCTGCAACATTTCAGTAAGAAAAGATGGAAAACTGAACCCCCAATTTGTGATTCAGCCTGATAAGAAGGGTGTATTTCACACAGTGCAGCTTAAATATAAATCTGTTATTTTCCGTGTCAGCGGTCCCTGAAGGGAGAATTATTGTTACTTGCTTCTGCCAAAAGACAAAATACAAATGTGGAGTTCATTTCCAAAGTGCTATGTGTCTATTTCGGTTCATCATTGATCGTTCATCATTCAATCTCTGTAAAATATAGAGGGGAAAAACTGCTCTGCTCTTTTCAACCCACGACTCGTTTAAAAGTAACACAGTTCGCAAGTCATTTTATATTTCAAGAATGTGTGGCATGCGTTTCCACTGGCGGATTTCTCATTTTGAAGGAGAAGCAAAAAAAAAAAGAAAAAGCTCATCAGATGTCTGCTGGTCCCTGAGATGGAAAACACTGAGAAACGCTGCCCTAGATAACAAGTCAGTCCAACCCCTTTTGCCAAACTGCAGGAGCGCCGAAGTATCAAACTGCAATCAAAAGCACGGGCTGTTTTCTGTGCAGGGACGTACTGTAGTGTGATTTGGGAGGAAATTCAAGGGCTGTTTGTGCAGCACCGGGGACAGCTTGGGAATTCTGGCAGGTTGCATCCACACATGCACACACACACTTTAATGCACCGCCACCCTTGACCCATGTTCTATTTCCCCTGCTGTTTGATGAGCTGCACTTGTCAGCTGTGATCAAAACCAACCCGCCCTCCATCTCACACTTCCACCTTCCTCCTCCCGGAACTCTTCAAAGCATCTCGACCGCCATGATACGATATGTAAATACGTTTCCCGTATCTCTGCCACATACCTAAACATCTCGCCCAGATTAAACTGCTCCCATCTGTAGATGAGCAGGTAAAATATTGCTTTAGTGCTGCCAAAGTTGAAGATCTGATTTCCACGAGGACGCCCACACGAACGCTGCAATGCAGATATTTTTGCATAGCTGAAACGGTTCTTTAAGAGTCAAATCAAAGCTGTGGAAATTAGTATAAACAAGGAAATACAACAAGAGATTGAGGACACAGCTACATTTATATTGGAAATTAAATCTAATCTATTAAATCTAGATGTGAACTCTGAGATAACACCCATTCTGTCAGCCGAAGCTCCTCAGGCAGGCCTTTCCAAATAATTGGGGCCCTGATGGCAAAAAACCTGGTCACATTTTAGTCCTAAACCCCGGAGGAGCCAGGAGGGCCACCCTGCCTGAGGATCTGAGGCTGCACACTGGCTTACAGGAAATTAAAAGATTTGTGATACGGCTCAGAGCCAGACTGAGCCATTTTAAAGGTCGGGTTAAGCATTTTTTATTTCTTTAAACCCACACTGAACAGGTGAAGAGACGGCAGGCTGGTGTGGTTTAATTTCTGCCTGCTTTATATAGACAAAGCTGAATATATTAGTTTGCTTTTTGTACCACTAATTAATTGTCTACTGAGTAACACACACAAAATGTTTCAGACTTTTTAAAGCTCACCCCAGGTGGTTAATTATCACACGTGTTAGTGAGTTTTAAGCCTGATTTCCATCATTTAAGGTGACAGATTTTGTGCTTTGTCTTATTTTGCACCATTTAGTTTATTCGTTAATCACAAGATTGATTTCTGCGGGGGAATTAAATCAGTTTTTGTTGTTTCGTAAATTACAGAATGTGTCAAATATCTAAAGTGGTTTGTTAAAAACAAGATGTGAGTTGAATAACTAAATGTCTCCACATTGGGAATTCTGTTAAATGCAACTTATTTCCATTTTTGATGAATCGGCCAATTACTCGTTTGATAAGACGAACAAGTGGTTCGTCTATAAAATGTTAAAAAGATAGTGAGTCCAAGGTGAAGTCTTCAGATGTATTGTTTTGTCCAACCAACATATTCAGTTTATTTATGACACAGAAAAGAGGCAGAAAATCCTGACAGTAGAAACCCGGAGCCACTGTTTGGTTTATCACAGCTTTTGCTTAGAAATTAAATGAAAACTGTCTTATTAAAGTGCTGTCCGTTACATGAACCTCCCTGGTTAAACTCTCTGTGTCCTCCGTCCTGCAGGTGAATGCTACCTGATGGAGTGGTCGGACTGGAGCTCCTGTGTGAGCATCTGCGTCAAGGGGGCCGGCGTGGACTTTGGTTCGGTTCAGGTCCGCTCACGAGCCGTGTTGGCCCAGGAGCCCGAAAACCTGCTGCTCTGTCCCGACCAGGCCTGGGAGTCTCAGACCTGCACAGGTGAGAACACTCTACTGTTTCAGTTTGGAGACTCAGTCTGTATGTTTGTGCTTCCATTTTCTTGACAACCTTTCATCCGATTGACTTCACACTTGGCAGTTTATTGCTGAGGACCTGAGGAAGTCTTGTGTCTTGAGATCTAGGAAAGATATTTATTATTATGACATTATGTACAAACTGTGTACTGTATTGAGAGGCTGACTGACTGTTACACAGCCAATAACGATCATTCTCTGCTACAGTACTTTCAAGAACAGATGAAGAAAAAGATACCAGAGATCAGTGATGTAACTCTTAGAATTAATCATTTTAAAATACGCTCCAAAACAGCGAGCCGTTAGCACATGACACATGAGGAGCTCAACAGTGACTGTCCACTTTTTGAACGGCTCTGGATCCAGAAGTTAATTTTTCTGTCAATTACATTTTCGAAAATCTTCATATAAAAAGTTTTAAAGCAGGAATAAAGCCAACAAACTGCGAAATGATTCACTACCATAAATCTTGATTGATTGTTTCCTTTAGAGGTGAAATACCAAGAACTGGGTTTAAAAAAATCTTTGTCCTCATGTCGTTGGAAATAGAAGTTGAGGTTGCTCTGAGAGTTCAGTGGTAGCAGTAAAACAGGCTCATTCACTAAAAAGATCTGTTTTGTTTTATAAGAACTTGTAGCTTCCTGTACCTTTCTTTTACCAGCTTGTGTTAAGTCGACCATAGACGGTTTAGACATTATGACATAGAATCAGAATCCTGAATCAGAATGTGAACAGGATTTTCTCACTGTCGAGCTCTTTACTCCGGCACTGCGAGGAAAGGCAGCTCTGCCCCGGCAGGTGTGTTACTCTGGACCAGAGGAAGCGCAGTGTCGGGTGTGAAGTTGTTTGGATGAGCGCTTCCCGAGAAAGCTGCAAACAGCAATACTGAAAGGCCAAGCAATTGGCCCGTTCCAAACAGGCATGTTTTGAAAGGGCAATGCAGCAGAACTCTTAATACATCCGAGCGGTCAGCTCGGGTTGAACGCAGGGAAACGCTGCCGAGCTGTCAGTGCATCAGAAGGCTAACACAGAAAGACACTTACATTCAGGGTTATACCTGCAGGCTGTTTACTCTCCCAGCTATCTGAACCTGCCTGTTAACTGGTAAAGAAAACTGGAACACCCCGAGAAACCCACTGAGAACATGTTGGGTGTGTGGAAAAGGTTTATTAGGAGCTGGAATCAGATGAAGGTTTCCCTTCCTCCCAGGTGACAGCACTAACCGCTCAGCCACCCGAGTCACAGTTAGCGCTGTGGTTGTTTTCACTTTGTTTTCCTGTTTGTACACTGGGTCAATTGGCGTCCTCCCAGATGGGATTTCTTGAGTCAGATCTCCAAACGGAGGAAAACCCCCGTGCTCGTTTACTGTTATAATCTCTGCAGCTCCCCGGGCGCGTTAATCACCCATTAGGTGCAGCGTGGGCTGTGAATCACCAGCACCACCAAGACTCAGTGTACAGTAGCCATTGGCTCAATCTGTAAAGCAGCCGACCCCCCTCCCCTCCATCCACTCCCACTCCTCCTCTCCTCCCTCCATGGCTACTGTACATACCCCCACAGCAGTCTTCTCTAGTCTGACCTGGTTTCCCAGCATCACTCAAGGCGCGGGGGGGAGGAGTGGCCCAGCAAGACCAGTGAAGGCAGAGGAGGAAGGAGGGCGG
>CAFUXE010000830.1:0-12761 GCA_903364295.1 Serranus cabrilla | reverse complement strand
GGAGGAAGAGAGCGAGGAAGGAGGGCGGTGACGGGGAAAAGGGAGGCTAGAGACGGAGGAAAGGGAGATCAAATAGTAACATTAAAAATGAATTTTGTGGGGGCGCCGTGGTAGCCTAATGGTTAAGGCACATACCACATAACCACTTTGATTCCTGGCTGGGGGATCTTTGTTGCATATCATAGCTCTCTCTCTCTCTCTCTCCACAGATTTCACATTCCTCTCTTTTCTTTTCTTTTCTTTTCTTTTCTTTTCTTTTCTTTTCTTTTCTTTTCTCTTCTCTACGGGTTTTAAAGGTTTGTTTTGCTGCACGCAGAGGGCCACAGTCCTTATATCTCTATCAGGGCACATTCACATTGAACCGGTAGCTTAAAGGGCCGATATGACTGTTTGTTTAAATAAGATGTGTGTGTGATGTTATCAGTGACTGAACCGAACCTAAACTGCTGCTAAAATCCCCAAAGAAAAAAAACGATCCATAATTAATCATCTTTTCGACATCCTCAATACATACGTTGTCGTTTTTTCTGCACAAAGCGCTACGAAGCTTCATTCCTTCATTTTGAAAATGTGTTTATTCTGTGTTTTCCAAGGAAAAGACAAGCAAACAAGGCAGATACACAGAATTTAGTTAACTGGACTGTGTGCAAAACATCTAGACAGGATTTAAATTTATATATTTAAATAAATGATATCACCTAAATAAACATGGTTGCATAGGAGCAGTTAGGCTGTGGGTGTGCTAACCTGGCTTTTTAAATAACATGGTTATAGCTGCCACTGAGATAAACCACACTTAATTATATGAATTAACAGAGAGCGGTTCAAACACGGGGATGGACGACGGAGAGCTCAGGGACGATGTAATGAAAGGAAAGTGTATTTAAAGTGGTCCTGCATATTTAAACATTTTGACCCATAAACTAAATTATCTAATGGTCCTTTCATGAAACACGTCAATGCTGCTGTTGATATTGACATTTCCTACCAAATGTATAAAAATCTACATTTAATGGTTTATAAATGGCTCAACACGCCCCCTACTGTTGTAAATCAGCTCTGCAGTTACACTGTAATAACATTTTTTATGCTATGGAAAGCTACAAATATAATACTTCCCATAGGGAAGAAAATATTACAGTGGCAGTTTTAACATGTTTACACAATGTTACAGCAGTCCATTTAGTCGATATTTAAGTTTCAATTAGATTAGATTTGGATTTCTTTACATTCATTGTCATAAAAACTACAAAAAAGCATCTCCATTTGTCAGTGAGCAATCAAAACATTCAGATTAAGTTAATAAAAGAAGATGCACACAATCAAATAAATCACCGGATAAGTCACATTTGGACCTGTTGTGGGCTCAAGTTTAGCTAAAAATGAAACATTAAGTGTAGCCTAAGTTATTTTTGTGCAGTCACAAACCAGCTGAACTGAATAAGATCTACTGTTTTACTCATTAGTGACTCTGAAGTCATGATTGTGGACGGTATTTTCTCCACCTGCGCTGCTGTGTGAATGTGTTTCATGTGCACGCTGAGATCCATTTTGCTATTAAAGCACTAAATCACGAGTTACAGTCCAACATGGTTATAATGAAACTTTAGTAAATGAAATAGGCTTGAAAACCAGCCGTCTCCTCTCTTTGAGCTGCAGAAACCTGTGATGTTTTCGGGGTTACCAGCACGACTCCTGACATTATTCTGCTTTCAGAGCGGCTCTTCCTCTGAGAAATGTTTCAATAGTAGTAAAACTCCAATCTGCTCGTAAAAGATGGTGGGAAGTGCCGGCTGAAGTGAGTGATTCAATGATAACTTAGCACATTTGAAAAACGACCTTCGCTGTACCAAAGCGAGAGAAAGGGGAAGAAATGAGAAAAGTGAGAAACATAAAGGGTGAAGCAGTCGCGGCTGCAGACAAATCGTCCTGTGAAAGCTGCAGATAGAGCCGTGCCATCGACGGGAGCAGTGATACTGTACTCAGCCTGTGGAGAATAGATCTTTCCTTTGTTCAAGGTTAAATTGTTCATTTACGCTAGCCGAACGGGCCGCACTGATGATTGGTTACACAGGACTCCGCAGGGAAATATGGTCATTTACTGCACTGATGGAGATATTGATAAAGTCATAATAGCATTGACAGAAAGTCATTAAGCAAAAGCTCTTACTGCAGATTAAAACATTGAACCGGACCCTTCTGTGAAGACACACCGATAGTCATATTATATGACAGCGGCCTATTATACCGCCATAACTTAGCAGCTGCTTTATTAATCCGTCACTCTGATGATTAATGTTCTTCTCTGCAGACTCCCACTGCACACTCTCTATAGATGTTGATTGTTTTTTATTTTGCTCTCAGGGGGCGAATGTTACGAGTACAAATGGCTCAGCAGCTTTCGTGGAAACTCCAGCCGACCTTCTGTCTGGTGTCAGCGCTCCGACGGACTCAATGTCACCGGTAAGAACTCCTGAATCTTACATTGGAGCATGCTAGTGGAAGTTTGGGGAGACTAAGAGCCTCATTTTTAAGTGTATGCTACAAATAAAAACACTGTATTTCATTGTATGCCGAGTGATTTCCAACCTGAGATCAGGACCCCAACCAAAGGGGCATGAAGGAAATCTGGTGCATCTCAAATTGCAGAGCATCAGGATCTTGTTTGCACACTTACACTTCTACTCTACAGGTGCATTCAGACCAAACTAGAAGCACATTTTCCCCTCACGTTACCTGCATGAATACAGCCACTGGAGTGTTTTTTGGAGTTAATTTAATACACCCTGTATTTATTTATAAAATACAGGGTGTCCATAAAGTCTCTTTACAATTTAAAGAATGTATTAGAAAAGCAAATGAACAGACAAATATGTGGAACTTAATACGATATTGAGGTTTTTAATGCTCCTCTACATGGCTCCATTAGCTGCCAGACGGTTCTGGATTTGTTGCCATGTTGGCTGCAGCAGATCCTCATCAATGGTTGCCATGGCATCAGTGATCTTTAGCTTTAGGTCAGTGATGTCCCGTATCTTAAACATAACCACAGAAAGAAGAAGGATCCATTTAGTTTCAATAAACCATGATACACATTGTGCCTTCTCTGGAGGAGGAGACATTTTTATATACGACCTGTTTCATCAACAGGTACCTGAAATACTAAATAATAACCACCAACATATCTCAGCAATTGCCTGTAATATTTTTTTTAATTGTAAAGAGACTTTATGGACATGTATACTCTAAAGGTGCATTTAGACCAAACGAGAAGCTAGTTTTTCCCTCATGTTACTTGCATGAAAACAGCCACCTCAGTATTTTGCTGGTTCATAATAAAGTATAACTGATATCTTGGATCAACTACTTTCTCTAAAAACCTTTTCTTTTTTTCCTTTTCCTCCACTGACATTCAATTGTAGAGCTCCGAGTACACAGACGAAAAACATTAATTTGTCCTTTATTTGTGATTCTTGCTGACATCAGGAGAATCTCAGTGCGTCCTGCACATTATTTGCTCATGTAGAAGCTCTCCAGATTGTGCAGGCAGGTCTGTTTACGTTTGAATGTCTTTGCATTGACCTTGTTAATGATGCCACATGAAAAATTATCTTTGCTTAAGTCTGAACATCGTAATGTTTGCCTTTCCTAAATGTTATACTCTAATTCTTTTCCATTGCTGGATGAGGTTAACATTTTGGGAGACACTAGAGATTATTTTCGTAAGTGAACATCCTGCTGATGATTTCCTTGATTCAGTGATCACAGCTCTCTAAATCCCAAGTTGTTGTATTTAAATTGCCTATTTTACGAAATCTCCAAGATATTCAGTTAAATATCATAAAAGACAAAGAAAACGAGAAATTATTCACATGTTAGAGGCTGAAGCCAATTAGACAAATTACTGTTTTTTAAATCACTTGTTCACAAAGTAACCAATTAATTGCTTCAGCTCAAACAACTATTTGAATAAGACATACACAAAACACAAAATACGTTTTTGTTTGAAAATTAGTACTGAGTATATTCCGTGTTTGTGCAGCTGGTGACGAGAGGCTGCAGATCCTTTAGGAAACATTGCTCTCCGCTGTTTAAAATAAAAAGCAGTGCAGCTGAATTAATGTGGAAAGTGTGAAACTGAGATGTTGCAGCAGCTGTACAGCTCAGCAGTAAGTCTACATCAGTAAGTGGCAGTTTTATGTAGGAGGAAACATTGACACAAAATATGTCAGAAATATAACACCCTGTTCTAAAAAAAACATTAAACTAGGGACTTATTTCTATAAGAAGCGAAGGTGGTGGGCGGTGGCAGCCTGTACAGCTATTCATCTCTGCTTAACACATGAACACTTAAAATAGTTTCCAAATGAGCCTGGAAACATCAGCTGGATCTACTTATAGATGACATGTTTTACATTTTAAAAAGTCCATGAATGTGCAGAAAAAAAGGATAAATTGATCAGTTTCTTTTTCAGCTCAACCACCCGGACACACATGATGTTGATGCTTGTTGTATTCCTTTAAAAACAACATTGATTTGATTGTCTCTCCCCTGCAGGAGGATGTCCTCCCATGAACCCTCCAGTGGACAACAGCTCCTGTGACCCTCCCTGTCTCATGCCAAAGTCTTTCTGCAGTGAGGTGAGCAGCTTTATTCTCATATCGCCAGTTTAAACAGTAAATAAAAAGTCAATCTTGTAAAGAAAAATTAGATTTACAGACAAAGATGCACAATGAAAACAGGGTAAACAGAATAAAAACAATAAAAAAGAGGTAAACCTGAGAGCCCCGGTCCTCTGGAGGACTGGCAGCCTCTCCACTCGCTGTGACACGCTGCTGCCAGAATTGAATTTGAATGCAGCAGGGAATGAAACGATGGCAGCATGAAGATGTAAAACCCATTTTCCCGTAGTGTCACTCAACTGTGCTGCATCGAAATCAGGAAAATAGGTTTTATGTCCACCAGAAACAGCAGCTGGTGAATCTCACAGTTTATCCATTTTAATGGCTTTTGTGTTTTTTAAAAAACAAATTTGGACTTTGCAATAACTGGCGGTTATCGGCTGTGTTGGACGGTGGAGCACGCAGACTTAATAAGAGCAGAATAAGCAGGTCAGAGTCACCGTGATGAGGGAGAACTCCTGAGGTCACAGGTTCAATCCCCGAATCAGCGTGATGAATATCTGCTGCATTCACGTTCGCTTTTCTCATTTCCTGAGATGGGAAGTCGTTCTTCCAACTGTTCATGAGCTTTAAGTCGTAATGGATGCTGCAGAGAAGAACATCGAACGTGTTTCTGCTGCTACAGCTACAAAAATACAGCTTCACCTGACCTGCTATCAGGGTTAATACTAGTAAATAACCTTTCTAACTAATCTAATTTACTTACAGTTAAGACTTAATAACAAGAACATTTATATGTAATATGTGAATTCTTACCATCTATCAATGGTGGAAAGTAACTAAGTACATTTACTCAAGTTCTGTTCTTAAGTACAATTTTGAGGTACCGTACTTCGTTTTTGATTTCATGTAACTTTTTACTTCTACATTTAGTCAATATTGTACTTTTTACTCCACTACAAGCTGCCAGCTTTAGTTACTTTGAAACTCGATATTAAAGACAAAAAAACTTGATAATTTTAAAGTGATTTTCCTGCGTGCTTCAACGATGAACCAAAATTCTGAATATTCTTGATGAATTGGAATAAATGGGAGTCAAGTGTAACATTAGCAAAACTTGATCAAAACATCCTTTTACAAACTCGCTTAATCCAACTCTCATTTACCCATTTGTACGCTCATTACTTCCTAAAAACATGCATTTAAAAAAAATCTACCTTTCTATTGAAGTGTTAGGGTCACATAAACTATAAAGGGATGCAAGAGTAGAAGAAGAAGAAGTTTTCTTTATAAATCAAAGGTAAAAACAGGTTGAGTTTTGGGTGGGAAGTGTTTTTCTTTAATGAAGATTCTGAGAGGTGTTGATGCTATTATTTTTACTAATAAGTGTTTTACTTGTATCAGGCTCCTTTAAAGAAACACCTCTCTGTGTAATGAATAGTTCAAAACAAACTCTGAAGGGTTTTTTTCTGAAAGCTTAACCTTTTTTCTAACACTAACTGGTTGATGACTTAACTATACCAGCGTGCAAAAAAACAAAAAAACAAGATGCATTCATCCCATCACTCCCCTGATGTACTGTACATGCAGCTCATACCAAACATGGTTGTGTGCTGCCCCCTGCAGGCTGCCGTGTGCATGTGCGAGGAGGGCTTCACAGAGGTGCTGTCGCCCACTGGGCAGCTGGACCAGTGCGCCCCCATCCCGATCCTGGAGATCCCCACAGCGGGGGACAAGAAAGGGGATGTGAAGACCAGTCGTGCCATTAACCCCACCCTGCCCACCACCATCCAGCCTGGACGCTCCGGGCGGACCTGGTACCTGCAGCCCTACGGACCAGGTCAGACCTCAACACGCAGCTCCCCTTCACACTGCTCATAAAAACTATAAAAGACATGGATATATTTCATAAAATGTATTAAAAATCCAGTCGTAAAGAATTGTGTTTTGTTGCTGTCAAGTGAAAACCTTTAATCTCGTTACTGTCATGTTTTGGGGAACTAACCCTGCCTTAATGTACTCTTCAGAGGCTCCTATTTTCCACTTGTCAGGTCTTAATTATAAAAACCGACACATAAAAATGCTTCTGAGTCAGAAATATGGAGGAAGTCGGAAGGATACGGACGTGGTTGGTTTATATTTTGGAGAAATATTACTTTGACAGTATAATTAATCTTTTGCAACAACAAAAAAAGGAGAAATAAAACACTTCCAGCTAATGATGACTGTGAATGTGGCGTATATTGACTACAAATATGCAATTACTCGCTCACAGTCATCCTGCCAAGATAAAGGTCAGTAAATAATCACACATCATCTCCAAAGCTCCGTCTTAAAATCATGACCAGAAGGGCTGTTTATGCATGTGCAAAGAACTTATATGTAGAATATTTCCCCTGCCGGATAAAAAAAAAAGTCTTTTTGAGTTTATCTGAAGGGGAAAAGGTTTAAAAAACCAAAGGTTTGCTGAATTTTCTCAACCTGCAGAGCAGAATGTAATCCTTAAAGCTGAGAGGTTTTCACATGACAACAGCAGAATGTTCTTTACTTTCCGTTTGTGTTTGGCACTCTTAGAGCTGACAGGGTCTAATTAACATCAACTGTAACATATTTGTACTTGCATGAAGTAAAACTGACACATCAAAAACAAAAGCTGCACCGAACATGTTTCCCAGTCGGCTCCACTCTGCTCTGACGCATGCATGAACCTCACTACCTCCTCTGAACCGCTGCGACTTTGTACATTAACAATTGAGAAGTGCATCTGCACACAGTGTTGTGACTGATGGTGCATGACAGCAACAGAAACATTTAGGATGCAAGAGTGCAGAACAGATTGAGTTAACGTCTGTCAGGAGCAGGAACTTCCACATTCCCACTCCATCACAAACAGCAAGCCTCCAATCGTTTGTCTTCCAAATGTTTGCTAGATTCTGCAGCACAATTCTTGCTGTTATACTTCATGACAGCAAGATCAAAAACATGTTGTTTCCTTTTGAAAAACAAAATAAATGCAAGTAGTGTAAGAGTGTAATTTAATTGTATGAATAAGGCACCAAGCAGCAGTTCCTGCTGGTACTTTCTGTAGGTACAGTGGAAGAAAACAGGAAAACTGTTGTAACAATTTAAGAGAAAAGTTTACTTTCATAAACACTGTGAACTTATGGGATACAGAACCAGAAAATGAGTTTGGAAGAAATGGTGATATATGTTATCGAGGGGAATCCTCGACAGAATTTATATTTAGATATTCAGATCTTCTTTTTTCAGTAAAAGTTGAATGCCACAGTGTTAAAATGCTGCTGGTACAAATAAAAGCTCTGCATTCAAAACTTTTGTACAGCAATAAGAGCATTAAAATGTACGGTGTATGCAGAATAATATATTTGATATGACTGTATTCTGATTATAGATGAATGAATGTGTCACTGGTATCATGTATTTACACAAATAAATGCTCTCCTCTTAGTGCCCTGCTGTTCCTCCACTGTACCTCCATTCACTACTTTATTCTTTCAAACACTGTAAATTGCGCGCTGTATTAATACGAAGTGTTGCTGGAACAAAAAAAAAAACAGTAGCAATTACAGCAAAGTGTTTTCTGAAGCTTTCACAGAATTAATTGTTGCAGCTTTTAATGGCCGTAAGTGCAAAGCAGACAGACGAACTGACGAGCCTCCTCTTTCACAGATGGGAAGCTGAAGATGTGGGTGTATGGTGTAGCAGCCGGAGCCTTTGTGCTCCTCATATTCATAGTGTCTATGATATACCTAGCTTGGTGAGTTGACGAGTTTAATTCCCCCTATATATCATCCCCCTCATTCATAAATCCATCCCTCCCCGCTCTGAGTTAAAGCCCCGTCTCCCTCCCATCACCCACCCCCCCTCACATCACCGTCTCTTTTTATTTCCTTTGTGCTCCCCTCATGCCGCCCTTTCATGTGAGAGCAGCAGCTACTGTGCCAAGGTGCATCGCTCTCTTAAGGCCCAAGAGTCTGACGCCAATGGGACGGCGGTCTGGATGGGCCAAAATGCACATGAGATGATTTACACCTGTCCCGATTGCCAAGAGCTGGCTCAAAGCAGCAGCAGCTAACGAGGATGTTTATTCCTCCACACACCCTCCAGTATAAGCGCCTGCAGTCCTTGACCTTTCCCCGTGACCTCTGAGAGTCACATGTCCCGCCTGACTAGCTGAGTGAGGTGCTGGTGCAGGTGAGGACAAACCATTAGGGAGGAGTTAGTTTAGTGCGTGTAGATTTGTAGCGTGTAGAGATGGCGTTTACCTGTTGATTGTTTACCTTCTGTTTGTTTATTCCTGCTTGGAAAAGTGACCCAGGACTGATTTTATTGCTGCAAAAACTAAACTAAACTGACTTCACAGATGCAACAATAACAAAAAAAAACCAATAAAAATACACAAGGACAAACAAATAAAACATGCAGAACTTAAATCACAACAAACCAAATACTTTAGTCATAATGATTATAATATTTCTAGCATTGTGCAGTTACTGTGATTTAAATGAGTTTGTGTATTATTGTGTCTTAAACAAAAGATAATGCAAACTGCTTGTTGAAGTATGAATAGATAATAACAAAGAAGGAAGAAAAACAAATAATAACTAAATAACAAAACAGTGGTGACTTAAGTGCAGATACAACAATGTTAAAAAAACAGAAAAAACAAGGACAAACAAATAAAACATGCCAAACCAAGCATAATGCATAAATACATCATAAACCAAACAAGGATACAATATAAGTAAAATTCTAATAATATTCCTCACATCATGCAGTTACTGTGATTTAAATTAGTGTTTTATGTGTGTTGTTGTGTATCTTAAAGGAAAGTTAATACATACTGTATGATAAAAATTAATAGGTATTATTCTATAATAATAAGGGAAGAATGACAAACAAATAATGAGTAAACAACAAGTGACTTAAGTGCAGATACAGCAATGAAAAAGAAAGAGGACAAACAGGACAAACAGATAAAGAACTCAACATGTTACACATAATATAAATCATAACAAACCAAACATTAGTCATAAAAAAAAGTAATAATCCCAGCATTGTGCAGTTACTGTGATTTAAATTAGTGTGCCAAGTGTTTTATGTGTATTGTGTCTTAAAAAAAGATAAAACATACTTTATATAGAACAAATAATAGGTAATAATAAGGTAAGTATGATCAATTAAGTTAATAAGTAGTGTGATATTTAGAAATTTCAGCAGAACTGAAGCTGAAAACAACCCACACACAAATTACCGTTGTTGAAGTGAACCCACGCAGGAGCTAATTATCATCATAATTAGAGGAGAAACGGGTTTTAATAACGTTTATTTTCTGTATTTATATCTGTCGGTGGGGAGATCAGGAACAAGACAACATGCATTTCGATTTCCTGCACACTTAGATCAGCCGATCAATATCTCTCATGTCAGTAAATTAAATAAGGAGATAAATTAAAGCAGCATGAAATAAATCATCTGGTTCTGTTAAAAAAACAACCTCTTAACAAAACTAACATTACATCAAAAACAGCCTTAAGTTTACAAGTTATTACTGCACAGCAAAATGTACTTATTATACAGTGTTATTATGGATACATGTTTATTTTATTGTTCTCACGTCTCAAAAATTAAGCAATATTTTCATGATGTAGCTGGTTGAAGTGCAGCAAATTTAACTTTTTTTATCCACTGTTGGGTTGTTCAATTTATAAACTAACAAAATATTTTTTATTCAAAGGAAATTAATTAAGCAAAAGCAGCTGTTAGCTGATAAAAAAGTGCAAGGAGTAGAAGTAGTGCAGTGCTGGTATAAATGCACTTATTGCTGATTAAAATGTGTCTGTAGACAATGAAAAAACGGTACTCAAGGCTCAGAATTATAGTTTACTTATTATTACTTATTATGTTTCTTCATTAATATGATAAACGTAGATCGTGTTTAGTTGTTTTTAACTTAAAGTTACTCTTAATGTGTTTATATGAAGACGTCCAACTTGCAAATAATTAATTTCTATCATATTATAAGCAAATATAAACAGGGTCTGACAACAACTGCTTTATTTCTCAGTTTGCACATTTTAAAATAAATGTAATATGCTTCTCATGTGAGTAAAAATACAGTATTGGGTTCCTTTAACCAGCAGGTGTAAACAGAATATATTAGTATATTATCATAGCATCATGAGTGAACCAGTGGTGGAAGTGCTAAGTTCCTTTAAGTAAGTAAAAGTTTAAATATCATAGCCTTAAAATACTCCATTACAAGTGTTACTCAAGTAAAAGTAACATAACAATGTACTTGAAGAAGTATTTTGATACTTTGAGTACATAGAGTAAAAGTACACAATGTGCCAGATTGTTTTTTTTAAAAAGTAGCAAATAATTGTAATAGATACTTTGACTACATAAGGCATCTTTCATGTTTTTATCTGTTAAAAAGTAACTATAAGTGTCAAACTCAAGGTGGACTTAACGTATAAAGGAAAGGAAAGCATGCAAGTGTGTCAAAATTGTGTTTAAGTACAATACTTGAGTAAATGTACTTAGTTACATTCCACCACTGAGTAACACTTCATGTCATGAAGAGGCAGCAGCCGGTGAAAATTCACTTTAATCACATCACATTATATATTCATAAAGTGAAGTAAATGTCAGTCTAAACATAATTATTTGTATCGTCTCCTCGCAGTGTGTTTGTGTAGCTGTGCAGTGACACAACTTTCCACTGGATAATAATGAAATGTGTAGATTTGTTGAAGTACAGATCTCCTAAATCTCCAGCGGCAGATTCATAGAGATGAATGAGGATAAAAAGAGACGTGGATATGACCGCAGGGACTCGTTTCTGCTCCACAAATCAAATGTAAATCTCCTCTCTCTCTCTCTCTCTCTGGCACAGTGTCACGCTGCCCTCTGGTGGCTGAAAGAGGAATTAGGGCAACACATTCCCCTTTATGTCCCTCCCATTTCATTTCCTGCCAAATATTGATGTGATTTCTCTGTTTCAGCCTTAAAACACAGCGAATAGATCAGCTCTAATTAAACTGGACTCACACTTTAATTATTTGTAAATCCAACAGCTATTATTTAGCATTTTAAGTTGCTTTATTCTTTGACTTGCAGGAGATAAAGCTTGAGTACTTTTGGCCAGACAAAACAAGCAGTATTTAACGTTTGATAGAGAAAATAACATGCATATTAATCCGTATTGAAAGCAATCATTAGCTGCAACCCCAGTGGTATTCCAATCAGTGTTTGTGGACATGAATAACAGGGAAAAGAGCCGTGATGTGTGTGATGTGGCAGCAGAAAATGTGGCTGTTTGTGTGATGAAGAGCTGACAGAATCACTTCAGAGTAAACCGGAAATGTCAGCAAACATTCAGACAAACTATTCAGAGGACATTCCCACGGGGGCTTTTTCAACTTTCCAGAATATTTTCTTCTGAAGTATCTCAATACTCCAGAGCCCATTACATCATATGTGTCCGTACTAACTTTGGGGATAAGTTTTCCATGTTTAGAACTATTAATTGGGCTGTCCTGCAGTGAGAAGGGACTGAAACTTTTAAGTACAACTTTGGAATCATGGAAATTTGATAATACAAAAGATCTCTTTCTTCACATTTCCATGTTAATCAGTCAAATAGCATAGTGTGTCCAGAATTATTTAAATTTTTTGACAAACTGACACAAACCCTGACATGCTGTATACTTATATATATAGTATAGTATTGAAAAATAAACGACATGCTATAGTATGATTTTTTTTTTTTTTTGACCGATTTTTGACATCTCCTAATATCATGCTTTTCTGTTATTTCTGGATATATTATGCTCTAATGTGTATCAACACACTGAAATTGGGATATTTGAAGCATTTTTTAGGCGTTTTAAGGAATTTTAAAGTTTGACCACTTTTGACAAAAACACGTCATAATATGGTGTTTTTCTGTCCTTATTCAAAAAATATCCCCTGAAACGCATCAACAGACTCTAATAAAGCTATCCTGCGAATTTGGTGCGTTTTTAAAGAAGTTGAAAATTGTCAGGGAAAAAAAACGACATGCTATAGTATGACTTTTTGAAAATTTGGCCATTTCGCAACATGGTGTTTTT
>CAFUXE010000829.1:314804-420059 GCA_903364295.1 Serranus cabrilla | reverse complement strand
GCATGTCGTTTTTTTTGGGCCAAAACATAAAATGTTTTCAAAATGCACCAAATTCGCAGGAGAGCTTAATTAGAGTCTGATGATGCGTGTCAGGGTGAAACTTTTTGAAAAAGGACAGAAAAAAACATATGGGATTTTTTTGTCAAAGGTGGTCAATTTGAATATTCCTTAAAATGCTCAAAACTACTTTAAATGTCCCAATTACAGTCAGTTATCACACATTAGAGCATAATCTATCCTGAAATGACAGAAATACACTATGTTATGATGTGTCCAAAATCTGAAAAATTTGAAAAAGGCATGCTATACCATGTCGTTTTTTTTCCCCCATAATTTGGTCAAATTTTCTAAAAATGCACCAAATTCGCAGGATGGCTTTATTAGAGTCTGTTGACACGGATCAGGGTGAAACCTTTTGAATAAGGACAGAAAAACACAATATTATGACATGCTTTTTTCAAAAGTTGTCAAATTTTAAAATCCGTTAAAACGCCCAAAAATGCTTAAAATGTCCCAATTACAGTCTGTTGATAAATATTAGAGCATAATACATCAATAAATGACAGAAAAACACCATATTATGACGTGTCCAAAACTTGAACATTTTGAAAAAAGTCATACTATAGCATGTCGTGTTTTTTTCCCATAATTTGGTCAAATTATTTTTAAAAATGCACCAAATTTGCAGGATAGCTTTATTATGTTGACACGGGTCAGGGTGAAACCTTTTGAAAACTACAGAAAAACACCATGTTATGACATGTCCAAAATCTGAAAAAGTCATACTATAGCCTGTTGATCTTTTTTCAGAAATTGATAAATTTCAAAATGCCTGTTTAAAATTGACCAATTTTTGTCTGTTGACACATAATAGAGCATAATTTGACCAGAAATGTCAGAAAAACACCACTTTATAGGAGTCCAAAAACTTGAAGAATATATATACCAGAGCTTAATAGGGTCAGGAATGTCAGAAAATCACCATTTTATGGGATGTCGTAATTGAAAAAAAAAAAGTCATACTATAGTATGTCGATTTTTGTCAAAAAAAGTCAAATTTTAAGATGCCTAAAAATGCTTAAAATAGTCTAACTTGGTCTGTTGTTATAGTTCTTATTTCGAAAATTTTCATGAAACAGTCATAACATTTTTAAATGCTCTGAAATGCTCAAAATTATCTTGTCATACTCTATTTGTAATTTGTCCAGAAATAACAGAAAAACGCCATTTTATGGGATGTCAAAAAATTTAACAGAAGTCATACTATGGTATGTCAATTTTTGTCAAAAAAAAAGCTATGAAATTCTTAAAATAGTCTAACTTAGTCTGTCAACACATATTAGAGCATAATATGGCCAGAAATGTCAGAAAAACACCATTTTATAAGATGTCCAGACTTGAAAAAAGTCATACTATAGCATGTCGACTTTTGTCAAAAATCGTCACATTTTAAAATGCCTAAAAATGCTGATAATAGCCAAATTATAGTCTGTTGATACAAATTAGAGTATAATATTGACAGAAATGTCAGAAAAACACCATTTTATGGGAGTCCAAAACTTGAAGAAAAAATGCCAAGTATGTCGAAAATTGTAATGACATTTTTTTACATAGCTTGAAATGCTCAAAATGTTCTTATTACGCTCTGTTAATACCAGAGGTGAAAGTAAGCCGGTACGGTCTGGTACTGCGTACCGCTAAAAGGTTCAGGAAGATGGAAGAGCGGCTGCCTGCTATAAAGTCTCATTCAGAGCCAGTCACGGCCGCAATCTGGGTCAGACAATAAATCCGCTAGCAATATGCAGTCTTGAAGACTACTTTGTCAGTTAAAAATTCCTTTGAACTCATTCCAAATTGTTTGTGAAAGTAAGCAGTTGTGTTTCATGTTATTTTGTTCAACTTTAACGATACAGAAAAGCTCGGAAAAGAAACCACTTATAAGCTTATGACCAGAGATTTCACTCAGCAGTACGTGAGTGCGCATGCGCGTCCACTACCGAAACACATCGGTTGCTATGAGGATCAGTGCGTTTGATTTAATGCACTGGGACGTTTTCCACAACTGGTCCACAGACGTAACGAAACGCCGCCTGCGCCGGGACAGGACGAACAATAAATTACACCAACGAAATTCCAACTGAAAGACTTTCAACATGATTTAAATATCTTGTTATTTTAAAAAGATGAAGTGAGAGGGAGGAAGGTTTTAGTAAAAATACTGGCACGAATTTAAAGACTACATTCACCACTGATAAGCAAAATGATTTTTATACCACTAAGTCATGGGGTACCACAGATGCTATCTATCAAATGTCATGCAAATCGGACTCTGCGCCTTTAAGGAATGTGAAAAAGTAAATTGAGCTTTTTCCAGGATTTTTCGTAAAAATATTTTAAGGGGGAAGTGGGCGTGGCCTATATCATACGATTCAGCAAATCTCAAGGAATGCGTACATGTAAGAAGATCTAATGTGTGACATGGTATGCAGGAGTTAAAAGCCAAAAAGCTCTCACATCGATTATGGCGCCACCTGTTGGTGGAAATGTGTAGAATTTAGGAGACATCCTCAGGGGCTCATAGGAAACATTTATTCTAAGTATGGTGTTGATAGGTGAAACTGTCATCAAGATATGAACCTGTTTACACACAGGAAGTTGTTCCTCTGAAACCTTTTTACCTTTGGATTCCAAAGATTCTGTGTACAAAATTTCATGCCGATCTGACCAAGCGCCTTGGAGGAGTTTGACAAAGTCGAGACAGCATATTTCGCGATTTTGCGAAAAATCTTTCCAGGCGGAAGTGGGTGGGGCCTATGTCCAGATATTCAACTAAATGCAGTGAACACGTGTATTTTGGAATTTTTAATGTGTGACACAGTATGTGGGAGTTATGGGCCAAAAGGCTTTCACCTCTATTATAGCGCCACCTTCTGGTGGACATGTGTCAATTTTGTTGCCTGCCGTCAGTGTAGCAGTCTGTACCAGCATTGTGAAGGCCTACATTATGGCGTTTACGGTTTAGGCTGCAGTATGGGTTTTTCGTAAGGAACAAAAAATGCAAATCAAAGCGGTTTCAATAGGGATCCCGACACCACTGGTACTAAGTACCTCGCCCCCTCGGGCTTGGACCCCTAAAAAAGCAAAAGAAATCCCCTTAAATTTGAGGAAAATGGATTTTTGTTTCCAGGAAAAAGATATACTGACAACGACTGAGAAATGTCAATAAAAAGAAAACCAATAACAACTCTTAATCAAGCATTTTATTTGATTGATTTTTAAAATAGAAACAACACTAAAGAACTTTAGGGAAAAAAAGAACACAAATTGGGTGTTTTGAAAACATCTGACATTCTTTGAGGCCATATTACCCAGAGAAGCCCAGCTAAGTGTAGCCTATAGGCAATTGCATATGACTCAGCTGCATGCAATATTAAGGAGTAAAGAAATCAAATTTTACAGAAAACACACTCATTGCCAACTGTGACCACCATAAACAAAGGCTCCAAGAGTCACCAATGATATGAAAGGCTTTTATAAGCACAACAACATGCATGTCTGTCTGCCTTTCTGTTTGTGCAGCCTCTTTGACTCCATCCGTCTTACAATTCAAGCTACTGTCCCATACTTCTTTATTCCAAATCAGCCACTCGTGGTCAGTGTTGACAGGGACCCATCAGGCTTATATAACACATGACCATGTAAATACACACTGTGTGTTTTTCGGCCTGCTGATGCCGCTGATGCTGATCCACACTAAATCATTTCAATGCATGCAATGGGCGTACTACTGCAGCCTCAATCGTGGCACATAAATGTATTTTTAGCTTGTGGTCTGGCTAGCTCCACACAGCCCGTACTCCTGACCATCTTCTTGATAAAAAGACATGAAATATGATGTGTCCCTAATGCGAACCATACTCTGTGAGCAAGCGGAGAGAACGGTTCTCTCCCAGCCCCTGAGCCTCCTGCACACTCTATTCTAGTAGAGTAAAAACATCTCCCGTTTCAGAATGAGCGGGCTCATCTGTTGGTGCCTTTAAACATGGATCTCCAGTGAACTTCCCTGAGTGAAGCTAGGGTTCAATCGTCAGGCCACAGAGTATTTATTAAGCCACATCTGGGATTGTCATTACAGAGCTGAAGCACAGGCGAAAGGTAATGGGAAGGGGATGTGATTGAGTGATGTAGAGAGTGCACAAGGGAATAGTGAGGAGCAGGGAGACAAATGGAGGAAGATAAATTCAGAAGATCGTGTTTTTGTGTCAGGGTGCGATGTTGGTATAGGGAGTAACGATAACTTTTCATAACTTATTCCTTATTTACATTGTTGACTTTCTTGTGTTAAAATGTGTCATTTGGAACATTATTTCTCAATGTCTTTCAACAGAACTCAAAGCTCAGGGTGGTTTCAGCTACACCATGAACACATGACAACGTCCAGCAATTCAGGTTTCTAGACATCTGGTCAAAACATACAACATAGAGGAGAGTTTAACTCATAGCCGTGAACACAGCACCAAAACAGTGAAGAAGCAACAGTGTTCACAGCTGCAGAGGTCAGAAATTCAAGACACCAAACACAGACAATGAAATCTATCCTCGAATCTGTTTTCTCCTTATGACTATCAGTCTCTTTTAACTTTTTTCTCTTTCTCTCTCTCTCTAACTGTCTGTCCTTTTGTGTGTATGTGTGTGTGTGTGTGTCCTGTTCTTTCCCTGTTGCCTGGAACCACATGAAAGGTGGACACAAGAAGTTCAGCTTCCTGTGCTGGGTGAGGTCCAAGGACCCACTGAGCATATGAAAGGATCTGCAGAGGAAAAGACAAAGTGAACTACAGAGGTTGGGACGCATTAATTCCTAGACAAAGCCAGAGGTTTGGGATGACGCTTCAAACCGGAAGATCAGTACAGAAGAGTCTTTGGAAAGCACCCTGAAAAGCATGGCCATCAGATAATACAGTGAAATCAACTGGACAACCAAGTGAAAAAATGTTACTCTGAAGCTGAGATTCTGATCTACTATGTAGTGGTTTTGTGTTTCTGGCTTTTCAAAACATGCAAGATTGAAAAAATACTCACACATGAGTACTTTTTCCAGTGGCTGGTGTTTGCACCACAGGGATCTAGCAGGCTCTTTCATCTTTGCATGTGTCCAGCAGCAATGTTTTTGGTTGCCCCCTGATTGCGCTGATGTGGTTGGGTGCAGTGGAGTGTTAATGCCAGCCTCTTATGTGAGGTCAACCAGGCTATGTTCGAACAGTGTTGGAAGTCTGTAATGGTGGACCATTTGCATGTGACCAGGACACATTCTTTATGTTAAGTTCATGACTCGCTAAACCTATAGAAACTCTTGGAAAGTCAAGCCTGTATGGAATAGAAGCATGGTAACCCCGGTTCTATGAGCACAAGAAGAGCCCTCTTACAGTACATGCTGATCCCTAAACAGCAGACTTCGAGTTAGGTCATGGTTCAAAAGGTCTGATTGACAAAAAAAAAACATCAACAAAGTGCCTCTCTGCAGTAAAGTGGTCAGGCCTGTGTTATATTAACATCAATGTTTCCTTTTCTCTACAGCTGCCACCAACTTCACTGTCACATTTTTAGCCATTTTCAGCCTCACTTGTCAGATCTGAACTAAAACCAAACTCTTACTAGACTTCACAAGGATGGGGCCAACATAAGGCCTTTTCACTTCATCCTTGAGTCCAAGTGGACAATGGAGCCACATTTAAAGGACAAATGTCATTACTGAGATTGTCAACCACTGGCAACTCTAGGAATTTATTGTTCCTGGCCAATAAATAGTCCAGCAAATAATCCCCCCATGGTGCATGTTGAATGCAATACCTATCTGTTTATTAGCCAACAAATACACGTTTTTGTTTAGTGCAAGGAAAACCTTGAACCTTGACATGTATCGAAGAAAGCTCCTTAATATCTAGTGGTAGAAGGGTGAGTGTTGCGTGTATAGCTGTCTGAATAAGAAACAGAATAGTTACGGTAGTAGCAGCTGAATGCAGCTATGAATGGCAGTTCTAAAAACAAAAGCCTTTAACAGTATTTCCAAAACCACACTGTATCCTCAAAAATAAGTATTGTGTAAAATCTTTTTAATACTAATTTCCCTTTTCCAGTAATCATTTAGTTGCTTAATCATTTGAAATATCAAGATGGAAATTTGTTGTAAAATGAACTCTTTAACCACAGCAAATATGCTGTGGAGTAAATGTTTTTGAAATATTCAAATTTCATGTTGCCAGCGGGTTGTTTTCCTGATTTAGACTTGTGTTATGTAAACAAAATACAAAATTGGAAATACATTTTCAAATCTGTAACGCATTTATAACATCAATGCATTGTACTTTTTTCTTGATGTATTCATAAAGTCATTTATGCCAAAAAAATATCATCTGGCCTTGAGATAGGATCTGATCGAAAAGCCATTGACCATAATTACATTAGTATGGCAGATTTTGTTCTAGTGTGGTCATGCAGTGGTCAGACAAACAACAATGAAGCCAGTGCAAACAAACCTAACTGACTGCAGTATAAAGTACTGAGCGTTCTAAAGGGAAATCGTATCTAATCTTAAATATATTTTTTAAAATGTAACAGATATATGGGACTGTGATTAATGCTAGTTTAAATCTATGACACAGAAAAGCTCGGATGTTATCGGCTTGTAAAATCTGGCGTGACTTAATGTAAACAAATTTGAAAGACAGGAAAGAGAAGGAGAGATATTGTGGAAATTAGGGTCATTTTCCATTCCAGGAGTTGGAATAATGGAAAATAAAGCCTGTTTGGATTAAAAAAAAGAAAAGAACTACTCAGGCGGACTGTCTGTAGGTTCAACAAATAGGTCTCCTAATGATCGTTTCACTGTTTGTCTTTAGGCAGCTCTGGGTATTGAAAATATCACAGATCTGAGTAATAACTAGCATTAAAACATTTTTTCCAATGTTGATTGGCCTTCACCTGGCTATATTTTCTCCTTAGATGCAGCTAGATAGAAAACATAACCTGATGTCCCCTCTTGAATTAAACTGCTTTGACATTTCTTTATTTTGGAAAATATGAAGCTTATATTGTGAAGTGGCCAACTCAACATCGTCACTGCCCTGACACACACACCCACTTTATCCTCGTCCAGCCTCAGAGCCAGATCCAGATTACTGATAATGGTGGCTCTTTTGCACAGTTGGAAACACCAATGTACAAGAATCCTATGATGTGATGAGGAGAGGTATTTATTTTGCTTTTCACAGCAGGACTTTCAAGATTTAATTACACAAAACTGAAGCCAAAGAAGAATGTAATTGTCTTAATAAGTTAATAATAATCCATTGAACATTATGTCATTCATTTGTGCACGGTTTCGCTTCGAGCGGGGAACAACCTCATCATCGTCATAACACAAGAATCAGAATCATAAAAAAAAAGGACTTGATGTCATAAGGGCAAAGACCCAAAAACGTCACAAAGCCTACTAACTCAAAAATGGTCATTTTGTCCACTGGTAATTACAAAATAATGCTGTTAACATCGTCAAAACAAGGTTAGCAGGCAACATACTCTGGCTGAAAACCTCCAATACAATGTAAAGATAATCTTTTACTTCCTATAGAAATGTGTCTATATGTCAGTTCTGATAATGGTTCCGCAAGGCCTGGACACCCCAACTGAATGGAATATGCCATAAATGAATCATAAGAAAGATACACTCAATGGATTGAATAATATACTTCCATAGATACTATGAGATCTGACTTCCAAAGAAATTCCACTCCCACTGTCTCATGTAAAATGCACAATCAGGACTGAGTGATGCACCACTTTTGCTTCGTCTTGTGACACTTTGATGAGGCCTTCCAAAGCAAGGTCAGCAGTTTTACTTCACCGTGTACATGCAAGAGCATGTCTAGCATTTCTAGGCAAGAAAAACGTCTCATGTGTTCCATTTCAACAAGTGTAATGCGTGTTTTGGCAAGCAGAGAGACTTTGAACAATCATGCCACTGACACAAAACAAAGTCTTTAAACCATAAAGGCTCTGTATAGGGCTTTCATGCTTGCCTTCCATCAGCCTTACACTTACACTGAAGCTTGCTGGTATGCTGGTACCTTCATTCAACATGACAATCTAAATATACTCAGGCAATATTTACAGAAGCCTTATCTGCCAGACTGTCTTCTAACACTGATTACAGTGCAGTTTGGGGCTTTGAGTGTTCTGCACTCACATTTCAGGTTTTCAATAATGTCACTGGTATAGCTTTAGTCCTGTGTAGTTGAATGGTATGTGTCTGCCTGTGTTGTGTGTTTCATACTGACACACAGCAGCTTTTAGCACCTGTATGAAATGAACCAGGCTATCCATTAGCTCCAATGTAAACCTGTCTGTGTCAATACTGAACGTTCCAAGGACAAAGGTAATAGGTGGTGGATGGGTCAAGAAAACCCAGAATTGTCAATGTTTGTATTTTGGCCCAGGCTACTTAACTGTGTCCAGTAATGAAATGCGGAAAGAGCTGCTTTGAACCCTAACTCTGTTCTTTTCTCCCAACCTTAACCAAGTGTTGCCAAGAGTTAACAATTTCCTGTAAAAATCTAGGTTTATTTTGAAAAGCCACAATACATGTAACGAGCGTACAGGCCATCCCTGACATGTCTGAAGATAGGTTCCTTGTATCTGACAGCACCAGAGAGTACAGTAGAGTACCTCCCTGTTAAAACGTTAGCAGGAGATACACGGGAACATTAACAGTATTGTTTCCAGAATCACCAGACAGGGAGGTCTGTATAACCCCCCTCCCCATTTCAGAAGGTTTTAAGGTGACGCCAAAGACAGTTAGCGTAACTTGAGAGCTGCTGACAGGAAGTTGGCCCAAGAGGATGGCCCTCTGCAGGAGTCACAATCCAAATCTGACAGTGGTCCAGAGCTTGGCTTAACAAGCTGTGGCCTGCCAATAGACCGTGTCTGGGTTTGAGGAAGAGATGGTCTCTGAGAGCCTATTTCAAGGATCAATGGCATATTCTCTCAGTTAGTATTCACAATGACTCCAATAATGTCAGTGTGGATTCCTTCACATAAAAGAATTAAACTTCACCAAAGTCATAAGGCCAACTATCAGTAAAACAACCGCTTTTATTTACCCAAGACTCATTCTGAAAAGCTATTATTATACGCTTTTCTACATGTGTGCACTGCACCCCAACCTAAAACTAATATTTCTGAATAATCTCAAATCTCTAAATTGCGAGAGCTATTAAAAAATAGTGGAAAGTAGAGGCATGACCGAGGAACTCCATATCTTCAAATTAAAGTAGACAGTCCCCAGTTTTTAATAACTTTGAGGCAAAAAGTTAACATTAATGGAAGGCAATTGAAATGGGGCTTGCTTAAGCCCCCTTTGGTGGTATTTGGCATAAAAAGAGAAATTCATTTAGTTCTTGGCAGAAGCTGTGACGGGGGTGTTAACCTTTTGGCACAGAAATCAAAAATAGACCCACATCATAATAAGTTGATTAGATTATAAAATTGTTGGTCTGTGTAAAATGTTGAGACACACCAAAAGCTCTCTGGTAGGCTTCTAATAAGTTTTATTACCTAAAGTTTTGTGGTTTTCACACAGATGTTTTGCATGGTTATTAAAACATAGAATGTGTCATTTTAAAGCTGAAGCTAAGAATATTTCAGTGAATCACCCGATTCACATGTAAAATGGAAAGATTAAATGAAAGAAATCTAAGCATACAAAGATTTAGAGTAAAGTATATTTATTTACTCTGGTGTTTTACAAGAGGTAATCTCAGCTGTGTTACCTTAATAAACGGAAACATTGTTAATGTACATTTATCCAACACTAAGTCTATCATCATACATTTCAGATAACACAATGGAAGTCAACAGTAGCAGCAAGATGAGGGATCGTATTGATTACCTGTGAGATTTTATTCCGTTGTTTATTTTTTATCCTAAAAACAAGCAACAACCAACACACAATTACAAAGCAAGGAATCTGTTTGTATGTATGTGTGCGTGTTTGTGAGTATGTCCTTCAAATAGAAATGTTCATCTGCTCAACTTCACAATTGTTGGTTGTATTGCATGGGATCAAAAGGAGTGTTTTTTTTTATTTGGTGCAAGTTGGCTAAAACTATAGGTGGCCCTCAAAAACTTTAGTGTTTTCTTTTGTTGTTTATCTTGTGCTACCTGGCAAATTCATTGCCACGACTCAAAATCTGTCTAGCTACATTTCATAATTCAATTTAAAAAACAGATTTTTTTTTTTGTTTTATTGTTGAACCAATGACATATCTCCCAGACACTCTGACCTCAGTTCACTTCACAAGGATGCAGCAGTCAACAGTGATTCTGAATTTTCACAAAACTGAACCATATCACTGTGCTTAGTGGTAGACCCCACTGATGTCATCCGGTTGTCTTTGGCTTTTTGAATCAGAGCCATATGACGCTCCCATGTTCCCCCAATGCTGCATATGGGTCTGGTTGTGGCCTGTGTATATACACCAGTGATTTGTGGCCACAGGGATACTTTTGTAAACATTCCAGCTTTACTGCAACTGCTGCTTTCCATTTTAAGGCATCTGTCTGTTTGGGTATGCCGACAAGAAATGCATGATTCTCAAATGGCTGACTTTGCAGCTTCTCCCGAAGTCAAATGTCAGGTTTTGGGGGCTTTAGGGTGAAACATGGATTTAAGACACACTTAAGTTGGAGAATCTGTTAGGGGCAAATAACCCAAAATCAACCAGTTGGATGGTGGGTAATTTCCTTTTAACACCTGCCCTCAAAGCCTTGATGAGTCTGAATTTACAAAATGCAACAGTAGCACATTATAGGATGAGAATGAATCTAAAGTCACCTGCTAGCTTGTCAATCAATGTGGTAACAGGTACGGCCTATGAACGGAAGTATGTCAATTAATCAATATTATTACTTCACCCCACGGAGTGGGAGTGAAGTATTGTTTTGGGCGGCGGTGTCTGTCTGTCTGTGTTTCCGAACCTGAATATACATCCTCTGGCCAACAGAGGGCGCCATCAGTGGGGTGAAGTCTGCCATCTCTGATTGCCTTGTTTAAGATTAAGTTGTGTGTGTTGCTTTCAAATAAATATGTTGGAAAAATTTGATTTTTGCCGGTCCGGTAAACAAGCTAAAACTGGTTTGATTTTTGAAACCAGCTGAACTGTCATTATGACACATTCTGGCAAATTAAATAGTAGCCTACATCAGCAGTCTAGTTTTAAAATGACACCAGCCCAACCCAACATTTTAGTTCTTGTTCAATGAAGCTTGATGTTATGATAAATGACACCTCTACTGTACAACATGTCATCTTAGATGTATAACCAAAGCCAAACAGCCCTCTGAGTTACCAAGGTGACTAAGATTACTCAGTCACCTCTGGATCACCAGGTATATCGGCCAACCTTTTTACCTAAACTTGCTGGAATATCAATGACAGAGGAGGTCGATAGAACTATTAACGACGTGCTGAAGACAAAAAAACGTTCTTTTTGGATAAAAAGTAGGTATTGTACATTGATTCTGAGGCTATTTTAATTCGCAGACAAACATGTTGACACATTCAAGAGCAAAAACATACATAACCACACAAGCGCACTAACTGTGAAATTAAAACAAATGGCTCATTTACAAAGTACTAAAAGGTACGCTTTCACCATCTCTCATGCAAAGTAGCCATGTGAATTAAAACGGGGTTGGCATTGCTGCTGCCTTCTTACGAGAAAGTCAACAAACTCAAGAGCTCTGGTTTAAATCTCAGGGCTGGCAGGGCACTCAGTCGCCTCCTCTCCTTCTCCTCCTCCCAGACTGCATGTTCACTGCTCGCCTCATGAAGTTTGGTCATGGCGCTTGTTTTCTTAGTGCTCCAAACCTCCAATGGTACTGGCACAGTGCACTCGCTGTGCCCCTGTGCTGCTGCCCCCCCCCCTCCCCCCCTCCCTGTCCTCTTCTTACTCGATCTCTTTTGCCAGACATGTCTTTCTTCGTTAAAAGCTAATGCCCTCAGAAACAGTCACACACGCAGCTGGCCTTTCCCACCTCCTGTGAACCCCTCACTGCACGTTAGCATACGGTGCTTGTGTCTGTTGACTGTCCCTGTGCCAATCTACAATGTGGCTGGCTGTGCAGTGGTGAGCTGTGAGGCGGACCACGCCTATGTAGCCTGATTTACACTCCTTTCTTCCTGGGCAGCCACGAGACAGCAGCCAGCTCCTGGAGGGACCAACGGCGGCTTCAGCTAAGGGGCCAAGCCCGGGGCCCATTTGGTTTTGGTTTCCTTTCGCCTGCCACTGTGCCACACCTAGCATGAGTTGGGCTAAATGAGACCAGTGTGTAGATTCAAAGATTGGGCTTAAACTGAAACCAATAAAAGGCGAGGCTGTACAAACGGCTCCACAGCCACTCGCAGGTCATATGTCTGTCTGTCTGTCAATTTATTCATGTTCTACCCGACCCGCCCTGTCTCTAACTCATTTATGCACAAATTCTTTGTGCACGCTATCGCACTGAGGCACTGAGAGTCAGGGGCCATGGTTCATGGGCGGACGCTGACATTCATTCCGTTCTCCCTTTTTATCCTCTCCACTATAGGCAGAAACATGTGCACAGTGAACATTCCTTCCAGTGTACCTCCACTCTTCCATCCCAGTGTTCCCTGAGAGTGGACAGATCTGACTGCAAACTCTGCTCAGATCCTGTCTGAGTTTTGCCCTCAGTACAAATGAAACTACTGGATATTACTGCCAGATATGAAGAGATAGCAAGGAAGACACATCATGTTTGACAATTCAACAGTTGCCTTCAACAGTTGCCTTCAAGACATTGCAAAAGTTCGGTTCAACTTGCAATTTCCACTTTTCTGCAGTCTCATGCTTGCACTCAAAAAAGGTATATCACATACAGCATGAATTCATAATAGGTCACATATACACATACACCACAATTTCACAAAGCCCATGATAAAATCTTGAAATGTCTTGTTTTGTCCGTCAATCAGAAACCCCAAAGACTTTCCATTTACAATGTTATATAAATGGAAAACAAATCAAAATAGAGAAATAAGAACCTGCAAATATTTGGCCTTTTTGCGGCACAACTAATTAAACCCTGTCTTTAAGACGCCTAGCGGGATATGGGTTTATGTGAAACTACGGCCTTGCTTCCAAACATGCCATATTAGTCTGTCACAAAGAGAGCTAAATCACAAAATGTAGCAAGCTATTCTTGGGGGGAAACTGCTGCAACAACTCATAAGACAATAGTGAGCATGGGAAGGGCCATTATACAGTATACTTCCCTTGCAATGTTCTAAGCCTTTATACCCTTTCAACTTTCAAAACTGAATAGGTGCCATACCAACACAACATTGTTTTACAGATTTATTTGATGATAGATTTGTAATTAAATCTTCAGGTTTTTAGATTTCAGATGATATCACTTCTACTTGGCACATATTGTTGACCAGCTAAAGATCTTCTGTTTCCTTAAAAAGACAAGTTGGGTCTGTGTGTGGTTAATAAACTGTTGTAGACTGAACTCAGAGGAAGCAGGGAAATGTCTACTGCAGTGTTTTAAATTATCATGTTGATCGCAGAAATGAAATATGTGTTATCCAAAGGTTATCAAGATACATTGTACCATTCTAAATGCAACAGCTGGAGACAGAACAAGTCTTATTAGGTCTGCCCTCAGGCATTGTATAAAGTAGAGTTTCAAGAAGGGTGAGTTTCATTATGTATTCCTAGAACTGCTTGATGCTTTTTAAGCCCTTAGGCTGAAACTCCCACACCCAGTAATAATCCCTTCCATCTCTCTTATTTAGCATGTTGATTATTTTTTATGATTGATGGTATCAACCAGTACACCACTGCTGAAGTACTGATTGTTCTTCTTCACTGCCACATCATCATATTGATTTAAATTGAATGGTTATGTCTCAAATTTGTTGATCACATGGGTGGTTCCTCTACCTAAATTGGAAACAGATCACTTTCATTACATGAAAACTACAAAACTGAAAACAACTCAGTGAAAGACAGTGTGGACCAATTAGACTGCGGGACAATGTTCTATTTCTTTCAAGTGAGACAGCCAGTTAGCTGTTCAACTACACCTGTAAATACTTGTGCAATGCAAACATGCAGGTATCTGTTTGAGCATGCTTGTTTGGAACCTCCTGACAGGTGGTTGAAGCTGCCCAAACTTTCCAAGAAGTGAAAATGGTTCAAGCAAGGTAGAGTTTAATCTGGGTACGATTGACGTTCCCATGGGATAATCCTCAGACATGAGTGCTCACAATTACATTGGGAATGCACTACTGTGTTGAGGTCAGTGTTGTAGTACTACTCGGTCTTGTCTCGGACAAAGCGGACTCTGGATTTTATTTCAAGACCACAACTGGGGGGATATCAATAAATTGCCTGTGCATTTTTGGATTTACTTGTTAATCTCATTACTGTGATTTTGCGTAAATCGTACAAATCGTACTGTACAAAGGAACATTAACGGAGAGCTAAGTGAGATATAGTGAATACTAGCTAAACACATTTGCTAACCATGTGTATACAGTATGCTTCAGGACATTAGTTTTATTTACTAGCCGGTTATTTACCCCCTAGCTACAGGCACGCAAGGGTATTAGCACATTAACTCAATGCATTAGCTAACTTTGTGTGAGGGTGAGGGGTCAGGACGTGTCTTATTTCTGCCCAAAAATCATGACAGACTCCAACAACTCCACAAGTTTGCACTGAAGGTGCTGTCAGTCTCTGCCTAATCGGCACCAGTGGAGAGGGTTTTTAGTAGAGGGGCATCGTAATGAAACCTCATTGTGCATGTTCAGGTCACAGAATGTTGCAGTCTCTAATATTTCTAAAATGCAACCAAACTCTATTTTAGTTTTTAAGACAAGAATCTCCATTTGTTTTCTGTGGGTGTTTTTATGGGAATGTGGATTACTTGCAGATCTATTTAAGGTGTGCCTATGGTTTGACTTGGTCTTGGTTTAGGTGGTCTTGACTACAACACTGGTTGAGGTCAATGTAAAACTTTGCTATCACCATGTCTCTTGGTGCCTAAATATGTCACTGTCAAAAGGAGTCTAGTTTTCTGTTGCTTTAACACACGACAGAAACGTACAGTCCTGTGTATATAAAATGTTCTTTTTTGTGAGCTCTGTGTGGGTATTTGCATGTGAAAAGAAATCCAACTACTTCCAACAGTTCAGGATGTGAAACTTTACCTATAAAGAACCAAAGAGACAAGGAAAGGGAGTGTGAGAAGAGGGAGAGAGGGAATAAGAGAAAGTATAAATACAGCACGGTGCTAATGATTCATAGGTGACACACACAGTAAAACTGACTCGTCTGATGTGTGGTTTAATGTGGGTAGGCTTGTGAGAGAGAGTGTTTTATGTATGTTTTTCTATATGTGGGTGGGTGTAGGGGTATGTCATGCCACATATATGATCATGTGTTTCATCTCCAGCCCCTGGGTTTTAGTGTGAAAGTTGGAGAACAAAACTGGATCATCTCAAGCATATGAACAAAAACATTAAGGTTTGTTCATGTGTGTCTGCTGCTGCTGCATCAGCTGAAGCTCAGAGTAAGTAGTGTAGTGACAGGATTGCTTTCAGTGGGATTGTGAGTTAATCTGTAGTCTGACAGCTCCTGTCATCTCTTTGTTGTCATGACAATGCTATATCTGATACAGAGAGCTCTGCTGCTTTGGATCGGACATATTTATGGGCGGTGTACATTTTTGCTGATTTGAATGCTTTTGGGGATGAAGATCTAACCTGAAAGTTCGGTGGTAGCCATTGAAAAGGGCGTTTACTGATTTATGCACAGGAAATGTCTCCATTATATATAAATTATATTGATTGGTCAAGAAATTGTGGCAATTTCACAGAATTTTGTGAACAGCGTAGTGTTGATTTCAAAAGCATTGACCTAGTTGTAGGTTAAAAAACTTCCTGGTAAGGTGTTATAAAACACATATCAAACAGAAAAGGGAAGTTGTTATGAGGGTGAAGAGAGCCACTAGCCTGACGACGTCAGACTCAATTCTGTTCAGATTGTGAGTCTGAAACTGATCCATTGGGCTGTGATTATGGGGCGAGTTTCAACAGAACCAGGAAAAAAAATGCCTCTTCGCTCTATTGGATAAATCGACAACCAATCGGAGCAACGTAAGATGTGACGTATGTTGCATAAGTGCGACCAAAGGTGAAACCACAATGAGCACTGGGTTTCCCTTGTGTCCCTACTTCTTCGCGACCATTGGGGCCAACTGACAAATCAAACTCCTCTCCAGCGGCACAAACCCAAGCGCTCTTCTGTCCATCATCGTGTAAAGCCCGCCCTGACAATTTCATTGGTCATGTTTTTTTGATACATCGCATAGAAACTCCTCAACAGAGCAGTGCCAGACCAAACTGCCCACAGAAAAATGTTGCAGGCCGGGCTACAGTTCGATCCACCACCCCTCCCTCCTGTTCTGAGTGTGACATCTGACATTTAAGCTCGCTGTCAATCATTACCAACACTTCACCGAATGACATTGTTAAACAAGGGAATACGTGTGTCCAGCACGAAAAAAGATCCCCATTGACTTTACATTGGCCTTGTTTCTGTGCTGCAATGTTAGGAGGTCATTGTCATTTCATCAGGCTGGTTAACGCTATGAGAGCTAATAAAGACAACAATGAGGTAAGAGTATTAATAGGGGCTAGCTCGCACTAACCTAGGTGACCTGGCTTCACCTGTCAGCACTGTTGACATATGGAGCGTGCAGTTGAATAGTAGCAGTTCAAATTCCATAACTAGTAAGCTATTAGTTCACAGTGTGGTACTCCCCTCCACTCATTCACAGCTCCTGAAGGTATTCTGTTTCTCTCTCCATTGCCTCTGCAGCAGACGTTACTGTAGTTCTTTGAATTATATATGACCCACCAGATGTATTTCTACTGAGTCTGAATTTCAATGCATTTTCTACAATTTTTTAGGGGATGTTGAAGTTAAAATGGGGTGTCAAGTGGTTTACTTAAATCAACATTAATCCTATTTATTTACTTTGGTCACTGTAGTTTGAAAGTAATCAAATGCCGTTGGCATTTCCTTCTATAAAAACACATCTAAGCATCAGGCAAAGACTTAATTTCACAACAACATTTTCTGTCGGTGGAGATTCACAATATCCTGCTATTGAGAAATGTTGAAAGGCTTTCTGCTTATAAATATCCCCATGTTAGATAAAAGTAATTAAGCGCCTTTCTACTAGAGAAACTCAGTGCCAGATAGGTTAAATTGTAGGCATGCTAGAAAGCTTTCTGCAGGCTGGTGCCCCATCGCATGTAGCTGGTGCTCTTTGTTTTTCACCCCAGCCCTAGACTAGTCCTACATTCACGCTTTTCTCGACAGGTGAGAATTTCTTTTAAAAAATACCTCAGCATGTTAAAAAGAAAATCAATGTCAGCTGTTGCTTGAGACATTTTCATCTTGAGTTTGTTACATAAATCCTATCTTGCCACCTAGTACTGTAGACAGTGGATTTGATGCTCCTTTTTTTTTGAGTCAGCAAAAGGCAGTTCTATTAAAAGCTCCTGCTCAGTGACCCTTTGTGAAGCCAAAGCTTTGGCAGCCTGCCTAACACACAAAACATAGAAGGGAAAGTACTTGTCTTAAGGAGGAAAGCACAACACAGAAGGTATGTTGTGCTTGAGTGCCATGCCACTGGAACAGAGGAGTTTGATTCTAAAAATACTTGCCTCCCACCACACTCGCACTCCCAACACGCAAGAGCCTTTGCACTGGAAGACCTAACAGCTTGATGGCAATTACTGCAAAATTGCTCTTATTTTCTCTAAGTCTTCATAATTTCCAGTCAACTTGTAATTCATCAGTTCGTGTGTGTTTGCATCAAGTGAGCCGGCAGAGGAAATGGGTAACGCCCTGCCTCTATTTAAAGCCTCAACTATTCCAGGTAGGCCCTGAAACCTGACTTACTCCATGCCAAACATTTACCAAAAGTCTCTGCCTGACACCTGTGACCAAGTCATGCGAAAGCAATTAGTGAAAACCAAACACAGACATTTCATGTATAAGTGAGGCCACCCAAACCCATCACTTATACAGGACTAAGCATTAAAACCATTACACAATGATTAAAACTCACTCAGAGTAAATTCAGTTATTTTTTTTACTTAACTTACATTAGTGTGCGGTGTAGGAGTAGACATAAAAAGCCTGTATGTGTGTGCTTAGTTTTCACAGACCATATGGCTCTAACAGTCATCCAGTGTGGCTGAGGATCTGGTGGATACATGTCAACTATGTAACGCACTATATACCATAATTGTCACATCTTACATTGTTCTTTCTAGCAAGGACTGCATTTGAAGCATGTGACAGTGGTTTGACCCCATCCAGGTGGTTTGCATTTGGAGGAGAATCTACTTATAGGCCAGTTAAATACGAGCCAGGTGTTGTCAAAAAGCCTGGGCAAGGTTGGCCCACTCTCTAGTGTCATGAGCAGCATACTTAAAATACACAAGCAAGACACGAACAGCCACCAGGGCTTTACTGTAAAAAGGACTGACTGCCACAAGCACAACAAAAGGAACTGCTAGAAGTGACCGATATCATCGAGAAAGAGATATCCTAAAAACAGTATGTTTTTTTTTCTTACACATAAAGGAAACAGCAGCAACAACTCAACAAAATCTAAAACATAGGTATGGTCATTTAAAATGCAGAAATGTTTCATGTTAACCTTTAAAGTCCAATGCCTCTCCCATGAAAAACTGCATATACATACTGTACCTTTGAGAAATAGCTGTTAAGGCTGTTGTTTATGTCCAGTTATATGAATATGCATGTAAATAATGGATTGTTTGGAGTTTTGTTGCAAAATTAATTCAAATTGTGGTTACATGCTAATGAGAAATCAGCTTCTCATTAAGGCAGGCCATATGGTGCACACAAATCAACAGAGTTTTTGCAGTGAGATCGAGTTAATGCATACACAAGCTAGTTATATATGTATATTCTGTATTTTCTTCATCTAATTAAAATGACATACAAGCCTACACATAACAAATACTGGCTGCTTGTGTCTTTTCTGTGGTGTAGAAACATCCACACACTGAGAAGAAGGCACCATAGCTGCATTTTTCTGTGAAAGGTGGATTACAAATCGAATGTATTATTATTCCAGGCCTAGTTCAAGCTTTAGCAGACATACTCTAAACAGACTTAGAGAACTGACTACCTTTGATCCAAGGAAATAAAGGCAATGCCACAGATGACCACAGATGCCATGCAGTTGGCTGTCCTCTGGTTATAGTCTTTCACAACTCTTCGTGGCTGCCAACCCGCAGGGCTCTGCCTACTTCCATTCTCCACTCCATCACTTTAAATCTGATCCTTTGAGTCTTGATTCAAAACACGTATTGGTCAGTAGTCTGGGTTTTGGTCCACCACAGTCAAACACAATCCCTCTCCTGCTGGTGTTCTGCCCCAGTGCTAGACAGGAAAAGGAAAAGAGACAAAATGTCAAAAATGTAATGTAAAAAAGACACATATGTTAACTCCAAGCCCCTTTTAAAAGTTTTTGTTTAGTTCCTCGAGAACAGGTTTTCGAGCTGGACTTAATGCACATGCAACATTTGCTTCATTGTTTTCTTTTGCAAACCACATGTCTGATCCCCATCCATGATGGCAGAAAGTCCATTTCATGTTTTCACAGTGCTGCTGTTCTTGTTTTTTTAGGTTAGATATCTATTTAAAATTCTTGGGAATGTCCCTACTGACAAACTATGTTAAGATGAAGGACTGAGATTTGGAAAGCAGCAGAACTTTGGATTTTTTTCAGTACTTTTTGATAGGCCACAGTGTTGTAGCTTCCTTTTAAATTGGAAAATTTGTTAAGAGTAGCCATAAATGAACACTAAAAAACTACACTTTGAAGACCAGACTGTGTATGCTTATACATCTAAACTATTTTGAAATGTATACAATTCTGAATGACGAAGACTGTTGACACATGGCCATTCACATCTACCTTATTTGGTCCTTATTCTCCTGACTTTTTTTTTAGACCTGGAAACTTCCCTGAATTAAGGTCTGTGTCAGGAAGCCAAAGCCTGATATGACAAAAAAAGTTAGTCTAGTATAGTTTGGCCTTTAAAACGCATTACAGGAAGTTTTGGGAGGCTGTAGTCAGAACGGCAAAAAAACAACAATGCAACTAAACAAAATAAGCTGTGGTACGACACAGGGAGAGTCATTAAGCAAAAAATTCCAACATTTTCAAATGAGTTTACATGGGAGAGAGAGGACACAAGATAATGGGAGAGCCCATTATCAAACCAATGAACTGAAATGACAGATAGACGTCACTGATGTAGGAGATAATGACAGGACATAGTTTGGTCATTGTTGTCCCTATGTTTCCCTATTTCCTTTGACTGAGGAGGAAGGTGGGGACTTGGGGTATTTCCCCAACAAAATGTGTTTTTCAATCAAAAATATGATTGTAATGGTCATTGTTGACTATCATTATCACCATCTGTGTACAAAAAATTGGAAAACCTATAATAAATAATAAATAAACAACTCTCTAAAAGCTCAAAGATCACATTTGTTCACCTCCAATGGGGACCAACTACCAACATTAGATCTGGAAAAAGTAATTATGTTAGTTTTGATGCTCTTCACATTAACTCTACATTCATTCTGCTTAGGCGGTGCCACAGATGTCTGGGTGCTGCACCTAAGCACCGGCCCTAATGTTAGGGAAATCCCTGCTTATGTATAGTTCTTCAGTGCACTCTCATAATTGCAATAGGAAAATCATTACTAATCAGACCTATAATGCACCTACACAATGTAACAAAACGGGCCATTGCATTGTTCCATCATTCTGTTAATCCAAAGGCCAAACAGTCCAAACATTTTAGTTTTCTCACATCGTATCCAAGTGTTTTTGTTGCTAAACCTAACCATTCCTCAACTACAGCAATGTCACACCATAAAACATCATTACTTTAAAAGAAGCACGTCAGCATTACCTGGATTGAACGATGGGTCGTCCCAACCAAAACACGTCAAAGTTATTGCAGCACCTGGGAAATAAAATTTAGAATGAGTAAGAGTATGTAGTATGTACATGGGTGAAATACACGACTGAAGTACCAAACATGCTGTATTTTGTAAAAGAGAGCAGCATGTTCACCAGTATATTTGTTTAGTATATCTCATTCTGGAATGAAACCCCTCATCCTGCAGTACCAACCTGGAACTTCTACAGTATAGGAAACTTTACTGTGAGTACATTCCTTACTGCCATGTGCAGTTTAATTTGCTGTTGAAATGCGTGCTATTGCATCTATCAACACAGATATTCATCAGTTCTGTTTATACATTTTGGGTGGTGCGAGCAGCAGACGAGGAAATGGTAAGAATTCTGTTCATTTAACAGTATTTTTCACCTCAAAGCATTCTCTGTCAGTGCCCCAGTCAGCTCTGATTTCCTCGGTTTGGCTGCACCAGGTTCAGCTCCAGTGCATTTAAGGCGTGCTGGTCTTACGTCTGTGGCATCTGTTGAGGAATGTGATGAATGCTGTCTGTGCCATTCTGACAGCGCTATACTTGCATGATTTGCACCCAGACAATCTGCTCCACCCTGATGCTCGGGATTTAGGATGATGTTTATACTTAGATGTTTGAAATGCTGGAAGTGCCAATTCAGACAAGTAATACTTAGCAATGTGACATTTCCTCCACTAAAACACTAAACAATAAAAACAGTGATTAAATGATTCCAAACTTAAAAAAAACAAGAAGTATCTAGCTAGGAAAAAACTGTGCTGGAGCACCAACCACAAGACACATCTGTAGGTGAGTGATGTGAACCTCTTTTCACGTGAGAAGTCAACCATGCAACTGCTATTACAGGTGCCCCACATACATAAGTTTCCGAGCCAAACTATGTATATGTGTGACAAGAGCAACAGACATACATCATGATGGGAGTTCATGTTATCTGATGGAAAAATCTAGCTGTAATTCAAGCCTCAGTAAATCTGCAGCAGGACTGAAGGCATTGCATCAGCATCTCTTGTGTCATGAACTGTACTTTGTTTTTCATATTTCTATGTTTTTTATGGCACGGCACGGAGTCCTGCAGCCAGTACCTGGAGGAAATAAACAAAACAAGTGCTACTTGGTTTAGAACATTAAGCGGCTCCTTGCACAACAGCAAAAGTTGGCCACAAGAGTCCAAATGGCTTTTTTGGACATGATTGCAACACTGTAAACCCAAATAAGTTACCAGAACTAAAAAAAAAAAGTGAGGCAATCGATTGCCTCACTTTTTTTGAGTTGATCAACTTAAAAGTTAATTTTTTCCAGAACATAAAAGATTGGATTACATGCTACTTGTACCGTTTGATAACAGTTAAATTAAAAGTGCTCATTAAGTCAACTCAAATATTTGCCGTTAATATGACTTAGAGTTTTCTGTTAAGGCAACTAAATTATCATCAGTTACTATGACTTAAAATTTCCAGGATTCAAACCACGGGGATGAGTTCACAGAACTTAAAAAAATAAGTACACAACCACACCATTTTTATTTTAACTCAATGTTTATTAATTTGTGTTGTCAATGTTTTAAGTACACGTTAGTCAAACATATTGAGTCAGTAAACTTAAAAACATGCGACTCAAAACTTTAAATTTTTGTTGCAATTGATTGCCTCACTTCCATTGAGTATTACTAACTTAAAACATATAAAGGTCAAACATCTTCTATTGAACAGTTTTTTTGCCTGCTACATTTTAGCACACTGCAATGTTGAAATTAAATAGAAAAATAATTATTAAATAAAATACATTAAAATAAATAGAACAACTTATTTTCCTCATAATTTTGAGACATTTTAAGAAGATAGTCAGAAAAATAAGGAAAAGCAATAATAAATTATATCAAAGTAAATTACCTTTTTTTACAGATATATTTATATGTGTATATATGTATATAATTTAAAAAAATAACACTGAGTCAAAGTGTGCTTTTGTCTTTCTGGCTAATACCCGAGTAAGGTAACATACAATAGGCTATAGACTGTTTAAGAACATTTTCACTTAAAACTCTTGCACTTTTACATTAACCAGTATCAAATGAAATTTGGGTTTATCTTGTGCAGCCCACAATGCTTAAGAAATAGCATTAAGAAAAACGTCACAACATACAAAACATTAGCGTTACTTGTGCATTATGTTAATGACAACAAAGACACACTGTAGTTTGGGCCTATTGGCTGAACACCTGCAGACTAGGGCAGTAACTTTTTGAGCCAATATTTAGACAAAAGGAGAGAACTTCGAACGATCCCTTTATAATGCTTCACCCTGCGTCCTTCTTTCAGATAAGTTTCTACATACGTGTCATTCTTGAGGGTCTGCAACCTGGGTGACAGTTTAGCACTTTCTAGACCAAGTAAAATCTTCTGAGTCAATTCAAAAGTGTTGGTCAGCGCTTTGGGATAGCTGAGGTGTAATGCATAGATCAGTCCAAACATTACCAGGAAGGCGTAGCCAAATCTGGGGAGGCTGACCACGGCATCACTTTCAATGACGACAGAGACTCTCACAGGCTGGTAGTGAACTGGACTTGTGTCATGGTCACTGATGACAGTAAGGAGGGCCACTGCAACACCATCAAGCTCTGGCTCATCAGACTCGTCCTGAATGAATGAAAAATAGATACTTATCACAACCTAACCCATGGAATAAAACAGACAACATAATTTAGCTTTATTTGACCAAGTCCTGTTGAGATCCAAAACCTCTTTTACAAGGGAGACCTGGGTCTCACTGTAAGAGGTGAAAACAGAAGATTCATGTTCTGCACACATGAATCACCCAATTTACCAGAGAATCAAAATGGTGTGAGATAGGCTGAAACTAAGCTAAAAGATATGTACAGGAAAATGGTTTACTGAACATCTTATCACTTTAAACAAAACACCAATTCAGTGCAGTGAGAAGAAAGAAAACAGACCATACACAAAACATGTATTGGTAGACAAAACGACAGTAATTCCTGAGACATGTTTGTATTTTGATGAACTGTATACATAATACACAGTAGTATCTGTTAGTTACTTAAGGAATCTCACTTTACAGCTTCGGAAAAATCCAGAGACCTCCTCGCGCAGATATACAGGGAGAGCGTGGAGAACAGTAGTGCGCTTCGTGCGGATGTCATAGATTTCCTATTCAGATAAAAACAGAATTGTATATACTGAAGAGTTTACTTAACAAAGCTCATTTTAACATGTCCACAAATAAGCTGTTCACAACTTAAATGCAATCAGACAAATAACAAATACAAAGTGGACTAAATGCAAAATTCAAAAAGTTAATTTGAATCATTGAACCTGTCCCATGTTCCACTGGTTCAACCTATCTAATGTGTAATCATCTATTTACCTGTTCATTTTGATGCCTTCTGTCTGAATGAGGTCATCAGTCGAGGAAGATGGTGGTCAAGCTCAGCATAGAATGTGTTTGGCAGGTTCTGATTTGAAATCCGCTGGAACTCTGCATACAACTACATTGAAATAACAGCAAGAGGACAATAGAGCAACAACGCTTAGAATTAAATTGAAAGAATCTTGCACATTTATATAGCAGCAAATATCTGCCAAATGAGTAAGAATCACAGTTTTCACTTTAAAGAGAGAGCTGATCCATGTTACCGCACTCTATTTTGAAAGCAGGCCATTTAGGGTTTCAATAGCCTGCCTAAAACATTGCCTAAAACAAAAACAAATTAAGTTATTGGTATATTTTTTGATGAGATATAGAGAGAGGTGGTTTGTAAAAGAATTCAAATACAAAATGCATTACCTGTTATCTTTATCACATCCCCAGTCTTGTCTTCCTTAACTCTGTCGTAACTTCTTGAAACTAGAACAGAGAGATGAAAGGACATAAACTGATGAACAATTAAAAAGCATCCAGTGTCAAATTATAAAGTCACGCTACTAAAGTAATCAAGCAAAACTAACATAACTATAAAGAAAAGCAGCTGCACTTAAACTGCATGGTTAAATCAAGAACCTTTCTACATTTTTTTTTTTTTTATATCTTTATTGGTTTTTTGACATACAACTTTAGAACAAAACATACTCAACAGTTTTAGTGAAAGAAATACAGAGATCATGTCTCTGGCAGATCATACAAAGACCAGCCACTGAAACAATACAGAGAAAACTGAATTGTAGTAGAACAACAAATATAACAAACCACAAAACACGGGGGGCCATGTTACCGCTCAGAAATAGAGAATTACAGATAAATCAGAGACAGCATCCAAGTTTTACAATCCTGTACATCATAGCATCACAACACGCCAGCATCGTATGTGTAGACCCATAAAGAATCAGTTACATAATCCTTTGATCAATGAGACCCTTCATCACAATGCTTGTTAGCCTAGTGCCAATATATTTTAAAAATGGAGACCAGATATCATAGAAAACCTCTATCATACACTTGGATCTGTAAGTCAGATATTCCAACTTTTCTACATTTCTATGAACTAAAGTCGGGCTGATAAGGGCTTTTCCTCCCAAACTTATCTGTAAATTAAAATGTAGAATCTGGAGGTTTTTGCGTAAAAATTAATCTTGTATGAGGGCTGCTAGCTCCGTTAGCTGTTCAGGATGCGGTAGCGGCTAGCATCTGCAGCTATCTGAAGCATAACCCTCGGGGCTCCCGTTACCTGTAACGGCCAGGCATCGGCCAGCGGCTACAGCGCTTCACTCGGGCTGCACGCCTTACTTTACCTCTGTCGCAGAGGAGAAAACACCGACTCCCGTCCAGAAACGTCTACAGTAACAACAAAGTAGTTATTCAAAACTTACAGTATTTCCAGTTGTGCTGACAACTTCCACTCGTCCAAGTTCTGCAGTTGTCTGTGTTGCTTCCGGCTGCTTCCTGCCGCTCGCGCTCTATGCTCGCGCTCAAAATGCTCTTCTTCTGTTTCTGTTTTTTTCAAACAGCGGTAAGCATCATTGTATAATGCGCAATAGCGCCGCCTTCTGCTTCGGAGGGTGAATCAGAGATGTACTCGGAATAAAAATTGATCCTACTGCTCAATACTTATGTAGGATTAAAATAAATATTTTTTTTCTTCCACTGATGCATTTAAGAACATTTGCCCCAATCAAATTGTTGCTGGTGTTGTTTAATTATGATTGCAATGTATTTGTTATGATTGATTTTACTTATTTGGCGAAGCACTTTGAGATTTAACTGTATGTGCTGTATAAATTAAGTATATTATTACATCCTACCAATTTGAAACAATAGAAATAAGAGGACTTTATCATTCTTAGTATGTAATAACTTAATTCTATTAAGTTGTACTTAAGTTATGTTTTTAAGGTGGACATACTTAATATTCAAATTTTTCAATTTAATCAAGAAATTATTAGTTTAAGTTACTCAAAGAGGCAGAAAAAGTTATACAAAATTGCTATTCAATCCTCCAATAATGTGTGTGATACTATTGTTGAAGCCCCATATCAGCTTCTGGAGAAGGTGGTGAAATTCACTGAGCTGAGTGCACTGCAGTTATGTTACGAACCCAAACACAATGACATTTGATTATCAGATGTATTTGGGACTTCCACAGGTACAAAGCAGTAAAAGTGTATATTCAGAAAGAAATGACGGTTTTGTTTACGCCAAAGAGTCTTGTGTGACTAACGTTAATACACACAAATGCGATCCAGCGGTCAAACTCGCGTGACTAATGTGAGTTGAAAATTTGCTTTGCTGTGAATACATGGTAAGACACTGTAAATTTCCACTGTTGTGTCAGCAACTTAAAGCGTATGACCTTATGTTAAAAGGGCACAATTTTGGGTACTTAATCCCTATGGATAAGCCGTGACCTCATTGTATTTCTGGTTGAGCATTTTAATCCAATAAATTTGCCCACAAGAAAGCTATTGTAAGGAAATTACTTGTGGAGGAAAACTGGAGGCTGTGAAAAACCACAGTACATTTAATAAAGAGAAGTCTCCCCTTGTTTCTGAACCCTGGTGTATGTTATGCATGACTTGGATTTATAATTAAAATGCAGGAGAAGAATAGTGTCAAAAGCAATATAAAGCTGCAGAGAACCGTTATGGGTTTTTGACATGCAAGCATAACGCAAGGGCTGCTTTAAGACCTACATGACATATTTTCGACTGTAGTTAATTAAGCAGCCATGTCACCACTGGTTGTCACAAAATTGTGCTTATTAAGTCTGTGGAATGCACAGTTCAACTACAGTACACCTGACTAGGTTGAAATGGAAAAGAAATCACTTTCTATATAGTATTGAACGTCAAATTATATACATTTTTATTATGTAAATTTTTACTTCCTCATAAAACTTCCCACTGGACTTGTTGCTATGATAGTAAATGTGCAGCTGTTTTTAACAAAACAACTCTCCACTGTCCACCATTGCTAGCTAAGTCTTACAAAAGCACTATAGCTGATTTAGGAACACTGCAAAATAAATCAGCTTGCTAACTTTCTCATGCATATGAATTACATTTAAATAACATTACTTAACTCATTTGTTTGGCTTGAGAAGAGAATAACATTGTTTTTCCTTCACGATCAGAGGCATGACAGTGAATACCTGTTTAGTATCTGTTACCAAAGAACGCACTTCTCTTTGGTAATCTTGACATGACAGTACCTTGTATCTATGGGCAGAGTCGAAGACTGTATAAAAGAAGTTGTTGGTGGACTAATGCTTTGAAGCATCACCTATAGCATTTTTGGCAGGTACCATTAGCATAGCATTTACAATGTGGCGCACTAGCTAGCTTGCTAAAAAGATGCAAGTGAATGTTGAAATCAAAGTAATTTATTTTCGCAACCAGTGGAGAAATGATGCAGGTTTAAAGCATATCTACATTGGCCTCACTTTTCAGGCCCCCAGGTTGCAGTTTAAAGATATTATCCTCTTTCACCACATAATCTTCCCACATTTATCCCACATTGACCTCCAGAGGGCGCTGCTTCACCTGGTGGTAATTAGAGGAGTAAAAGCATGTGAATAGAGAGAGATGGCTGCTGTTGAATGTCAAAGTTGATGATTTATTTTAGTACAGTGACAATGACAGCTACTTAGAATAATAAAGAAAGCATGGGTTCCCTTGGTTGCCAGGAGAAAATGCTTCTGCATTTCAGAGGGGTGCATGAGGGGGTTAAGACTTGTTGTCCCAGAGGCCTCTGCTGTTGGACCTAGCCCAATACCGGCACTTTCCAGAGGGTGTGTAGGCTTTAAGGGCAAGACAAGAGTCGAAAAGGAACAATTTACAGCGGCAAAAGCATGGAAATATTTCAAGCACAAGGCCAACTCTGCTCCATATGGTGTCATAATTCAGAAAATATGAGTATCCATTTGACATTTATTTAATTTTTTATTTATTTATGTTAACATGAAAATAGTTCTGCATAAAAGGTTACATTTTTTAATGCTTTTGGCTCCAGTGTAGTGGCCTGTTCCAAAAAACATCTCACATAAAGCCATAAATAAATAAGACCAGTTATTGCTCTCATGTTAAAAAAAATGTTTTGTTGTGACTAAAATAATATGAAATAAAGGCAAAGGTGCATGTTTTGGTAATGCTTAAATGATCATTTTGATACATAAAACTATTAATTGATTCAGTTATATTTAATTGTTGCTTATCATATACTATACATGTGTAAAACCGTTGGACTACTTCATCATATTAGCATGTTATACAAGTCATACTACATTACGACTAATTCCATACTGTGCATGCAACACACACAAGCCAATGAAAAAGTTTCAATGTGTGTTTGGAGGAATTGGGTGAACCTGGCAGAACACAATGACAACATTCACACTCCATACAGAAACTGACTGGGAAATAGGAACAGATACCTGCAATTACAGTGTTTTTTTTTCTTTAATGGAGCTTTATTATGATGTGTTGATGCTTCCTTTACTCACACACAGATTCTGACGAGAGTGGTGACCAATATATTTACGATTGTACAGTGTAATATCTAGCTCCCGGTGGAGTGTTTACAAAAGGCAGGAAATTACATGAGTTTGTGTGGGTTCCCACGCTGACTGGGTGGCAGTGACAACAGCAACGATGGGCAATAGGAGCTCTGGAGCTCAAAGGTTCATAGCCTTTTCACTCAATGTGTCCATCTTTATGCAGGTAAATTCCCACTTTGCTTAACTTTAGTTTAATGTTTAGGTGAAAATTGCTGGCTCTGTTTTCCGCTGTTGCAAAATACAAGGTCTGTTTATGATTGGACTCAAAGGGTTTTGTCAGACTTGTATGATTCACATAGTTCTGTATTAAGTGAGAATCGCCAGTGTATTTCATCATTATTATTATTCTTTAGAGAATTGGAGCTGCACTGCCCTTCGTATTTTTTCTTTATTGGGGAAATCCATCATAATCTCATTTTGGGATCTCTCAAGGCCATGATTTAGAACAAAAAGAAGGTTTCCTCTGGACAACATGACAAATTAATGACGCGTCTGCAGTTACTTTCATCTCCATTGGCAGTGCTGTGAATATTTCATCCACTTGGGCAAGCCCTTGGAATACACTGGCAAGGCTAACTTATAGGACACTCTGCCTCTTTTTCAGTCAGTTCTGGTTGGCATCCACTACAGACAGCTTGGCCAGGGGCTTGAGAAGCCGGTCCAAAAGGCCCCTGCCATGTTTACTGTACTGCACAAGCCTCGGCACGGAACAACATGGGTGGCCCTGCTACGCAGTCGCCTTCAGTCTCAGTGAAAATGCGGCAGTATTATGGAAACACCGCACCCGTCTGGCTCAGGTTTTACCCAGCACATAACAAGTCAGTCCTCCTATCCTGCACATTAACTATATGGCTACCCTTCAGTGGAGGTTTGCTCTTGTTCCTATACATGGCTGTTGATGTCTAAGCCAAGGAGAATGGAAAGAAGACAAGTGTGTCTGAAAAACAAGATAATAAAAAAATAGTTGCATGGGTTGATTTCCAAGGATGGTTGGATGGGTGAATAAACAAAACTGTAGAACCTTAGTTCAGTTCAGGACTTTTATTAGGATGGATGAACGGCAATTGTCCATTGGTGACTTCAGGGTAGAGCACTGTTATCCGAGACCGCAACTCATCAACCTCTTACGCAAAGGTCAGACACCCAAGAAGTGCCAATTATTGTGTAACTGTTCCTCAATTAAAGATGCTTGCCCTTTAGTGGCCTTAACAGCACCTCAACAAAACAATGTGTCCTATAGTCTTTGCTCGGTGTTCCTATCACCATGCATTTTGCATGTGTGCCCAAGGAAGTGTTTGCATTATAAATGTGACATGCTAGCCTACAATGACGCACAGCATAGCATATGGTCCGCCTCCAGTCTGAATAGCGCTGCAGCATTCCACATGGACTTCAGTCAGAGCATTTCTGCAAATAGCCAGTAGTCCTCATTGAACCCAGTGCACCAGAGAGGTTTGACTATTATAACATCAGGTCAGTTCAGGTAATTGCCTTGATGCCATTGAAAAGCTTTCTTGCATATTATCAGTCTTGTTTTTCAGGAACTCCATATGAGGCACCACATGAGTGGGTTCCATGCTGGGGTCCAGAACTAAAGTAGGATATCTCAGCAGGCTCTGAGTCTAAATGAATCATTTCATTTCACTTGTATTTAATTTTAGTGTCAGAACACTTGGCTTACAATCACAGACAAACACTCTCAAACATACACATGCACACACACACAGTTTCGGATTGCCAGTGTTCCTTGCACCATTAAGTATCCACGGGTGAGGATGACTCACAGGCATTTGATTTGTTTTAAGTGTCCACTACAGCAGCAGATCCAAAGCCTTGCAAAATCTGACCAACTGCTGAGCTGCTCCCTCATCCGCTCTGCCCTGTTTTTACAAGGACTCAAAACTTTCACTGACTTTGCACCCATCCTGTGACGGGTCACGGGTCGGTGTAATTCAGCGTGTGCATTCACATGGTAGTCGTTCAATTTTCCTCTCCCTTTCATGTGCTTCTCTGTGTGGCACTTGCCGTTACTGCCGTTTTCCAAGATAACAACTGTCAAACAAGACTAATTATATTGGGAGGGGAGGGGCGGGGGTGTCCACATGCCGGTGGGGAGAAAGAACGACTGATGTGATTAATGGTACAGTAATGGAAAAGTAAGTTCCTACAGCGCCAAAAATGTTTAATGAATTGGAACTGAACAAGAAAGGGAAAGTGAGGTGGGAACAGTGAGAGAAAAATTGGGAAAACAAATGAAGGATGAAAGATGGGTTTTCAAAAGACGAAACAAAGAGAAAGGGTGATGGTAGTGAGGTAGAGCTGTAAAAATAGATGAGAAAATTGTTACTATAAAAGGGCAGGAGAGGAGCCATGATAACTGTGGCAAAAAGGAATACCTCAACACTTTCAATGTTGCTCACTTATTTTCTTACCAAGAGTTAGATGAGAAGATTGATACCATTATCAGTGTTTCATATGTATCCTGAAAGAATGCCCTTACCTTAACAAATATAAATATATACAATATAATCTGTGTTTACTGATTGAAAACAGCTGATAGGCAGGCTCTTCAAAGAATGACAAAGAAATCTGTCAATAGACGTGTGCATTAGCACTTTCACCCCACAGCAAGAGGGTCACAGGTTCAAATCTGACTTTAAACTCTTCTGTGTTCGCATGGGTTCCCTCCAGGTCCTCCAGCTTCCTCCCGCAATCCATAGACAGGCAATGAATGAGAGAGTGAATGGTTGTCTCTATGGGTCAGTCCCGTGATAGTCTGGGATGTCCAGGATGCACCCCACCTCCCAACGTGTGTCAGCTGGGATCTGCTCCAGCCCCCAACGACAGTTGGAGTTGACAGTTGAAAGTGGCTCTCAGCGCAGACCTCCACCAAGGCAATAGGGTCAGTTACGCAATACTAAATAGCACACTTGAAGGATTATATTGAAAGCATGTATTTTGGGAGCACACTGGCAGTGAAATATTTCATCCACTAGATGGCGGCAGTTAGTGAAGGCAATATGGTCACTGACACAATAATATAAATTTGCAATATAAAGATGGTGTTCCGGATCACCGATCATAACCAAAATCTAATCACCTGTTCCTTGTCCCAATACACACAAACATTTTTTCCAAATCTCTGCAGCACTTTTTGAGTTAATTTGTATACAAACAGACAGATAGACAGACAGACAAACGCCAGTGAAAAACAACCTCCTTGGCAGAGGTAATAAGTCCATGACTGCAGGATGTGATGAGGTCCAGGTAAGACGTTCTGTAAGCACATTTTTTATTTTATTTCAATGTTTATTTAACGGGGATGATACATACAACATTGCCACAAAGAATGACAAATGCGATAAAAGATACTGTATACAGTATTATACAAGTGAATAATACAGATACAGTGAATAATACAGTAAATGCAAGTTAAATACATTAAACATCAGTAAAATGCTGTATTGGCAGTGATTTGAGAGAAGTTAATGTTCACATATCTGTTGCTGCTTAAGCCAAAGTTTAGCTTTAGCACTAAACATCTTTAATTCTGTTTGGGATTTGATTTCTGGTGGTAAAGAATTCCATAGGTGTGTACCTTGCACTGAAAGGGATGATTGACCGAATGTTGTCCTGCATCTTCGAATTTTACAGTTTTGCTTGCTCCTTGTCCTTGTCCCACAGTTGTCTGATTTAGTAAAAATCTGTGACATAGCTTTCATGCCTCGAGATGAAAGCTACTCATGACTTATTTGGCCTTTTGAAGCCTTTAGTGGTGCACCACCATAACCCTGTATTTTGAGTGTACAAATATCTTGGATTCATTATGAAACTGTGTTAGCCACTGCTCATAACAGTACAGCATGCTGTTGCTGAATTGAAATAAATTAAATGTCTCAGATATAATAAAAAAGAACAAAAACTTTGAAAGGAAAAAAACAACCTTGTGCTGAATCATATCATTTTACTTTTACACTTTTTTTTCACGGCAGTAAAGCGTGCAGCTTTGAAGGAATTATTGTCACTGGACATTATGTTCAAAGAGGTTTAAATATGCTGGACATTTTCCTCCCCATCAAAATTAGGTTCTATGTTCCCTCAGGCTACATTCCCACAGCACAGGAATGGCCCTTCCCTGATGGACATAACATGTTGTAACGATTAGTATTGTAACCCTCACTCACAAATCAAGTTTTCTATTTTCTTAATCTGTGAAAATGCATCAAGTGGCTGTAGCTCAGTTGGTAGAGAGGTCGCCCACTGATTGGAAGGTGGGTTTGATCCCTGACCATGGCAGCCTACATGTCGAAGAATCCTTGGGAAGATACTGACCTGAACCCAATGCTGCGTTCATCATGAATGAATCTCTGATGGTGGCACTGTTTAGCCTCGGCCACTAGTGTGACTGAGCGCTGTCTGTAGTGTAAAGCCCTTTCAGTGGTCACAAAGACTAGAAAAGGCTATATAAGTGCAGTCCATTTACCATTTAACATAGGGCTGAGGGAGCATAGACCGGCTCCTGTTTTTCAAACATCTCCATGTCCTTGTTGCCCAACTCCTCCTGTTCCACCACACACTACACATCCTGCTTTCCTTCGCCAACTCCTTAACTCTCTCGATCCATACACCCTGTGCTCCCCCACATTCTGTATAAATGTAACAGTGCCATATCTTAGACCTTTCATCATGCAGTTTCCTACACATTCCATAAATCTTTCATCATTTTCTGTGCGGAGGATGTTTAATGTGATGCACACTATTACACCTCTCAGAAATACCAGTTGTGATAAGTCAAATGTCTTCTCATTTCATGTGTTGACTGGTTGCATCTGTCAAGGTGTTCTTCCCTAGATCTTAAATCCATCACTAAATCCATCCACCCATGGGTGTGTACAAACATTTTTGATTGAGCAAGAAATGAATAATAAATGCTTTGCCACTTTCTTAAAGGATGCTTTCTCTGAGGCCACTTATAAAAACACATTTTCTAAGTACAGAATAAAAATAAATAACTGGAAAAGTGCAGCCGAACAAATCAGCTGATTATAGATCATTTATGAATACATTGGGACAAGGTTATTGATTCCCACAGGATTTAATGCTTCAAGGACGAGGAAAGATTCCAAGCCAAAATCAAGCCTGTTGCAGACTGCATATTATCATTACACTAAAATTACAGTCATTTGAAAGAATATTGAATAATATTGACTCTCTGTCATGTGGTCACGTTGAAGGCTAAACAGATGCGAGCAGGGAGCCTGGAAAATTTGGAAAATAGCTCTGCTTACATCAGCAGCACTGGGGAGTGATGTTGGCTAACAAGCTACTCCCATGCACAGTTTGTTTACACAGACGACACCCAGATCAGAGTCTCTCCTTCTCATTACATGAAATATGCAGTGGGGGAAAATGTCATGAGTTGTATTCAATCTGCTGAGTGTGACAAGGCAACAAAGATCAGCGTGACAGAGAGTAATGATGACGAACCACAGTGTGTGGAGATTATTATTGACAATAATCACACTAATTACATTGAAGATCGAGGGTTCTGTCACTGCATATGGACATTCCTATCCCATACTATTTAAAAAAAATTTTTTTAGCCTGTATCAATAACTCTGTTATTGAGAATGAGTGTAATACCACTCAATTATTATCACAAAAAAATGTTGTGTACAGCTGTTAAAACTGTTATTTGTTTGAAATTAGGCAGCAATCCTAATATAAATTCAGGAATAAGAAGAATAAAATAAACCAAAAGGGAAAATGAGCTTAGTAAATAATGCTGTTCTGTGCAAAGTATAAAGGTGTTGTCATTTAAATACACCATCTGCAGGGTATATGGCTCTGACAGCTCAAAGTCCAAAAAATTACAAACTGGTCTTCAGTGACTGCCGACGTTCTTCATAAAAAATAATTATGTTCTTATGACATGACAAAACTGTGATCACAGAATGGTTAGGTTTAGGCACATAAGCCACTTGGTTAGGGTTAGAGAAAGCTCACTTCTTCAGACTGTTGGGCCGTCAGACCAATAGGGCACAGGAACAATGGCGGGGCAGCCAATGCAGTGGCAGACATGTGACATTTGATCCAACTCTCAAGTTTGTCCCAAGTCATGTTAAGAAAGACAGAGGTTATGTCAAGTCGAGTCCTTATATAAGGCAAGTCGAGTCACAACATAAAACATAACTGTATTTAGTGCTGTGTTAAATAAAATGTGAAAATTTGAATATGCATCAGCTTTGAAATGTAGAGATTGTGTGTATCGGTGCAGGCGTGGCCTCCTCTCACTCACTCTCCACTCAGCTGCCAGTGATCAACTCACTCTCTCACTCACAACTCTTTTTCAGTACCTTTTGTTATAGTTTTTAAAAATCATAATGTTGCCTCCCTGCCTGCTAATACCTTTTTTCCTTTTATTCAGGATCACCCACTAATCTCTGCTGCAGCAGCTGAGTCACTGTTCCTCCTGTCCCTCCAGCCCCTTCCCTTGGTTTCTCCTTCAGCCCTACCTGCCTTTCGGGTTAAAGTTAACGTTGCAATACCTAGATTTTATTGTATCAACTGGCTTAATTAGTGATATCAATCGTAACATTGGCTACAGAGTTGTGAGAGAACAGACTGTATCTGGCTAATGTTAGCTAACAACATCCCTCACAGTCACTTATTGATCCAAAAGAGTCTTCAAAAGAAAAAAAAGTTTGATAGTGTAGTCATGAGTAACTTTCTACAGACAACTGTATCAACATTAACAGCTTTAACTTACCATCAGGCATGACCCACCCTCCTCCTCCTCTGATTGGCTCAGTCTTCCCTTTACTAATCTTACTCTTCATGCCTTAACCTAACAAACCTAATCACGATTAGGTGGACACGCTCTTGTACTCATCCAGTTTGTGGAGAGAATGGTGCTGCTGGCTCAGCTTCAACACAGGTACCCACTCAGTAAGCCCCTAAAACGACCATAAACTTGCTTCAAGTGTCTGTGATAGCAATCGTCCTCAATGTAGCAGTGTTCTAGCAGCATGTGAGTGTAGTCACCCAGAAAAAGGTCAACCTAACTCTGCCTCTTCCTGCTATCAAAAGGTTGCCTCTCAAATAGCTCCAAGCCATCCCTTCCTCCAAAGGGAAAGTAAGTAAAGCCCATATATTCATCACAACTATGAGTCTCGGAGGACCAGTATAACATGCAGAGTTCTTTGAAGAGCTATTACTGGTGCTAGTAAGCTTTTCCACTGGCACTGTTTATGATTAATATAAGCAAATACACAAGGATGCCCAAAAGAAGCCAATATATGATTTTGGCTGTCTTAACTTTACCTGAGATGCACCAAACGTAGTGAAAATTGACCTAATGGCCTTTGTTCTATTCAAATTGCAATCCCAATGTTGGCTCAATCAAGATAACAGTGAACACGTCCAGATCAAAGACCCATGATCAGTTGCCATGATCAAGTCAACAAATCTAGATCACATGTTAACACACCTGTAAATGTGGTGTATAGTACTTCACAATAAGACATTTGCATATTTAAGCACAAGCGAACCCTGGTTCAAAGGCTCCAAAATGTGTAACGTGACACTGATTTATCCACAAAACTAACTCTTGCTCAATACTCTGTTCATTTTGCCTGATTATTTACTTCCAGAGACTGCAGAACATGACAGCAGCCACATGTCAAGCAGTCAAGAAAAAGTACAGCTCAACAGCACAGACTTCATCCACCTGCAATTAAAACACATTAAAACCTTCAAACCAGATAAGATTTTGACAAGTTGCTGATCCAAGGCCAACTGTGTTATATACCCATGCCTTACATCACCTATTTGATAAAGCAAATTGATAACACAGACATCACAGGAAATACAGAGGGAATAAACAGCCAAAAAGCCAACCTGAAGAGTACAGGGTTGGCTGTAGGAATGTGACATTTTTATAAGGAGACTATCTATCATTTTAATAGTATCATTAATAAAGTGTCTGGAAAGGGCTTTTAAGAGAGAGCACCAAGACAAGGATTTCACCTAGAGACAGTTGAATGTAAAAGCTGTGTGGCTGGACTCCCATTCATTCAGCAGAGGAGGGTAGTCCCTGGAGGGGCATGCATAAGCTCAATTGTCCTCCCATCCATCATATACTATGAATACAAAGTAAAATGAAATATCAAGCTTGTCAGAGACTATTAAATAACCATGTACGCATTATTTTGGACCCTCTGATGTTGAAATGCCAGAAGCAAATGTATTAAAGTCATAAATCACTAATCGGTTTAAAGTATACTCCTCTCCAAATCTGTAAACATAGTTCTATGATCTCATCTTGGACAAGACATTTGTTTTGTTTTTTGTTTTTTTGCTAAGCCATGTTTCAGTCAGTTAGTACAGACATAAGGGAGGAGTCTAACACTTTGAGAAATGTGCTTATTTGACGTCTTAATAAGAGAGCAACACATCCAACTTGTCAGATACGGACACTTTGTCACGCCCCTCTGTGTCTGATACGAACACACACAGCACGCATTCGCATCAGCTTTGGACGTGTCAGAGACAGTGTGTCACTTTCTGCTACTTACTTTCAAATTGGCTTAATAAAATACATTTTGGTGTTCACAGGAAACAATTTATGTTTGGCAATAAACCATGCGACTAAGATTAGGATAAAACAGTATGTCCTGAAGTTTATTGATAGGTTGACTGAAAAGAACAACATTGACTTTGGATTCACAAGAGACACATAACCAGTCTCCTGGGTCAATGTCCGGGGTTTGTTTTACCCATCCACCAACCTCCCTTCAGCCCTAAATGGACCTTTGTGCTATATTTAGTCTGTTACTCATCTGTTTAATAATTTGAATGAGTTTACATTGAAGTTAATGGGAAACTCAGCATGCATTGAGGGGACACATCCAGAATGGGCTATTACAACCTAGATTACAAAGTAGTCAAGGAAACCAAATCTATCAAATACAGAATTCAAGGTGTCAATCATTTTGAGACAAAGCTTGTAACAGAAGTACTATAACCACATGAGGCTTCATTTGAAAGGTTACAGCTTGATTCTGCAATTTGGCTTTTCTTTGGTCCACCCTTTCCCGCTGGTGGGCAGGTGGGTTTTACGAAGTTGAATATATTGTTGGATTTATATCGAAGGATTAGCAAATGATCACATTTTGTTTTTGGAATTTAAAAAAATAAGGTCAACAAGCATATGGAAAAATAACTACTAAAAATAGTACTAATGTTTTTATATGTATGTTTAAAGGGGGGGGGGGGGGTTGGTTTGTTGGATGTTGAGTATACATAAGTTGTACAATAGCATTAGTTTTAAAGAACTGTGTTACAAAAAACATTAAAATTCTTCTTTCTTTTTTTATGCTGAGAAAAGGCCAAATTCTAATGTCCCCTATGTGAACTGTTGACAGAAACCAAACCTGTCAATTGCAGTCTAGTGTGGGCTTTAAACCAACATGTATTAAAAATGATTAACTATCTAATGTTGAAAGCAAATAAAAGCTCACATCAAGAGCATTTTGGCCTGAGCATTCTGGCTTCCCGATGTTTAGGGTCACTTTCCTGGAGGGCTTTCCAATCACAAGTTGATTTTCATGGCCTATTACTTAATTGAAGAAGTTTTGCAGTTGGCTGAGCTGATAGGCTTAACAAGTGGTATGATATAGCTTAAAACATATTATGGTTTGTCAAAAGCACTGGCTATTATATATAAATCCCAACATTATTGTTTTTTTAGCTCTGTAGTCTCATGTGAAGCGTTGTCTCACAACTACTTGGAAACTTGTACAGAAAAGTGATGGATTCTTCATTTTTCAAAGCTTGTTGTCAGTCTGGCTTCAAACCGGACAAGCTTTTCCAAGTTTGACAGCAATGGAAACAGTTCACTGGGAGAAACACTCCCCAGGAAAGCATGCTTTTGACATTACGTACTGTCCAACAGCTGACCAAGATTTTAAGGGATAGCCCTTGGAAAAAAAAGTGTGAATTTATCACATGTGAGACTCCATTTTACATGTGATAAATGAACATCTAGGCACATGTGAGTGTTAAAAAAATCAGCTTTTGCAATAAGTGTGAAAAACATAATGTTCGAAAATAGTGTGTCTTTCATCTTCATACGTAAAATGCCTCATTCTACACCAACATCAACCCACTGATTTTTGCAGTGCCCTCTGGCATAGATGACGACCATGGTTTTAACTATAAAAGAAAGCAGAGGCCTTGGATGGGTTTCAAGTCTCAAAGGACATCACTTTTGTCTTTAAGTGGGGCTTTCTCTCCAGGGTAAGCCATCTATTGCTCACGCTATACTGCACAATATATATCCTCCCTCATTTTCTCCCCTCTCTGTCCCTTCTCTCTATAATCACAGAGTGATGTTTTGACTGGCCAAATCCCTAGCATTTCTCCCGAGGTTAGTGCACAGTCAATCATAAGGGCTTGGGCCGATCTTTTAAAAGAACCTCCAGATTATGTTACCTCCACCCAACAGGCAGCTCCATTGATCCCGTCGCGCTCATGTGGACTCCGCCAAATGTGCACCGTTCATGTAGTCTTCACTTCCCATGCCCTCCCTCTCTGTTATGCCACACTCTCTTTTCAGTGACATATTTAGGTTGGTAATTAAGCCAAGATCAAAGCACTTTTGCTTTTCAGGGGTGTGAGAAGGTAAGGACTCAAAAGCTATTGCATGGGAGTCTTAAAAGGAGGACCTGGCAGCCGAGGTACAACACAGAAAAAATCAAAAGGCAAGATAGTCGGTTTAGGGAAGGAGGTAGGTGCACTCACGCTTTATTCTATGCTGGAAACATGTAATCATTTGAAAGAGGATAAGGTTGAAGTAAGGACATTACTGGAGCCACACCTTATCAAAACATAGTACCTAATTGAGACACTGGTGCCTAAACAAACTTTCCCCAGATGAAAAGAAAATGGCCTGTAAAAACAATTTCTCAATGTAGTTGACTTTTGCACTGTATGTCTGCAAAGTAGAGCTTTGTATTTGCCTGTCAGGCTGGTGAACACCCATGGATGTACAGTACAACAACGTTACTCTCTATTTCCAGCAATGTTAGATATGCAGCTTACATTTTCCCCTGAACTTCAGACAGATCTGCTGTGAGAAAATGATGTGCTTACATTTAAAAGAACTGGTGTTACTGATTGTACTGTGTAACTTAGATACAATCAATATTTTGATTATATCAACCTGATCTCACGAAATCACGTGAAATGACTAACAACGACCAACACCGTGCTGGTGGCACATAATGTGCAGAAAATCAAGAATCAGAAGAGAATTCTAAAAATAGCACACACCTCATTGTACACACACTTAAGGTTGTGAAAAAGGCTGCAGTTTCTGTGAATTTATGCTAAAAACCACTGACCTTGGTCTAGGGAAAAAAAACTTCCTGGTAAAGCGTTATAAAAGATAATAAAAGTAAATAAAATGCCAGAAGAGAGTTAACATGTATGTGGTATGTTAACAACGGAAGTTACATTAACACCTGAAGTTACATTACCAATGAAAGTTACGTAAAAAACGTAATTTACAAACCATGAGCTACGTAAGTTTCGTAAAAAGCGCAAATTATGTAAAAAATTGTAATTCACAAATCGTGAGCCACAGAACACACGTAAAATATGTAAGTTACATCAAAAGTTGTTTGCTTGTACTTATGAGTATATATATATAATGTACTTACCGGCAAAATGAACAGACCAATTCAATTATAGCCTTATTTGTTGAAACTAATTCTGGTAAGTGATAAGTTTCCATGATAGAAAACTGTCAATCACAAGCCTGTAATTAACTCGATGGAGACCATAAACTCATGAGAATGTTATAAATCAAGTAAGTAGGGCCATTTTTCCTATTGACTTATTTACAAACAGACTAATCCTTACCCTTTCTTGGGTCAGAAGATTCAACCCCTTCTGCCCATTAGAAGAAATTCAGGCTTATGCACTTTCGCATTGGCATAAACCTGTCCTAAATACCTTTCCACTTTTGTTGAACCTGTCAAAGCTAACTAATAATGACTTTCTATTGGCATATGACGTCTACCCAATTTCCAGGCTAAGGAAGATTTTCTACCTTGGTAAAAGGTGCGTGGGAGTTGCACTCCTGGGAAGTGACCAAAACAGTTCATCATGAGTGTCGCCCCTAGCCCAAACACAGCATTTACAAGAAGGACAGAGGAAAAAGACCCACATGCCAGAGCCTGACTGATGTAAATATTATTGGGAAAATGTTTGCCATGGGCAAGGAATAGATAAGCAATAAAACCACAAAGTATCGGAATGAAAATCGGCATGGAGCTGCTTGAGCCTTGCATGGACAGTAATTTATGACTTTCTGCTTGGCGAGATTTGAACGTGGCATCTGTTACTGCTCTCACAGTCTGCCTCATGGAACCCACAGAGCATGCAGCACGCAAGGGTACAAACAATCGCTCCCTAATACTCAGGGTAAATTAGACGTGGACTGGGTTTCTATTGAGCCAGGAGGTTCTTGGAGATGAGAGAGCAAGAAGATGTCAAAAAAGGGGTTGAACAAAATATTGATGAAGACTATATTTCTTCTATGTAACAGTCGTTACAGACATCAAATTGTATCACGTTTTAACTCTGGCCTCCAAAAGCAAGTTCAGTTTGGGAACATTTTTTAACATGTTTGGAAAGAATATTATAGTTAAGAGTATGTGTCAGACATCACAGAGCATCTGCTCTGTTTGTTTCTTTTAGGCTCCACACTGCTCTGTATTATACTTGGACACCAATATATTGGCTCCGATTTTGTTGTAGGAAAATGTAACTTATATGAATCCCTACAGCTAGACATCGTAAATGTGTTTTAAAAGTATGGTTCTCCAGAACCCTGAACCAGGGTCATGGGGGCTGGAGCTGATCCCAGCTGCATTGGGCGAGAGGCCCTGGACAGGACGCCACCATTCACACACTCACTCACACCTATTATTGGTTGTAACCATCCCACATGTGTATCTTTGTTAGTAGCTAACCATGTCTTACTTTATGTAACCACATGATTACATTACACTTTGTCATTTATGTAACAATGTTGGTACATAGCTATGCCACTCTGAATGCACTGGCTGCCCCAGTCGCTCCCCTGGTAGTTCAGACCTGGTAAACTCAAGCTAAGGTCCTGTGACCCTTTGCTGAATGTTGTTCCCACTCTCTCTTTCCCCTTTCCTGTCAGTCTCCAGCAGTACAGCCATATGAAGGCAAAGCCATCTCCAAAACAGAAAAAAAGAAATGCTGTGTAATCAAATCAGGTCCTCCCATGTCCTTAAAGAGCAATACACTCTGAATTTGTTTCCTAATAGGCTGAAGATCAGCCCAGGCTGATTTTAGTTCAAATTGTTCTTGTCTGGGAGGCACAGAGTGCCAATGTAATTCTACATAACTAAACCCTACTCCCCAAATATGTTGTCAAGGGTGATGATGTCAACTTTTTGTCCCACATTCCTCCTTGAAACTGGAAAACCTCGTAAATGTCCCCTTAATCTTCTCTGTGTGTAAGACACCTTCTTTATTTGGCTTTACTGCAAGGCCTTCATTGAAGTCTGTGATCCTTCCACTTGTGCAGCTTTGTCACTGTGGTTTGTGTGTTTTTCTAAATGCCACCTCGCTAAGCAAAATGGCACTTTATTATCCAGACACGAACTTTAGCCTCTTGCTGTGCTGACCATGGAAAAACGCCATTTTCAGTTGAATCACTTCTTATAAAAGTCCCCTTCAGTTTAATCACATTGCAGCTGCTTGAAGTCACTGGTGGTGCCAGTTTTCCTTCCTGTAGTTATGAAGACAGCCTGTCCTTTCTCATTATGAGACACGTTAAGTCTAGAATGTCCCTGAGCAACCTTTGAACCGAAGTATGGCGTGTTAAAAAACTAAATCATTTTTGGTCCTGAGCTCACTTTGGTGACTCATAGACGGAATGATAATGAGAAAGGGACATAAAGTAAAGTACTGCAATCACACATCAAATGCAACTGTAATGGGACAAAAGAGTTTACATACATTGTCATACTAGCACTGAACCATCAAAGTTTGCAGCATAATATCAATCTCACTGTGTGTGTGTGTGTGTGTGTGTGTGTGTGTGTGTGTGTGTGTTTTGTATCATACACACATAATTTTATTTTGCAGTGTGGCCAGTAAAGTATCATCTTCTGTGCTTTGATCATTTGGCCAATGAAGAATGATAACATGCAATAAAACTGAAATACATGACAAGAAACAGACATGCAAACAGAGTTAAGCTGTTTAGGATTGATGAGCTTTTTTCCATAGTTTGATTTATGCATTCCGTGTTACAGTTTCTTGAAAAGATGATGAATGTTGGAGCTCTACTTTCACATTATCTAATACCCTAAAATTGTACCTAATACTCTTAAAATATTATTCTAAAACCTGATTAAGTTTGAGGCCTCAATGTTCAGCCTGTCTCCACTCTGTTATTAATCTTTATAGTCTCACTGCCAGTCATGGGATATTCCAATACTCCCTCTAAGCTTTAACACAAATCTGAAGATCAAACAGAGAAATATCCTGATATTTAATTTGCCTGCAGCTTTGAAGCCTTAGGGCTTTTACCCCAATGAATAATCCATATATGGCCGATTGAAGACCGCCAAGGCCGTAAAGCTATCATAACAAAGCACAGAGATATCTCTGATGGGCTCTGTGAGCAGAGAACAGGAGAGGCCAGCTTCTCCACATCTAAAAGAGGGGAAGAGACTAAGAAGAATGACGCACATGATAGGCTGTGAACTCACAATTGGTAACCAGCGTTGTGGCGCCCAAACAGCGGGCCACAGCGGGAGGTAGATGTCTGTTTTCTTAAGGCTGCTCGGCTCAGACAATGGCGCTGTCTCGCTGTTTGCCACATCATGGCAACACCCACTATTTCTGCTCAGGAGGCAGCAGACTGCCAGCAGAAGCTGCCAGGCTTGGTCATACACTTCAGAGGAGGAAAAGACCAAGTGAGGTTGTGTGATGGAGTGGTGGTGGTTGATCTGGTCTGGCAATATGAGCATGTGATCATGAGCGTGCCACTTTTTGCATAAAAAGCAAAGGAAAAGTCAGATTTAAGGTCTTAAGCCTTAATGTCACACTGAAACAAATGTCAAAAGCACCAAAAAGGTTATACCCTTATTTACCTCAAGGGGAATGTGTAGCTTCTGTCCAAGTAATAAAAAAATAGCCTGCCAATAATACGGGGCAGCATTTCCCATTGGGCAAGATTTTTATGACTTATATGCCATTTGCAGCAATAACACTGTTCAAGATTGTGTAACACAACTATTTGACACGCAACCTTGCAATGCCATCAAAAATGTATAACGAGCATTCCAATTATTTCCATTATGAAAAATTTATTTTTTCTGGCCTTTACATATATTCTTTTGTCATCCTCCAGCCAACCAAACCTGAGAGAATGGAAAACTGAAGCCTCTGCATTGTTGAGCTTTGTCAGCATCTTCTCTTTTTCATCCTCCTACAGGCTGTTCTGGCTAAGGGCCACTTCGGATGCCACAGGCGGCGAGCTATTTGCATAGGTCACACCCAAAGTTACGCCCCCCTCTGCTCCCAGGGCCTCAACCCACTAATATGAAGAAGCAAAGTCTGTACAGTTAGCTACCGCTGCTAGACATGTCTAATCTTAGAGGAAAGCATACAAAGTGTTATGTTGTGTGTCTCTTTTCTTTGCCAGCGTCAGGAGAAAGAAGGACTCAATGGCTAGATTTGATTTACAATGACAATGTTCCAGCAACATATGATACTATTTACAGTTTAATAAAAGCTATGTGCAGTTAGCATGAGCGTTACGTCATAGCCTGTCTGTTGATGCTAGTGTCTGCTTTAGCCACTGTTGCTACGGAATATTCTTAATTGAGCTAAGTAATTATTCGGCTTCTGCTGGGATAAACGGACATGGCATTCAAATTGTGTTTGAACTGTCACTGGTGTTTGTGTGTTTACGTAGGTCAATGTCTAAATATTCTTTATATTTTATTCGGACAGCATTTGAATTAGCGTAGCCTCAGAGTCTGTCTGCTGATGATAGCGTTTGCTCTAACAACTGTCGCTATCAAATATACTCAATTGAGCTTAGATATCATTGTGCTTCTGTGGGGAGAAAGGATAAGTGTGGTATTTGTATGGTTGTTCTGTATTTGATACCACTCCCATTGCTCCTGACATGCCATGTTGCTATTTGTTTCTGTCTCCAGAACGCCTCTGTAACCCTAGTGACCATGCAGCCAATGACAGCAGTGCCCCATTAACATAGCCTCCCCGCCCACTCAAATCACTGAAACCTAAATAAGGCAGAAACTGCTGAAATTGAGAAAGCTCAAACAGGCTGGATGTGTGTGTTTTTTGAGAAAAAATGTTCATAACCTTGATTTAGAGACCCATTGGACATGTTTAAAAAAAAGGTTAAACTTGCATAATATGGGACCTTTAAAACAAATGTGGTCATTTCACGTAATTGTGTGACATCAGGTTGGAATATTAGCTAATTAGGGTCTTAATTTCAGTGTTAGGTGTGAACTGCTGCAGCTAACAGTGTAGCTACAACTACTTCTTTATCCTCTTTGAGTGCAGATGTGATGCTTCTTTGACTCACTATCGCCTCTTGAGATACAAGAGGAATTACAAAACAGGTTGGGCAAGGGCTATTTTGTTAGCATGCTAATTTCAGTAAATTTACAAAGATGCCAAACTTTTACTACTTTCCACCCAGTTGATGTTAAATCTGGCCATCACATTACAACATCAACTAAATTAGGTTAACAATATTAATTAAGCTTCCATTTAATTAGGACCCTGACTCGGATACATTTGGGGAAAATAATAGCTGCCATCTGTTGAAAGCTTTCTAGGTAATAGGGCTTTTGTGCTAACTCAAAAAATATGTCCTGTACACACAACGTAGCAAAGGTTTGCAAACAGAGGAGGCAGATGGTGCAGCTGCTTCCAATTTTTCTATGAATGAAGTCTGGGAAAACACAACTGATCAATAGGCTGTAATAGGAAAGACACACCCATACTGTAGACAGTCCATATACTCTGTCAACATCTGCCAAGGGTGTGGTGGCCAGTCTTTACATCCCCCTCTCCCTCTATTCACTTGCTCTCTGTCAATTGCATTCAAGATGTTTAATGGTATCTTGTTAAAGACATTAAAGATGTCAAACTACATTATACAAGTCCATGATAACCATTGCCTCTTTGCCTGACGTTCATAATGTACCTTAAGGGTTTAAATACTTGGAATTTTGTGCAGCAGTGCCCATGGCAATCCTGCCAACCAGGTCCACCCACACTGCAAGAAATCTTTTTGATCTAAATCTTTCAAGAGCTTAAATGACTTACAAAGTAAACACTGTGTTACATAATGAGAGCTGCAACTCATGAGGATAGGATATTTACCATTTTTAAATTGCAAATGTCTGATTTTCAAATTAAAATGGTGTCTGCTCACTCTCCCTTTTCAGTGCTGCAGCCCAAAGAGAGTTTACTACTGTACAGCGCTCAGGTCATGGGACAGCTAGAGTAATAAGGTCCCGCAGCTAAGAAGCTGTTAGAAGGTTGTTAAAAACACATTTGTTACATACTTCATAGCCAAAACACAAACTCTCTCTACAAGATTTATCTAATTCCCTGTTGGTCCATGACTTATGTTTTGGAAAGTTAACATCTGCAAACAGACTAGATTTATGACTGTAGGAAATGGTTCTGAACAATTTGCAATCAGATTTTGGCCTGTTGTGATGGTCATGGTTATACTTCATTGAGCGCATGAATTCAGAATAGCATAATGACACTTGAGTTATTCTAATGTGACTTCATGCAGTTGATAATGATGGTTGTAGAGCTGTTGTACTGGATGTTCAGTTCGAGCAATGTTGTTATGCTGTTTGGTAACTATAATGACGGATTACTGCATAATCACTTGCAGTAAAGGTTTAAACGCAATATTCTAGATTCTCACAGTGAATCAAGTAACTTTTTATAATACAAAAGGGTTGATACGGCTGCCGATCCAACTAACAATTCACAGTTGGATAAGAAAAACGCAGTGACCAACTCCCAAAAAACCAGGGAGACTCTTCTGCTGCACCTTGCAATGCGAGGATCTCACGTCCGATGGATACAGCCACAGGTGTCAGTTGGGTAGTTTTTGGTAGCTTTTCAACCAGTACTGTGAAAGATTGAAATTGTCAGCACAGGAATGACAGGAAAAACACATCAGATGACACATGGCAGACATAGCACAAAGATACACAGAACAACACCAGGACAGGAGCAACAAGACAAAAGAAGACTGATATCTATGGTATCGTAACGGTCATGGAAGGTCATCTACGTTTGTTCAACAGAATAGACTGGTGTATAAAGGAGTTTTTAAGCCTAATGCGGTTGAAGGAATGGACTCTGAAGCATTTATTTGAAGACAGGGGCTGATATTCATTGTGCAAGACACGTGTCAACAGATTGATTTGTCGGTAACATGTCTTCATAACTAAACTGTAAAACAGTTGTCATTAAAAAACTTGGTTGATGATTACCTACACTAACCTTAAACACTGGAGGTCTTGCAACAGTTTCACAAATCTAATGTTACCTTCTAGACAGATGACCTTTTTTATATTACATCACCTGACTTCAGAATTAACTCCTGTCATAATTACTCCGAACAATGAATGTTAACATGGGTCACAATAAGCTGCTTCATAAGCTAACCTCACTCCAAACAATGACACCAGTATTATATATAATAACAAAATACATTTAAGGATCTCTTTGAATTAACTAACTAAATTGTCAGTGTTTTTGAATTTTATAATTACAGAACCTTCATCAAATTATTGAGTGAAGCTTAAGGTAGCTCGCCTTAGAATGTCTGGAAAAATATCTGATGGGCACAGCTCAGTGGTAACTATTGGACAACAAACATCAATAATTAAATTTCAATGTCCTACTAAAATCGGTCCATTTCACAATTTTTCTTTAAAATAAAAACTCATAGAACAATATTGTCAGTATCTGTCACAGTCAGTGTGGTCTGTGAAATAACACTGTAACAGCTCACGCACCCAACAGCAGCCAGTTAGCAGTAAACATGCTAAGAGATTGCTCGCTCATAGTGGTCCATCGAGAGTCTCCCACACACCAGCTGCTACTAGCCAAGTGGGACATTGCACAGGACTAATGACCTAGATGTTTCTCTCAAGAGTATGCAGACCAGACCATAGCTAAATCACAAGTTAATATTCAACTTATATTTGACAGGTCACAAGCAGGAAGATGGTCATGTTGCTCCGTTGCTGATCAATGTGTTTTAAAAAAAGCAGCACTTAAGAGTTTCTTAAGCTGATGTACTATCTTGAGGCTAATTTCTATCAGACTTTTCTCCTCTATATAATCAAAAAATGTAATACAGGAAGCTATTAATCAGGCATGTCATCCAAAATGCATCTCATTGAAGTCCTGACCTTCGCCCCTTAACATTCCATCTGCCACACCACATATGAAGATGAAAAATCCTGACAAAGTAGTTCAAAACCTAACACATTAGAACAACTTTTCCATGGAGAGTGGGGTGTGTTCTGTTCTGTCTAAATCCGACAGCTGTATGTGGAGACTGAGGGGAGCATTAGGTATGGCACGGAAACTAATTATTGGATACAAGTAGGAGCAAGAACACCACACCAGGAATGGCTGTTAGTGTGGCCTTCGCACATTTTACGTTTATATAGGTCTTGAATTTCTACATTCACGTTTTGCCTTGTAATGTATATGTAGACGGAGTGACAGCAGCATTGTGTCAAGAATGTTAAGTAGGCTGACCTTGAGTCATTGTGAAAAGAACAAGGAGCAGTGTTTTTTGAAGTACTTCGCTCTGTACTTCCCACATTCTTAGAACTATCTCCAAGCCCCAAATTCTTCATTTCAAAGCTGCGACTTAGTGACAGAGACAGGACTATTACTCTTGTCTTGTTGAGCCAGCAGTTTGACATTGAAATATCAGAGTAGAAAAGTAAGCCAAAAGACAAACAAATCTACATTTAATTCATTTTTTTCACAAAAGGGTTGTGTTTTTGTCCTGTATGGAGCAAGTGTGTACCCAAAAACTGAGACCTGCCTAAGATCTGCCTCAATCAATATTTCATTCAAACAGTGGATCAGATGTTGCCTGATATCTGTCATAATTGTCAACCCGTCCACTCTGTTACATAATGGAAGATGGAAACATTGCCTTCATTCTAAACGATTCCCATAGGGGAGTTGGATTGAATTTTCAATAACCAATCATCTTCCACAGGCCAAGCCAATTTACTTCTGGTATAGTCCATGCTAACGTGATTGGGGTTAAAACAAATAATAAATAAAACTAACTAAATAAAAAATTTTAATAAAATTTTAATAATTCTCTTGCTCTTCTAGACTTTCCAAATTTTATCAGGCCGAATTAGGGACAAAGTAGGGTACATGATGTCATTACAAGTTTAACTAACTTGGTTGAGATTGGCTGGTAAGGTCTGGTCCTAGAACACACATGCAACTTTCATTCACCAAATTAAAACATTTTTGAAGAGGGGGGCTAATTGTCAAAGACCCCAGTCTGCACTGTCAAACATAACCTGAATGACGGGTATACAGAGACTGCTGTTTCATATTATCAATCAATCCAGATCAATCGGTCAACTCTACTGAGTGATAGCTGATGGGTTCCGAGCTTAGATCTACAACTACTCCTAACAAAAATGTGAAGGGTTGTCGTTGCTAGGTGCTTGTGTCGGACAGTCAGGGTCTACAATTTGTTAAGAGATATATGGTTCCGACAGCCAACTTGCTTCTTAAAAAGGAAAGATTAGGTTAAGGCATAAGAACCCCTCTGTTATAGTGATAGAAAGGTAACTGCTACAGACTATTGGGACCAATTGGAAATGTGTACAATGGCATGGATGCACCATTTGATGCTTGGCAGGTAGCTTACGGTGGATTTGTCTCAGCTTGTTTGCAGCAAACACTTATCTGCTGCTGCTGAAAATGGGCATTCCAAACCACTGAGCCAACATGTACTAAAGAGTTGAGCAGTGTCTCTGGATTGGGTTTGAACTCTTTTGATATTTGTCTGTCTAATTCATCCTACATTGTCCAATATATTCAACTGCCATGCAGTTGATCATACGTGGGGGCTAGATTTTATATCCTTCTTGCCTTTGACATATAATGTGCAATTTTTATGAGACTCTGCTGGAGCCATATTAAAGAACACTGCCTGCTCCCTGTAATGAAATGTACAGGGAGTGCCACAGGGGGCCCTCTCACAAGCTTGACTATAAGTTCTGGGGCTGTAGAGATATGAAGCAGTGATGTTGGAAAAATTGTAGAGGCCACCTATGGACGGACAGTGGGAGTCCAGCCAGGCCTTTTAAGGCCTGCCCAAGATCCTTTGGCGCTATTCACATCTCACACACATGGTCAGGCAAACATGCCCATGTGCGAGCGATGCAGGCAAACACATGGACATATACCCAATCACTTCACACACACTGCACGTCACAAAAGCGATGCTGTGCCGACAACATGGTGTCACATGTTTAATGGTAGCTGAGCTAAACTCATCCCTTCCCTACCCCAGTCTGTGACAAGCCAGTCTGTCTTGCAATAATTTTAACAAAATAATGTTGATGATGATGATACTGATGATGATTAACAGGAGGTAGGGTGGAGGGTGGAAGAGGGGAAGTTGGTCATTTTAATCTCTTCCTTCCAACTTGGCTGTGTCTGTGTGTGGGAGGGGTGTGTGATTGTCACCTTTTCCTTTTGACTAGAGTCCATCTTCCTTCCCACAGCTGGACATGCATGGGCCTTCCCATCAGCCAGCAGCTGGGCTTGTCAGCCAATCAGGCACCTGCATGATTACCAACAGCTGGAAAAGTAAAAAACGCACTGGGCGGAGAGAGTCGGGGGAGGGGTTGCAGAGGCTTGGTGTGGTGAGGGATTGGGGCTAAAGGCAGTTGAAGAAGGAAGGAAAAGAGAGAGAGAGGAAGGGAGGCAGCGTGGAACACGGTTTAGCAATGAAATAGCAGAGAGGAAATAAATGAGAAAAACAGTGACATAAAGACAAAGAAGGGAATGGCAATGTTGTTCATTTTCCATATCCTCTCTGACAATACTCTTTTGAGTCTGTTGACCTCTTCGACCGTGGTTACGCTTCCATCCCATCATGCCAGGATGCATTAACTGTCAAGTCAGTATTCTCCAAGATTGGATCTTACTCACGTTTATCTCTGATCAGTCAGACCACATACTAAGGTGGCCTGGCTTGCATTGAGTTCATCTCTCAGAGCGACTGTAAAACTGTGAACTGCTTATACAGCTGAAAAAGAATGGAAATGGTAAAATAAAACAGATATGTGAAACTACAAAGAGTGAAGCAGGAGATAAGCTAAGCTTTAAACCACAGATAAAAGGAGAAAAACTCTAAAAACTCCAAGATGTCTTTTGCACAGACATGAGATGAGTTTCGCAACACTTTTGGCACTGTGGTCTGACCAATGATGTCCATTTAAACTTACTACTTGAACTTGACATTCCATTGTTAAAAATGAGGAAATACAGAAATTAAGGCGACTTCAAGTGATATTTCGGATGCACCCTACAAGGGAATATGTCACTATTTGACAAAGCAGGTTGCATTGAAGTGCCAAGTGTAGACACACGCATGTGAACACAGCTGAGTTTCAGTCTGGCACATCAGATCACAAAAGTCTCATTGAAAAGACAAGTGTAACCTTGGCCTTTGAGGACACAATATCCCTTTACATTGTGCTTTACAAAAGTACAAAATGTATCATTGCAGATGTCTTTTATTGCCTTGTTGTGGGATAATTATGTGAGGTCACACATTTGAAGGGTGAGGACCCCTCAATATGAAACACATGCATCTGTCTTTTGGGTGTCATAAGTATTTGCCGGAGTTAATAAATTGATGACAACGCTTTGGGCTCTGTTCATGGAGATTCAGACAATCTGTCCCACTTTCAAACGCTCAGATTTTTTCTGATTGTATATGAGTCATGTATGCCTTTTATGAGTGTCAATGGCACAAGAGGTGAACTTTATATGAAAGGGAGTAATGGTGTTCCTCATTCATTGCCTGGGTGAATTGGAAATATAAAACGCCTGAACTCCGAGTAGCCAGAGGAAGCTAATTGCTTCTGCCATCCTCAAACATTTTTCCTTCTCTGCTTCCCACTTGTTTGAGCCCAATCTGAGGCGCAGTGTTTTCCCTGTGACCTCTCGCAAATTGTCTTTCCTTGCAGTGCATAATAAACATAACATGCTTGCTATGCTTTCAAGTTCTTAACCATAACATAGTGTGTGTTTTTAATGACACTTCTTTGGGTTGTCAGACTAAGGGCAGCACTCTCACCTCTCAGTGGCTTTCTGACCCGCCTCGGTTTGATTGCGCTTCCTCTGCTCAGCTCTCAAATCCACTGCGGTTATGAGGACATTCATCACTCTTGCCTCAATGGCTTTAAAGTCTTCCAAGGGGAAAGGAAACTCTAACATCTATAATAAAGTCAAAGACCATCACAGGAATGTTTTAAAAATCATTTTGTGAATCCACACACTTTTTCCCATAGCCTACAACAATCTTTAAATGAAGATTCAAAGTGTCACTTATCTTTTAACATAAAGTAACATGATTCTGTTCTGCCACAATCAGTTCAATTCAATCAGTCCAATTAATTTAATTGATTTTCTTTAATTGTTTATTCCTGCCATTTACTCTATAGGTCTGAGTATAGCTGTTTACAAAATGTGGACGAATCACAAGCAACTGATTTGTGTGTTAAACAATCTAATGGCGCCGCCATTAGCAGTGGTAAATAGGTGGCTTCATGACACATTTTCCCAGCTAATTGATCGGTGTAGAGTTCGACATTATTGACTGCCAAATAACAGTTCACTCCTACTAAACATAACACTGCCTGTGTTTAATCAGGAGAGCGTTCTAAAAATAGCACACATGTCATTATACATACATGTACGATTCACAGATGTAAAAAAGCTGCAGTTTCTGTGAACCAGTGACCTTGGTTTATGACAAAAGACTTCCTGGTAAGGCGTTATAAAAGATAATTAAAGTAATTAAATATATAGGAAATGCTGGAAGTGAAGCCACGGTAGTTCCGTAAAAAAACTGAAACCTAAATTCATACTAAACTGAGATAAGTCAGGATTTCAAACTTTCTGTCTGAAGTTTCTGTCATGAGGCCCCAGATCTATATATCTATCTGCACAATCACATAAACTGCAGCATCCCTGAGTTATGTGCGCACACACTGCAGGTGTTTCCAACAATGGCTGCAAAGGAGCCACAAAACACGGACAATAAAACTGTGATGCTTCCTGTCATCATTTCAGTAAAGTCAAGGTGCTTGAAGGGGATAAACCTTTCAAGCAGTGTTCTGTGCTGTCCTGGGACAAGCAGCATAGGGGTGAGATGAAAGCCAGAGAGGGGGAAGAAGACCCAGTGGCAGGACTGTGGCCTGTTTTTCTTGTATCAATCTAATCTGGATGTAAACACAGCTGCTGTTAAGGAACTCATGCATGGCCCATATACCAGCTGGCTGTGTGAAATGAACTTTGACCCAGCAATGAGCCTATTTCTGGTCAGCCTGAGAAAATGAATTCCTATAGTTGGGTATAGCATGTCATTCCAAGGGGACAGGCTTTGTCTCGGCAGTCACTTAATGTCTGCTGTGCCTCTTGCTCAACCCACACATAGACTCACATGCATTCTGGCGCACCAACATGCCTGTATATGCACAGTCTTTTTCTCTCTCGCACATATAAGCCATGGAGTGAAATATTCATATTCTTTCAGTCCCCTCAGCATGCCACCTACATCAGACCATCTGGCCTTGGAGCACATAGCATGCTGCTGAGTGAACAAAGCAAGGCCATTACTGTAGGACAGAAAAAGAGAGAGCGAGAGATGGCAGAAACGATGGGAATGGGGGGGAAAGTAGGTCTATGCAATTTTAAAGACAGTCCTAACACTGCTCAGCGTTTTTATCATGGAGTCTGTCATGGGTGAATGCCTCGAATCAGGTAACTTTTCAACAGCATTTGGGGATGACATCATCCCTTAGTGAAAAGAATGACTCACAGCCAGAGAACTCAATGCCATGCCCCCCAGTAGAGGCATGGCATAACATGTGCATTTTTCTACTCATGATGCAGACATGCAAGTAATAGAGATAAAGCAGAGGTACAAAAGATGGAGCAGGAAACAACAATAAAGATTAGGCTGATAAGGATGAGGTCGTTCAAGGAAGGAAGGGTGGAAAATGTTTCTGAAAGGTGTAATAATAAAAAGTAGAAGAGAGCAAATGCTAAGAGAGAAGATGAAAGGATGCTCAGTAGGTTTTCCCACGACGCTTCAACTTATAAAACCTGAGAAAGACAACTGTAGTTCGGGAAACATGAGGGCAGCTCACAGCGAGATCCGGTATATCAAAACACAGCGGGGACAGCGTAACATCCAAAACAAATCCAACACACAATCCTACTGCTACATCTGAAACAGAGCAGTGGTGAGAGAGTGGATGGCTACCACCAATTGATAAAACCTCTGAAGTTTCATAAATGTTTTCTTTTATGGATTATTGTGTCTTTTTGGCTACTGCTCTATTTGCTCTGTTGTTTCTTATTGTTTGTGAAGAATGATGCTGAGCAAACACCACGTCTAATCTGAAAACACAGCTGTCTGACAGGAAATTAAATACTGTGGCCACTTCATGCCTACCTTCCCAGAAATCTGGGTTTATCTTGTGTTGAATTCACAAGAACATAACGGTGCTGGTAGACGGCCCGCGATTGATGTGAATAAATAAATGCTAATTAGTTGAACTCAGCCAGGAGCGGAAAATCCCTGATCCCCAAAAGGCCGAAGCACACAGTCCAACTGGAGGCGAACACTGCTTTTGATTGATTATGGAAAATAATAATATGCACAATTTTTATGGTAACTGATGGAAAAGCAATGTTTTTCAAGAGAGAGTAATGCCTGCACTCCCACAAAAGTGTATCTCAGATGCGTGCAAGCATGCTGCCCCAGGGTGAGAGGCCTGGATGGATGCACTGTCCTCAGGGTGGATTTGCTGCTGCTTTCAGATGAAGCTTGGTTTTGGGAGGGAGGAGAAACCATCCCACACTCCAGATTGATACTTTTATTTGCTATCACCCACAACCCTCAAAGTTTCCATTCCATGGCAAGTGCAGTGTTTACTCATCCAAGGGAGACTTTAGAGGCAAGTGAAAAGAAGAAATTGGACAGATGGGGTGTAATGTGTTGGAACATCTGAATGTTCTCATTCTTGCCACATGAAGAAAAATGAATCAGTTTTGGTTTCAGATGTTCTGAGGTCTTAAATCCTCTGACTGATCACCAACCAACAATCATTTCAAAATAAAACATATCTTTTTATGGTATAATATCTCTTGGTAGCCATGCACGTCAATCTCAGTTGAAAACCAAACTATATCTGTCAGAAGCCATAAGAACCTGAGAGGAAAACTAAACCCCACCGCCCCCTAAAAAAACAAGCAGCTTGTCACGAGCCACATTTATGTTAATTGTTGGGCTGTGATCTTTAGGGGCATTAGTCATTTTGACGGCAGCAAGAAGGAAGACGGGTGATGTCCTATAAAGAGTGACAAAGTCCATATTGGAAGGCAATTATGGTGGAAGGATGGATGAATAAACTAATGACCTTTGACCCTGGAGACGACTGTTTGTTTCCCATATAAAATCAAGTCAACGAGAAGAAAAAAAATATTTTCTTATTTTAACTTTTGAGTGTAAGGTAATGCACTTAACATAGGTTACATATGTAACAAACTTTTACCCAGTAGACTGCTGTTCATATCCTGCCCTTATTTACACATTCATATTGAAGTGAAATACAGTCATATACACTGCTTAAAAAAATAATTGAGCAATTGAGCACATCTGGGACATCATGTCTCGCTTCATCCACCAATGCCACGTTGCACCACAGACTGCTTTAGTCCAGTTCTGGGAGGAGATCCCTCAGGAGACCATCCACCACCTCATCAGGAGCATGCCCAGGCGTTGTAGGGAGGTCATACAGGCACGAGAAGGCCACACACACTACTGAGCATCATTTTGACTTGTTTTAAGGACATTACATCAAAGTGTGTTTTTCCTCCAAATCCATGGGTTAATACATTTGATTTCCATTGATTATTTTTGTTTGATTTTGTTGTCAGCACATTCAACTATGTAAAGAACAAAGTATTTAATAAGAATATTTCATTCATTCAGATCTAGGATGTGTTAATTTAGTGTTCCCTTTATTTTTTTGAGCAGTGTATATATCAAACATAAAAGGTAGTTACAGTACTTCAGCCCAAACCCTGACATTTTCCTAAACTTAACCAAGTAGTTTTGATTCAATTTGTGCCATTAACCAAGTGTTTAAAACCACAACAGTTTACTAACATGTGCCTGTAGCTGAGACTCTCCGAACAGTCGTTGTTTTAGGAGCCACTGGCTGAGGATGTGCTGAGAAAAACAATGTTGGATAAACCAAAATCCCCAAAAGGTCATCAATTTAGAAGTTGGCCCAAAATCTGGTGTGCTCTGGCAAACAATTATTCTTTTGTCACCAAATGTAATGGTTTTAAAACAATCTGATAGTCGGCTGTGCTTTTATTTACTGACAATTCAAGTGTTGCATATTTACAGGCCCGCAGAGAGAAATAAATGCAGGAAAAAAATTCAAGTTTAATCTTTCTAGAGGCCAAAACACTGAAACTGACTAGAGCTTTGAAATTGTATGAATAATAAAGTTTAAGTCGTGCCGTACTCAAGAAACATGCCACGAGAAGATAGGATCACTTTACCAGGAAAGGCCAGAGTGGGTGAGGAGGAGGGCAAGGCCCACAGTAAAATTAACGAGGGAGAAATTCATATGAGGCCACATAGTTTGACCCAAGAGTAACCTCTCAATTCCTAAGGCCTCTCACCAGATGAACAACACTAATTAAGAGCTAAGATTACTCATGGCTAAGAAAAATACCAATCCCAACACACACACGCTAGACTGTGGTGAAACACAATATGAATAGATCATTTTATTTTAGCAGCTGACACAAAATAAGGGCAATGAGGGCTTGAATGACTAAGCCTCTCTGGAGCTGAGATTAGACCTCCATCTCCGCATCTTGTCATGGCTGTAAATTACTCTGCTCCCACATTAAGGGTTTGGTGTAATCGCTTGACTTGTTCAGCAGGAGAGGTGGGAATAAATGTTCAGTTGGCTGAAAGTAAAGGAAGGGAGCATGTGTTGCTGAGAGCAGGCATCATGTGGTTTGTGGTAACTCTGAGGAGGGAGATTATCTGTTTGTGCCAGCTCCACATTTCTCAACGTAAAGTTTGGGTTTCAGGTTACCAGACAAGGTGAGAAGGGGTTTTGTAATTCAATTCCCGTGGACACGCTGCACTTATTTGAAGTAACCTAAACCACTCACTTTTAATCCAAGTCAGTAAAGATTGTAATAAACGGGCTCGGCTTGCACCACTTTAGTCAATCAAGTTTATTGCCGTGAAGGTTCATGATGAGGCTAATGAAAAAGGAATAATGTGGTTTGCAGTAAACGGCTCAAAACCAAACTGAGGTTCTCTCCTTACAGTGAAAGATCTTACAGTTTACCTCACTGTACATTTCTGAAAAGTTCAAAGTTTAATAAACATGAACATATGAAAACTTGACGCAAAAAAACATGAATGCATACATTATTTTCAATATACAGCAGGGACTGAGGGATTGAGTCTAAAACCAGGACTAATCAGTGAGCTCTAGGAAGAGGTGTAGATTAAATTACTCCCCTGGTTAAAGAAACTGTTAAAAAACATTTTCCTCCACCATGGACTGTATCTCCTTTATATTGGGGCTCTACTGTAAGAATGATGATGGGTGAGACATCCGGTGATTTAGCAGAAGTCGCAGTAAGCTAGCTAATCCCAGTGGCTAACCATGATGGCTAACTGCCAACAGCAGTAATTCCCCTTTAATTTATGAAATACTGCTTTGTATTTAAAACAGATTAAACAGATATTAAGGGACAGTTAAAGTGGGGTTTTATGAGGTATCTTTTATCCAGAGTCAGTGTATTTCCTATTGGAGAACCAGGCAGGAGAAGGTCAACAAGGAAGCTTAGCAGTGTACAACTGTGGATGGCAGCAGCTATAGGTATTTTAGACACCTTAAAAAAAGGACCACCTGATCAAATTAATATCAGATAAAGTGTACGCTTTATTTAGAATATTTTCTCCACTTAACCTTGCTGTGCAACAGCCCTTTATGACAAGAAACTAAAGCTTTTATATGCATCTATAATCCCTTTAAACCTTCCAGACTCCTTTTCAAAAACAGTAATTTTACCTCACAGGACTTGCTGGTTTAGGTGCATTGACCAGTTGTGTTAATGTGTGACTTGGTGATTTAAAAGCAAGGAAAAAACTAAACCAACCAACAAACTTACTGATTGAGGCCAAGATAAATTCTGTTCTGTGAGGTAAAATCAGGGTTTTTGTCAATGGACACATGCACTCATTTCTTTGTTTCAACCCCAACAAATGTTGTATATAGCATCTGTCTGAAAGTCTATATAACTTTTTGAATACTTATATTGGTATATAACTTCTTTTATATTTTTACAGGCTTCAGTGAAGCAGTATATAAGCTCTATATCAACTTCCTGTTGGCAGAACTGAGTTGCCAGTGTTGGATCTGTCCACCAGTTGTAATGGCAAGGTTGTGGTCACACCCAGTGCTTTACAATATTTTATGTCATTAACAATAATCTGTTGTTTGAATTGTCTGTTCGTCTTATTAACATTTTGTAGTGGTCAATTAGTATAAGTGTTTATGATCTTATAAAATACACACCAGTAATCTTACAGTGTCTCTAAAGCTCACACAGCACAGGTTTTACCAGCTGGCATCTACCAACAGTAACAATCTCCAAGGTTCAAGACTTCAGGACTGCCATTTTAAAAATATGCCAGTTCAAGTGGGTCTGGATGAAATATATAAGTGCTCATGCCCAAAACCACAATCCATTTCCCAAGTGAAAGCTTGCACTGCAGTACGGGCTATGCAGTGAAAGTACTTAATTTCTGATTTATTCATCCTGGGAACACTTCTCTATTCTGTACACTGTTGCAGGAAGAATAAAGCAAAGAGGATTTTGCACGTTGGCTAGAAAATATGCTTACTGTGTCTTGCAGCTGAAAAAACACTTTAAATGTAGTCCCGTTGAATGATATTGGTGCCAAGCTATGGCTGAATGCTAAAACATGGCACTGCTCTTGCTCTCTTGTGTCATTCTTCTATTATGATAAGTGGTACCAAAAAACATTACTGACAGCTAGTGGTTGAAATTTTGAATCCTTAAATGTGCCCTCAGGGGTTCTGTGGCTTAACACATGGATTAAAATGGGTCAGGAACCCAGTTGGACTTTTTGAGCCAGAGGGCCTAGGTTTTGTTTAAGAAGTGTGTGCACATGTGTGTATTAGCTGTCTCTTCAACCTTGGCTTCTTAATGTCCTTAATAACATGACAAGGATATCCTATCCCATGATTTTAGGTAGCTTATTCTATAACATTCATTGTCTGAAAATGCCTGTATGTATTCATTTATATTTCTGACTGACCTCCAGCAGGCAACACAGTCGTGGCTGGCTGACATGTTTCTGACCGCACAGTGGGAGAGGATGTTCATGAGCAAGAGGAAGAAGAGGAAACAGAGCCACCGCCCACTCTCAGGCTTCCACTGAGCTCCTAGGGCTGTTGTCAAACGTCCATCAGAACAACTCCGTCCAGTTGTTTAGTTTTCTGGGTTAAGGGTCAAGCTGAATTCTTAGTATTGTCTGTAACCCTGGTGAAGCCATAAAGTGGACATAAATAAGCATGTAGGCAGATGCATGTCTCAGGGTGATTAAAGCGCACAGCAATACTACCACAGACAGATTTACAACTCATGACAATCGAAACCAAGGAGGAATAAGAAGTGAGTTAGGGTTAAAATAACTACTTCCAACACTGGTCTGAACACCAACACCACTCTTTTGGGTGAAAGTCTGAGGTTTCCTTCCTTGTGTGGCTTCATAAGGTTGCTACGTCACAAACTTCATGGAGAAAATTTTGTGGGGCAGCTATTAATTCTACTGTTTATAAGAAAACCTACAATTTACTCATTAGAATAACCTCAAAGCATGAAAACATTCAATATGCTATCATAATTTGGGCTAAGGAGTATCAAAACCATAGGCTATATAATATTAGTGGACATAGTCACTGTGACATCACCTGTTGATTTTACTTCACTGTTTTGAGTCTTTTGTTTTTGTCTCATGTGAGGCAGTTGTTTTTTATTTATGGGTATTCCAAATAAAAGATTAAAATGAGCAAATTATGACAATAAGATTGAAAAATAAATGCATCAAGCGATCACTCATTCACTGGATAATGTGTGTGTTTATATCAGTGTTTGGTTGAACATTTTTTACAAAACCACAGTCTGTCCTGGACCAAAGAAAAAGAGTGCGCAATGCCAGAATAGTAGTCAAAGTGCCGTAATGTTAACTAATCCTGTAATTGTATGCTTTGGATGTTGCAACAAAAAATCTTTCACTTTGCGTTGCAGTCAGGGTGAAAAGACCTTGAGAACCTCTCTGCGAACTTGGCTGTGTGATGTCTACTGTTGTGGATAAAACATTCGCTGCTTGGTGGTTTTCCCTCCAAAATACACTTGACTCATCTCCAGGAGATGGTGCGATACTATTCCCCGTGGACCTTTGATGGAAATTGATCTTGGCACATGTTTGAAAGACTTGTGAAAGAGGTACGTCATTTACACACATGCTCACTTTCAGTCTGTGAGAACATGCTCTCCACTGTCCATGTGAGCTCAGTTATACAGGCCTGGGAACAGATGAGCTGTGGTTGCTTCTAAGCAACCATATCAAAGTAAACTGAAACACGCTGGCACTTAGTTACCAACTGAGCATGTAAAGAATTAATTCTAAAGTTTGCCCCTTCCTTCCTCAACCTCAAACTGCCTGCAGTTGGCCCTAAAATCAGGTAGAGGAGGGTAAAATTTTATTTTAAATCCATAGTCAGTGTAATTCCTATAGCAGATGGTGCTCAGAAGAACGACAACAAAGACATCACATGCAACACACTGTGCACAGAAGAGAGATGGAGGCTACGGAAGTCATTATTTACAGTGGAAGCCGGTAAAGTTATTAGTAGATGATAGTGAGAAGAAGGAAGAGGAGAAAGAGAGCAACGTTTTATTACTGGCTTTCTGTGGAGCAACAGCTGCTACGTCTGTGTGGAGGTGTGTGTGATGGGGAGTCAGAGCCAGGGGGATTGTGACGACAAGAATGGTTACGATAAGAACCCTCAAGTTTGCACAGAATTGTCCCCCCGACTGCTTCTTAAGTCTAAAACCCTCACTGTCCCTTCACTGACAACCTCCATCAGGTCCTCCATGGTTATAATCACTACATCCACTGACCCCTCACCAGCGCAAAATTGTGACAATTGTCGCTCTAGAGTCACGTAAAAGTTGCATGAAACCTGATACGACTGTTCAGAGTTAGGTTGCATTGGAAAGCATCAGATCAGATGGGCCACTTTTGCCCACATCCATTGAATGTAGCCTGAGAAATGTACAGCTGTGGACAGAGGCAGCCGTAAAACATAGTTTAGCCACCTAAAAAAATCACTATCAGTTTAATATAATATGTATTTACAATATTTTCACAGCTTTACCTTTCCATCAGACAGCCCTTTCTGTTATATCCTTATGCAAACCAGTCCAGTTGCAGTTTAGTCCCATGTCTTTCCAGACTCATGTTGCCATGACAGCAAATGCTTCAAACGTGTTCAACAGGGCAGCACAGAGGATCTCTACAATCATGACAGTTTTAAGATCGGTGTCACTTTTATATCTAATCAAAAGTCTGTATTTCTTCTCCTGAGTTGAAATAATGTTTTTTAAAAAAAAGAGGGTTTTTGCATAATACTTTGGTGTCACAGTGAAGTTGACCTTTGACCCATTGGATATAAAATATTATGTTGTCATAATTAGTGTATTAATTCTTGAGGTATAGCTAAAATATATTATAATCAGTTCATCTTTGAGTCTTCGTGGTTGTTTGGGCTAAATTTTAAAAAATTCCCTCAAGGTGTTCCTAAGATGTCATATGGAGGCAAGATCTCCATGACCTAATCCTTCGGCCTTTCTCCACCAAAATCTAATCAGTTCATCCTTGAGTCTAAGTGGACATTTGTGCTAACTTCCTTTCAGGGGTTCACAGTAGCGTTCACAAGAAAGGGACAGAGACAATGAAAGACAGATTAGATTTGCACCATGGGTTAGCTCCCTCGTATTTCAAACCCCGCCTCCTGTTCACAGCCTTTAGCTTAGCTAACTGGCTGTAGCCTCATATCGTTAAGTAAATACTTGATTTCCCAAAATGTTAAACTTTAAATGGTGAAGACCTACTCTGACGTCATACCTGAACGGTTATTGTGCAAAAAAGGCTGTCAAAAGCCTTACAGATGCCTGCATTTGTAAAATCAAAACAAAGAAGCGATTTACAAAGATTCTACAGAATTTAAGATCAATGCCTAGAACCGGCACAACAGGTGTTACTTATTGAGATGTTTTTAGTATTTGGGCGTAAAGGAAAAAAGGTGTGAAAGGTGGAGATTATTGAACATCCCTCCTTTAATGTTCCCTCAGAGGGGGAGAACATTACTCATTCTCTTTTCCCACCCAAGTTTTCCTAGCTGACTTGGACCGATACTGTTTTTTGGAAAATGATTCAATCTCAATGGGAGTTCCTCTGTTTTGCCAAGAGCTTAATGGTTTCACAGCTTTAGATTATGCCTATTTGGGGTGTCAGCTTTGACAAATTACCCTCAGGACTTTTCCAATGTCAAATAACACCCCACTGCTAGGCACTGACTAGGCACGCCCCTCACTTTGTTCCCCACCCTGTCACCGTATCACACTAAATAATTTGGCAGTAATTCAAAGCAATACGTGGATTAAGTGTATGAGGAGAGGTAACCTATACTGTCCCTGGATCTTAGTATTACTGCCTCAGCTCAGAGGGGAAGTAGCAGCTTCACAGAATCCAGCCAAAAAGTTCAAAGTTGAAGCACACACAGTTCTCGTCTTCCCTGCAGGAACTGTGCTCTCCTCCAGCTGTGCTGCTGTTTTTGAGGGCTGGGTGCGCTCAACAGTGCATCCAACAGTGCTACAGACAAAAGAGCACTCCCTTCAAACCTCTCTCAGGGGAGTGGATGACTTGGCTAGGTGTGTAACCCATCACACACCCCGCTGACAGGCCAGTCAATTCCAGCTCCACGGCTGCACATCGGACAGATGCTCTATGTGTCTGTGACGAGACCTTGTTGCTTCTGCTTATCAACACAACACAACTTTATAAATCATATCCAACACAGGTTTTTTTTCCCTCTTCTTAAACTGTGGTTGACTCTGGTATGAACAGACATGCTTTTGTTTGACACTGAGCAGCAAAATACTTTTTGCAAGGCAGGGGCAGCAGATGCTTCCTTGTGAAAAGCAAACTCAATAAAATTAGACAGGTTTTTAAATAGGTAGTAGCTCTACCCCTCACTCAAATCACATTTCAATAGTTGGACTCCAGGTTTGCTAACTCCTGATTCCAATTAGCTCTAGATAGTGTTAGCTGATGGGTTCACTTACTTTTTCCACCAGTTCTATAAATGTTTCTTGGATGTGTTCAATAAAGACATTAAATGTTATAATTGTACGTCATGTGTTATGCTAAGTACATTGTGTTTGTCTGTACTTGGGATGCAGATCAGATCACATTTTATGACAAATAATGCAAAACAATAGGTCATTTCAAAGGTTTTAACTTTTCTTGCCACTGTAACTATTGTACAATCAGAACCATCCAGAACTCTGACACTGGAGTACAAGGTTCAGTAAAGTAAGAACGCTAAAGGCTTAGGCAAGTATTTATACAACTTAGTGTCAAAAATCCCAAACAAATTTTAAGTGCCCCTACCCTAATAATAAACCCATGCTACACTCTTCCAACACCAAAACACAAATCCACAAACTGAACTAAAAATATCACCTCCTTGGCAAAGGTTACAACTGATCCGTTGTTGCAATTAAAACAAATTGATTATAGCCACTTTAACTGACTCTCATCTATTGGCTGTTACTGGTGGCTCTGACTGCCGTGGTTACGATTGGTAAAAGACCTATAATGGGAATTGTCATGGTTTTAACTTCCCTACTACATAAACAGTAACCATTGTTTGGGTTTTGTGTATTGTTACACATTCAATATTGTTTTTGTTCATTTGTCAGGCAAACAAACCATTTTCCAACAAAAACTCTCTGGCACATATTGTGGTCATCACTGTTGTGTTTCTTTTCTTTATTTACGAGCAGATATAAGTGAACACACATTCACTCCACATCACTTGTTGGAGCCAAAAAAAGTCTCTTTTTACAGCAGTGTGAGTGCGTGTGTGTGTGAGTGTGCGACTGCGTGGGTGGGTGTGGGCATATGATTCACAGGCATGGACCTCTTCATTCTTTATTGAATTTCCATTGAACAAGTGAGGCCTGCTGGGTCACTGGTTTCACTGGTCTGCAAATGATGAAGGAGCTGACTCAGCACAGCAGCAGTGAGGGAAAACTCCCACAGATGAAAGAGGAGATAACTATTTCATTGGGTTGACTGTGTTTCATTGTGTTGGTTTGATAAATTCCCCAACACCAAGTATGCCTTCCCTGGAAGTGCCAAACCACTGCAGCCACAGCAGATATTCCAATCAAAACTACACCAAAGTTTCTCCCACTAACCGCACTCTGACATAGTGACAAAGATATGTATACTTCTGTATTACTAACCATTACTCAATCAAAACAAAAAAAGATGTTGAGACTTAGTCACTTTTGTTGCATCTTAATGTAGAGTTAATTTTGGACAAAGGTAGGTGTTTATAGAGTCATAGATGCCAGTAAGCTTTCCTGTGTATCTTCTCAACACAGAACAAAAGATGGGAATGATGCATAAGAACCATTATCCCTCTGTACGTCTTGTAAAAGAACATATTCACAAAGACAGTATTTCATGAGCACTATATTTTAAGACATTCTTTACAAAAACAACATGCATTTCATTTATTTAAAACAATATTTGGAATCTTCTATTTCATACCCAGTATGAATCGGGTAGTAACAATGGCATGCAAGGCGTCTAGCCAGATTTGAACTCCAACGTTAGGGAAAGATTATTGTAAGGCTTCTTAAAAAAAGGCAAACATTAAAGTTGCCATTTGATAACTAATATGTTTTTAAACCTGCATAGTCTCAACTCATTTTGGTACTAGCAGTCTTCTTTTTCCATCTTTGTTGGTGCATTGCTGCGCTAATTTTTCTTGTCAATGAGTAAAATAATGGGAAACAGTTGTAATGAATGTGCATTAAATTCTTCATGCACGTGCACTACACAGAAACAGCAGGGACCCACTCATAAAAACTACTCTATAGTGCTACCAGAGGCCAAAAACTCCACAGGTTTCCTTTAATTGCAGGTCTGTTATGGGACACCAACTCTGGTCCCTGGCATCAAAGTCAGACATTCTACAAGTCCATCCAACACCCTGACCTCCACACCCTTGCCCCCCTAGTTGCTACATCAAAGAAAATCTATTTCTTGCATTTGTCATGACTTGTGGAATCATCTAAATGAATTCCTAAGGATTATTTTAACACTTTTCCAGTTATCCTTTAATCTATGGTTGTGAGAACCAGAAAATGGGACCAAACCTGCAAGAATCCAGTCTGATAAGGAGGATTTTATTTTGCACATAACCTTGGCACCCAAAAGACATTCTCATCTTTTTTTCTTTTTATCCTTACAAATTGCTTACACACTTACAAACTTGTTAATTTGCCAATTATGCACAGACACATGAGATGTTAATCATTACGGTAAAGTTGGACATTTAAAATTGCAAGTGCAGACGATTTGAGAACCAGTGAAGAAGCAATATGAATACGGAAAGAAAAACAATAATGGCTACAATAACGATGACAACCTCAGTGGTGTGAGAGGTTATGCAGAGTAAACAGCTGCCTTGCAGGACCAGTTATGGAGCCAAACTGTTTTATAGGGGTGGTCAGGCTAAAACCAGCATTCATTTTGGGGGTAGCAAAGAAATCTGTGGCTGTGAGTTTATGGAATAGTAATTATTTTGGGTCACATGCTGACCTGCACTCACTCAGGCAACAGTGACCACATAAAGACCAAGCTATTATCTATAAAAGTATCTCTCCAAAAGTCTTGCAGGGTAGATATAATGGTGACATTGAAAGAGAAAGGAAAGGGCTTTTCCTGGAATTTCGGTACACTTGTCACAAATGGACACTTGGTCAACGTCCCATAGGATCACTTTTTAACGCACTGGGCAGCTCTACGTGTCAAACTATGATGACACATTATCATCATAAAGACAGGGTTCATGTAAATTCAAATATGATTGTATATTGAATATAATTGTGTTTTATATTGTGACAATAGTGTGGTCAATGAATTGTTTGGTTTATGCACAAAGAACATTGGTTAGCAGTTAGTGAAAGACCCCTTCTTGGGGCTATTGGACCCATTGGTACAATGGCATGGCACAATCCCTATTTCAACATTTTTACTATGCAGAGCACTTGCTTCGAGTGTCTAACGTTGCGACAGATGGGTTTATGGGGACTGCTTATTGTTTAGAAACTCCATTAGTCCAAAACATAGATATATGGGTCTTACTGCCTAATAGTCCTAAAATACACACTGTAGTCCAGTGAATACCAACATGCAGTTACAGTTTTGATATTGTGGTAAAGAGATGGCTAGGTTTAGGGAAAAAAAACACTTTGCACTGGTTAGAAAAATGTCTTTTCTTGGGACCATTGTGCTATTGGACCAATAGGACGTCGAAACAATAGCATGGCACCAGGTTTACACTGCAGTTAGATGAAAGCCATACATCTCAGACAGATGCTAAAGGGTGCCTTATATGTTAGTTTCAGACAACGAGGGCCGTGACAACGTGTTGCTATTTGACCACCTGGAAATGAGAAAGATCCATAACAACGATATGTATTAAAAAAAGAAACAACAAAAAAGGCTCAACCAAAGAATTTTCTGTTACACCGTTAGCTCAATGTTTCCAGAGTTCTAAAACAGAAAACAAGACAGGACTGTAACACTCAGCACCATCCCACTGTGCACGCTCTGTTATTATGGCATGTTCAAATACTCCAAATGGAAACCTGCACTTGCCTTATTAATTACCAGGAATGCACTCTCTGAGTCCCCCTCCAAAACCTGAGTGCTGAAAAGTATGCCATCAAGAAGCCACAAGGCATGTGAGCTGTTTGTTCTCCCTGTCCAACCAGTGTGCCTATGCTCCGTTTTCAGGGGCCAAACTATCTGTGCTCTAAAGGAAGAGGATGTGTAAAAACTGTGGAGAAAGGGTGGAGTGGAAACGTTTTTTTAAACTTCAGAGCGCTGGTACAGTATTTTAATCACACTGCCATAGTTCATAGAAGAAGTGGAATTTGGACGGGCACATAAAGGAATATGAGTGCACACAAGCATACACAAAACACACACACATACTGTACAAGGCCAATGAGGGCAAACTGTGTTTCAGCTCGTTTGATTCTAAGAGAGGAAAGTTACTAATGGCATAACTTCGGTTGGGTTCCCACAGAGAGAAAAACAGAAACCGGAGGTGTTGTAGGACATCTATTTTCACCGCTGTCATTAATGTAACACTGAGCAGCCGATTCATCAATAAGCTGATGATAAATAAATGGCATACCAAGGTAAGAGGGTTTCCAACACATGAAGGAGAAAACTATTATGTGCCACAAGGCAGACTTGGGGTGAAACTTTTTCACCAACAAACATAATTGTTAGTTTAACTTCCGCCACTCTTCCTTTTGATTGTATCCTTTAGCTGCCTCTCTCTCAGAGCTTTGTTCCTACTTCGCTAACTGTTCATTAAAAGGCCCTGTTGATTTTTTTTTACACTTTGTGTTTTCCTTAACACTTCTTTAAAATGTAAGATACAGATAATGATTTCCTGTTAGTCACCAACCAATACAGGCTGTTCTCATTCATTGTTCCTACATTTAGTGCATTACTTTTCATAGATATAATTAATATATAACACAAGAACTAATGAGCCATGACGCAGGCTGTGTAGGGCTGCCCCTATGGAGGAAGCCGGGTGACATAGTAGAAAGAGCGTCATCGTCCACGCAGGGTGGAGGTAGTTAGGTAGCAAACTTTGAAGAACGAAGTTTGTGACCCATGTTACGTAAGTTATGTACTTAATATATGCAAGTTAGATAAATCAAAGTTATCTTAACCCAAAACATAAGCTTTTTGTATGAACAGGTTGTTTTCTGCAGGGGCTTGTGCAGGTGCAGTGAATGCTCATGTTGCTAGGTGTTTGTAGAATAATGCAACATATAAATGGTGCTTGACTGGGGACTACTCATTGTTCTGACTTCTATTGGTCCAACACATAGATTTTGTGGATCTAAGACCAAATACTTTGAAAATATACATTGGAGTCCAGTGACTGCCAACATGTTTATTAAAAAAGAATGATGCTTTATGCTGTGACAATGCTGAGGTTAAGGAGTGGTTAGGTTTAGACACAGAAGCCCACTTGGCGTGAAAAAGATCACTTGTTTGGACTGTTGCGCTGTATAACTTTTTGTAAAATATCAAACTAATGAGGGGTGTTTGATTTGACTTTGGAATTTCTTTGGAATGTCATTGGGAGACTTCAAGACTTGATTCACCAATCCTGTTCTGTATTTCAGTAATTGAAATTGAAAGCTTGTTTCAGGCAAGTTACAGTATAAGAACTTGAGAAATTTTTGACACTATGAACATATAAACTCTTGGTAGAGCTGACCAAAAATTAAGTCTATATTTTGTGAGCGTTTGTCACTAACTGTTCTATTCTTTTACTATCACATTTCATTCTTCAGGTATGATAAATAAAACAGCAGAGGCTAACATTGCCTGAAGCACAGTGCTTAAGCCTATAAATGATGTTATATGGTGTTTTAGGACATTTTAGTCTGTCTGGTTAATTGTGTGTTGGCAGACTTTGGTCAGTGCACAGCATGGATAGGACAGGTCTCAGTGGATGTTTAGCTGAGTCAGGCTTTGGGGCCGTGCAGGAGTTATGTTTGGGGTCTGGACCCAGGCCCAGGTGTGGGCTATTATTCCCCATCTGGACAACATAACCCAGGTCCCCTGGGCCCAGCAGGGGGTGGGGCAGCCCAAACCAGAACATGCAGTGCCCAAATTAGCTTTACGATGTAATATTTAGCCCCCCTTGCCTTGTGTTACCATGAAACCACTCATGCATCAAAGAATTCCTCCCATCCTCGCTCTATTTAAATTTGTCCGCTTTTATTCCCATGAGCTGTTGTGATGTCAAGCTGTTAGGAGTCATTTCAGCTATTTGCAAGGGGGAATTTTACATACGTCATTTCTGAAGTCATCTGATTTACATTGGCTTTGGCAAATGCATCAAAAATGTATACAAAAGGAAAAAAAAGGCACTTCTGAACATTTATAACTATATCTTGTTTCTGTCCAACAGTAGTTTTTTGTCACCTTGCATTTGTTCAGTTTTAACTGTAGTGTTAGGAGGCTAAGCTGCAGCTAATCTTTACACCCTGGCGTCTGCTATGTAGATGGAATTATTCTGCAACGATGCAAAGCATGCACTTCACATTCAGATTTCAAGAATGACATTTCATGGAAACTTGTCATAAATATAGAGCCAGACAAATTCAGGAAACAGACATAACTACATACTCAGATGACAATCCTCCCTTTTGTTCCCAGGGATTTTACAAGGCACGTACACACTTTCACACCCCTGCCATTCAAATGGGTTCCACTCTGTTAAAACCATGGATAATACACATACACACACCTTATCTTGTTGATTACCTTTGGGTTATTACAGCAGTCTAGACAGAGAGAAGACGAGGACTCTTGGGAATGCTCATTGTAGCACAGACACAGGTGTCAACAGCAGCTTAGGCAGGGTAAGCAGCAGCTATGTGTTTGAATGGGCTACTTACCCAGTGTCATTGGAACACGTATCCACAAACATAACAGCCCTAACGCAATATGATTGCTATTCCAAAAAAAAAAAAGAGGTGATAAGTGTTTAGTGGGCCACTGTTTCCATTCTCCTACACTGTAAAACTGCAATTCCTCAGCTGGCCACTTGAGGCTTGAAAGTAAAGTGAGTAAATTATCATTGACTGATATTAACCAGACTGTAAAAAATATTAACATATAAAAATGTTCAACTTTACAGCATGAACTATCATGTTTACATGAGTCTATTTCCATGTTGTATACAGCCTGTGGAAGAACTGCAGGCTGGCTACTTTCCAAGGCAAGAAACAACCTTGAGAGCCCTAATTTAAACCCATTCTCAGTGCTAGGACTCCATGGTTTGACATATGTGCTACCTGGATGTGTATGTAAGCTATTTTAATGAGCTGTGAGCTATGTTGTTGAGTTACTTTTCAGGAATGAGCAGGTTTACCATCACCTGCATCTGCATATGTTCACCCAACTTAATTGTATATATCTGTGTGGAGGAGAAGAGGATGGGATTTAAAGACTGAAATGGACAGAACCAAAAGAAAAGTTGATATTTTAAGTTTGAGATAAAGTTGATACATACATGTACTGGCCTCTTTATCAGCTAGCAAGGTGTACCTAACAAAGTGGCAGTGTGGTCTTCTCCTGCTGTAGCCCATCTGCTTCAAGGTCACATTCACATTGTCTAGATGCCTAAATGCACTTAGTTGCTGCCATGTGATTGGTGGATTAGCAAGCAGGTGAACAGGTGTATATTATAAAGTGGCTGTGAGTGAGTGTACGTCATTTATTTGGAAACTGTTTACAGAACAGCTCCAGATCGATGTTCATGATCAAACGAGGAAGAAACACACACACACACACACACACACACACACACAAAAAAACACAGCTTGAGTGTCCGGTCTTGGTTCAGATGATTGAGCATCCATGTTATTTTTTTATTATCTGAATGAGCACTCGCTTTGTGCTGTAAATCAAGCCTTCAACCCCCCAAACCTTTGGCAGACAGAGCTGCATAGTGAAAGCCAGGTTTACTGGAACCAATCTAAATGGTGTCGTTATTCAATAGCCATTACATTGTGCAAACCACATTTAAATCAAAATGATAAGATATTCATCACCGTTTTAATCTGAGAGTTGATCTCTTTAAATAAAAGCAAAGGAAAAAGAAAAAAACAATGCATGACAATTGTGGAAACTCATTCTGCAAATGTGTTTTTTTAAAGGCTTCAGGTATTTTGGGATACTGAATAACGTCATGTAGTTGTCAGCTTGTAAAAACCTTTTTCTGTAAGAAAAAACTTCCAAATTAATTCAACTTTTTAAACTTTCCGTACAGAGGCAAGCAGACCTCAGGCTGCAGTAAGCTGATCCACACATTTTTCTTTTCAAGACATGTATTTTTCTAATTAAATCTGTCACTATGCTGACTTTTAATTAAACTACTGAGACTGGAGAAGTATCTGCTATGCAACATAATGACACTGTCATTCCTTATAAAAACTCTCTGACTGACGCTTATGAAAAAAAAGTTTAAAAGGCATTTCTCATTAAAAACATGCCCCTACCACGCAGTGCTGTCTGTCTGTCTCTTCTCCAAATTATACTAAAAAAAAAGGCTTTTATGTACGCAACACCTTGTTAAATTCCTCCAGAATTGGAGTCCTTTGAAAACAGACGTATTACTCAGCGTCTCATTTATCAGAGCAGAACAGTTTGAACTACAAGCTCAATTAGGATGTGGTCATGTGTTTAATTGCTAGCTCTGAGCCAGAAAGCTCACTGACTAATTGAAGAAGTGGAAGCTAAATTTGTAGGTTTTGACCTAGTAAACCCTGCAAAAAAAACAAAAAACACACATGGCTGTCTCCCATATTGTATGTTGTGTTCAAGGCTTTGGCATGGCACAGCACATAGATATAGTTCCTGCTGGATGCAAAAACTCACTATATACACTTTGACAAAGTTATGGCTGCTTGTGAAGCAGTGAAGAATTAAATGGGTTATGTAACAGTTAAGGTTAAGTAGTGGAAGGAAACACATGCTGCCAGAGCAGTCAGACATTTCTCATGTTATTTCTACAGCATTTGTAAGAGAATTAGGGGAAGAAACCCAAAACCTTGTTTGAGTGGATATGAACTAAGAGGACATTTGTAATTACTATTCCAACAGGAGGGAATCATCCCAGAGGAAGAGAGGATTACTTCCACTGACACATGCAAATCTGGGAATTTTCTATGTGACCACAGCACTGCACTGTTAGTCACGGGGTGGCTTCATTTTAGCCAGCACACTCGCCAGAAAAAAATGTCGGCATTGTACATTTCTGCAAACCACAGATAAACTGATATGAAATGGGGGTTTTTTGCACCCTTGCTGGTGACACAGACTTAGACTTTGTCCAATGTCAGGGTCCCGTTCATGTCTCAATCGAAACAGAAACTCACTCATCCCTAGTTTTGTTGCCGAAATATAATCAATTAGTTTGGTGCCAAAACATAAACAAGTAATCTTTGTATTTGACACACTAGGCTTTCCATTAACTCCAATGTGAAGTATGTAATATAAATCCAAAGAGTAAATGAAAATTGGACCTCATGCAGGGAGCGATATTTAAATAAATGTCCCCTCATATTTGTTTGTATCTACAAACTGTTCTTATTTTTTAGTATCTGTTGACCTCTGGGATTCACCGATATCATCTTATTATTGCTCTTCTCTTGGGAAAGAGAACATTTGAGGTAACATACTTTTTTATGCAATGAATTATACCGTGGCATTTCACACTCCTCCAGGAAACCACACACTATGCCATACAAGTTTTCTCTGGCAGGTTTAAACACAGAAAGTTATCTTTAGCCTTTATTCAATAGAAAATAAATAACCACATGACATGTACTTGAGCAAGGTCACCTCAAAGCTTCTAAACTCCACATTCTGGTTTCTCTTGTTGATTTTATCGGAACATTTTTGAGCGCTCAGTGTGAAGTTTGGTACAATATTCCAGTACGGAAGAAGGCAAAGTGTAAACATGAAGATGGTGCCATGGAATGATTCAGAGGCTATTTTCAGTCTATGAATGGTGGAGATAGGAAGTGAGAAATAGTAAGAGGAATGTGATTGGTTTCACTGGTGCTTCAAAGGCAACGTGGAACACTGGAGCAAGATGGAATAAGTTCTGTTGGTTAAAAACAAAGTTACTATTGCAATGTACTATAAATACAGCACTTTGGCTGTTTTTGGCAGTGTGGAAGGAAACAAATCATTAAGAAATACTACCCCAGCTGACCTCTCTTACATCATTTATATCAATGTTTTTATTAATATTCCCTTAAACGGAAAGGCTTCATAATTTGTATTTAGTGGGTGGGTTGAAAAATAACTTTTTTTTGAATAATCATCATAGGAGAAATTACTTTTTTTTTTTTTAAAAACCTTTGAATCTCTTTAGTACCAATATTTTTAAAAAGGTGGAAATAAAACAAATTTAATTTGCATGGTTAACATCCAAATAGCAGAGAAATTTAAAAATGAAAATATAAACTGCATGGTTATTGTATATGAGGCAGCGTGAATGACTGCCTTTGTTGGTAGAACTTTTCTTCTCTGCAGGGCCTGTTGGTGAACTACAGCTGTAGATTTAATGGCTAACATACGAGTCAGCTTGGTTAGTCTGTTGAGTTGCTATTTTGAGTGCACAAAGTGAGTTCACATAGACAAGTATGATCAAATTCAGCAGTTCCTCGATGGTGCACTCATAACCTGCATGAGCAGTGCGTGCGCTGCAGCAGCAAAAACACAGACCTCACCACTAGGCGGTCATCCCTATGTTTCCTATGATAAAACTAGAAAGTCATTCCTCATTTGTATGAAATTTTCTTCCTTATCAAAATTAGGCCCTCTGTTCCCTCAGCCACTGAATTTTGTCACCCCTTGTTGGTGGCGGTGGAGCTAGAAGGTCTGAACAACTAAAAAAATTTTCTCCACAGTTTCCAGGTGTCAAGTTTCCTTGAATATCAGCCATTTTGGAAAGGAGGACTGGACAATTTTAAGCTGTTAGAAATAATGATCATTTTTCTATGCTATTTTTCAACTTGAAAATGCATGAACCATAGGTGAAATTCTTTTTTTAAATGATTAATCTTAGGGGACATGGGTTAAGGGAACATAGACATGCCCCCACAGCTAGCTAGCTAGCTAACTAGCAGGTTCCTACTGATTGTTAATGGTTTCTAACAGGACAATACATTCACACAGTTTATTCAAGAAAAGTATTCCAAAGTTAACTCTTGTCTTTTTTATATTTGGGATTTGACTTTATATAACCAGTCTAAGAAAGTGTTGTATTTGTAAGCTCATAATTTAAACTCAGATGTTTTACCAGCAGGTCCCTCTGCTCCTGTAAACTCAGTGCATCTCCTCCATCTCTCTCATATGGCACAGTTTTACTTCTCTCCGTCTCCACAGAGTGCATTTAAAGAAGGAGAAAGTTAGTGGAGATATGCCTTCAGTGTCGGCCACGCATCATTACACACATCAGTTTTGTTGGAAACAATCACTGAACCACTGCCACATGTAGGTTAGAATGCATAAAAAACTGTAGTGCAATATATTTTCCATCTTGCAGGATTTATAAACAGACAAGCATATCATATAAAGATTTGATGGTTTTACAGAGGTCTCCTCTCTGCAGGGCCTCCACTCAAAGTGATAAACATACCATAAAAGAAAAGCTCTTGAACTGTTTCTTTTCGTCTTGGGACCCAAAATTTGAATTTAGTGCCTCCAAGGGAGACATATTCATAGACACATGCATTTACTACGATCATATATTGGTTAATTATTAATTGGTAGAATCATTGAAAATAAATCCAATTCATATAACTTAAATAATTAAACCACCTTACAATCTTGTTAAACTATTTTTAACTGACATTATGACTTACTGACAATTTGTGTATGTAAGTTTGCATATATGAGGACAATACACTTGCGATTCTTCTGGGAGAGCTGATGCCGTCTAATATACATAAATCTACTTAGTTACATCAGTTATACCAAAAATAAAAATTGCATATGGCAGTTATTGTAAAGCATGAATGGAACAGCTGATGCAAATCAGCTGAAGAAAGCACAACCTCAGTGATCTGTCATACTCTGCAGGCACACTTATTGTTTCATAAGTGCTCTGACAAAGTCCTGTGAAAGCCTTATGTTATGTTATGTTTATGTTTTACGTTTTGACATAACTTCAGTTTTCACTTAAAGATAATGCTTGGATGTGGAGGGCCTGAATATTACTCACACTGACAGTGCACCACTTCATTCACTTGACCAGGTCATGGACGGATTTTGATGAAGATTAATAGAAACACTGTTCAAACTAAGAGAAAAACATGTGGAGAAAAGTCCCTTAACACAAAAGTACCAGTGCAAGGAGGAGCCCCTGTGGCATTATGACCTTTGTAAAAATAATGAGAATAAAACAAAATGATAACAGGATATTATGTCGAGACTCACCCATAAGGGGTCATTGACCTACGTTGGGTTGGGACCAATAGTGTCAGAAACAATAGCAATAAACTTGGGAGTACCTGTGCACTGTTGACCTGCTCTGTTCTATCACTGAACCTCAGGGATGTATCACTTTACTAGCACATGGCTGAGCTTTGTACCATGTACCTAACTGTCTGTTGAGTCCAGCTAAAAGAATGACCCTATTTGCTGAACAACTTAACAAAAAAAATGTTGTAAAAACAATTATGGGCATACCCACATGAAACTGACAGCCGTCAAACTGTGTTATTGAACTTGAGTGATCCAATGGATTATTTTACTGACTTCAATTTTCCAAGAGAATCGATTAACATGTAACAGTTTGAGTGCAGCCCTCAAGGGCCTTCCAAACACTTTCATGGTTTCATTCTGCTTTTTCACTTTGTTTTGAACTCGTAGCGATGAAATGTCAAATAATTCACATCACTACCACATCAGTCTTGGTATAAAAAAAAAGTCTTCCATGAGTGATTCATTTGTTCTGAAATCCGTGGCGAACAAACACAAGCAGAGCTGCACACACGTGTACTGTATGCACTCCAATGGGTCAGTGCAGCTTTCGTCATTTGATAATGGAAGTTCCAGCCCCAAGTAAGGGCTTCCATCTGTGGTGACCAGAGAAAATATTATGATTAATTAATAACAAGATTGATTGTGCCAAATGTTCCCCACGGGGCCAGTTCTTACATCCAGCACAGAGATCCCATGGTACCTTTTCCAAGAAAGCACTGTAAAAGTTTGGATGACAGATGAAAATTGAAGAAAATGGCAGCGGCTCAGGCAGCTGTCATGAGACATCGCTGAATATTATTTTTAATGTTTTCTAAACAACTGTCACAGACATGCTTAGAAGAGTCTGAGTCCACATGGTGAAGTTCAGCAGAACCGTGTGGGCCCTGGCTAAAGACTGGCGTAGAGGTAAAAAGCTGTCAGTGATGCATTGTTATGAATTCGATTGCAATATTTTTCCTTAAACAAATGCAACAGTATAATTTTCTAAATCTTTTGGGAGCACTTTCTTTCTATTGTTGAAAAGTTCTGCAGGAAATGTCAGTTAGTGACACCAGACCCATGTTGCAGGGAGCAGAAACCAACCCAAGCTGGCTTCTCTCCCTGCCTGGCTGGCCATGATGAAGAATTGGCTGCAGAAAGCAGTGTGTGCATCTGTCAGTGCGCATATACAGTATGTGTCTACACCTTCATAATCGTTTGTATATGATGAAAATTATAGTTGAAATATGTCAAGTCTTGCCTAATACCACTGGGATTCACTGCTAGTTGGGCAGCACATCCCATTATTCCAATAGATATATGGGTCCAGTGGCTCATGAGCCCGAGTCAAGTGATTGCTGATGTGCTTTTCAAAAAGAAATGTTTTATGGTGTGACAATGCTGTGGTTCAGGAATGGTTAGGCCGGAGCACAAACATACTTGGTCAGTGTTAGAGAGAGATCACTTCTTAAGGCTATTGGGCTGTTAGACCAGTAGGACATTGGAACAATGGCATGGCACCACAAACAATATTGTGACCCATTCATAAACTTTCTGTTTTTCCCTTTCAAACAATCCACCAAAATGTATTTCTGAAAACATTTGAGGCAAGAAACGGTTGCACTGATGAGTCCCATTTCATTATAGAAGTACATGAATCTAGTATGACAGCTTGGTCCAAATTTCAGGACCCAGATGTGCAAGCTCATACATTAACTTGAATCTAGTGTAGTTATGCAAATACAGACCAGTGAACACAAAGCAACCCCCTGTCCAAACTCACCATGACACTCCCACTGTGCACTACACGGCTGCTTTTCCTGTTCTCCATATGAAATTAATAGAACTGTTGAGGTGCCCTCTACCTCTACCATTAGTACAAATCCACCACAAAAGCTTTCTGTCCACATGAGTTAACGAGAAGGGCACTTGGAGCGACCTCCACAAAGGCCATGTCCTATCTCCCAATGAAAATAATTTATCCCATGCTTCATTCTTCCACTAGGTTTTATAAAAATCCTGCCAGTATTTTTCTGTGATGCTGCTGACAAACAAACAAACAGAACTGTTACATTCCTTGGTAAAGACAATTAAGCTGCTTATTATTGTTTTGTAATATATCCTGGTTCATTTTCATGCACTAGACGTGCAATTCAAATTACTGGTACAGATCACAGCCTTTAAGGCTTTGTTGTAATTTTCTGGCTGTTTGTTAAGTTGAAAATATATTATTTCAGATATCATTAAGTGCAACTACAATAAATACAGAGTCAGTTTTCATAGCACACCACATCTTTATAAAGCGGGTTTTACTTGGATGCAGTAAAGTGACTCTTGGGATCTGAAGGTCTTTGAGCATGTATATGTTTTCATGGAGTCTCCTAAGCCAGCAGCTAAAGTAATCCTTTGATTTTGCATGATCATGGTTTGTGGCTATCTGGCCGGCAGAGTGCTTGAACAAGCGGTATTGTATTTATGTATCAGAGACTTTTAAAGCAAACACTCAATACTCAAATTCCTTGCAGGGCTTCTTTCAAATATACACGGCTTCATAGAAATTGGCCAAAGATATTGAAAGCAAGCTTATTTTGAGTAAAGAGAAGTAGAGTCATTACTGACAGCACTGAATATTAAACACAGAGGGTTTCCTGGAGTGTAGAAGTGACTCATAATAGTCTGATGCAGAAATGACCAGTCGTACAAGATCCTGTTTCACACGCATGAAATCATTTTTACCCAGGTTGACAACATATATTTCATGACATTTTCCCTCATTCAAACATATGACTGATTGTGCTAAGCACAAAAAATAAAAATCTAAAGTGGCTTTAGAAGCCATAAGCTTGCTTCAGCACCAGTGACATCACAGGCCAGACATTTCATGTACTTAAGTCCTTGGCCAACACACTCAAATGCCACATAAACACAACCTCTTGTAATGTGAGTTTGGTAGAGCTTACACTTGTATGCTGTACTTACTCAGACAGTGTTACCAACTGGTATTTCATGTTGGGGTCTGTATTATAGACATTTTAGTGCAATTTTAGTGTCATGATTACATCACAGTCCTCTTAAGAATAGTAAGCTACATAACCTACTGAAAATATCCTGTTGCACTTGTTGGGTGGCGGAACTGAAGTAATAATGGCTCAAACTTGAACTTTTATCAAATACTGCCATTGCAAGTCAAAAACTATGGTTAAACGCAATAAGATAAAAGGATTGGACCGGGGCAACGACAAAAAAGTGTTTGTGGGTTAAATAAAGTATTATCTATTGAACATGGTCATGCAACATGTCTAAATATTATGTCTATATATTTGTCAAGCCCAGCGTTATTCACTGGTAGGTGATTTCTCTCTAAGCTCTCTTAGTGTATTGCACTAACTTTGCCCAGCTCCCCTCCCGAGATGACCCACCCAAGGCTAGCTAACGCCAGTTGTATAGTCAAAGAGAAAACGTGCCATTTGCCAGGCAGAATTTCACATGGCATGTACATGTTTATTCAGGAGTTTGCTTTGCTTTTGCTCTGCTTGAAATATCCATCTTCTATTTCAAATCGTCTATCCATTGAGTGGGGTTTGCCAATCTAGTGCTGATGGTGAATGTTAACTTTTTCAAGAAACACTCGTGACCATGGAGCGCAAGTGACAAGAAATTCATATTTTCCTTGGCCATTATTAAAAACAAAACACACACAAAACAAGGGGCCAACAAAACTATTGGCTAATGGCTTTAGGGAATGATTCAGTCTCCACCTAAGCCCTGCCACCAAGAAAACATCATCATCTTTACAAAAAGGAACATGGATCTATAATAAATCTATGTCTACCAACTGCTGTGCCAGTTATCTGTTGGCTTCTGTGGAGCTACAATTCACTGCTAATGTGTGTTGAAGGTGAAGGACATTTTTATCCTCTCAGTATACATATAATATAAAGCACATGCTCTGCCGCTGCCCAAGTCTGGTGCAAGACTTCCCTGCGTCACTCTGTCCTTTCCACAGCTTTCCATCCTAGATTTATTAAGCCGTAAACACAGGTCAAATCAACTTTCAGCACATCAAAGTCCTGCCCTTCCCCTGCCAAGTTGGACTGAGACGACCCTTCCAAGGTTAGAAAGGCACCAGCCCCTATCCTGAGAGAGGAAGTGGAGCTGAATTTGACTCTATAAATGTAATCATGTCCATTGGCTCTCCCTCTCTGGGATAGTTTGGCTCTGCAGGTGGGTTGTGTTGCTATGGGATGAGATTTCCATGCGTCAATTTCACCAGAACAGATCTTTTGGGACCTTCCAGACTCCTGTTTCTCATTCAAGAGTGCATTTGGTAGATAGAGGTTTTACAAGCTCTGTGTGTGTTCCTGCTGTTTCTCTGGGGGAGGCCTGTTGCCAGTAGTTGTACTGTACATTGTTTGGCTCGGAGTAGAACAAGCATCATTAAAGCAATTTATGCTATCTTTGAGTCAAAACCCTTGGCTATAGTTAATTAAATAATTTAATAATCCGCCATACCACCCTGTACGATCTAAGCATCTTTTCTAAAAGCTGGGGTAAGAAGTTGTTTGGAGGAAGCTAAAAGGCTCACCCCTCTGCCGTCTTTGTCCTATAAGCCACTTCCCACTGACAAGCACAAGTATTTGCGCATTCCTCATATAGTAACCTGTACAAGTACTCGTCCTGCATTTCAATCATCCTGATCCTGATTTTGATGCCAAAGCTGTTCTATAGTGGCAATTCTATCAGCATAACTGTCCTATCCTGCCATTGGCTACAGTAAACATGTGAGTAGAGGATGTAAAAAAAAAAAGATTACACCAACAGCACACAATGAACACAGTCAGGAGGACTGTGTAACTTGATGTATTCCTTAAAATGATACCATCAGACCATAGTGGTTTCTGCAGAGCTGCATTCATAACCATTCAAGCCGTGTTTTTCATCAAATAATAATTAGATAAAATCTCATGTGGAGTAAATTTGACTTAAATGACTAAATTAGGGGTTTTGGCTCAACTGGACTTACTAAAATGTTTAGTAAAATCAAATAACTTGAGTAGAATAAAATGTATCAGTTGTCATTTAAGACTTTTTAAATTACATTTAGGTAGGTCAAATGCTTAAGTAAATCAGTAAATATCTCCTTATCTGCTACCTGGATTGGTACCTAACTTGGAATAGACATTAATGGTTCTAAGGTGATGTATAATGTGTCTTTGGTAATCCTTTTCCCTACACCTCTTGTGCCATGTGAGGTGGCTGTACCACTTACATGTCTGTGTATTCTTAGTCTCGTTGAGATTCTTCTGATTAATAGACAGACAAACAGCCAAAAATATAACCTCCTTGGCAGACATAACAATACAGAGTATGCTTTCATCTTTGGGATTTGTCCTTTGATGAAACCCTACACCACTGCCTGTGAGTTTCCTGTTGCCTGTGTCATATAGACCAGGAAACTGTTGAGAAGCTACAAAGCCACACTGACGTTATGAAGGCTCAGCTCTGCTTGATTCACAGCAAGATCCAAGTGAGAAAAAGTGTCAAACAACCAAGTATGGAACCACATTCAGGCTTTTTTTTCTGTTTCCACCATGTATCGCCATCTCTTTGACTTGGTGGAACACCAAACCCCAGTAAAACAGCTACTCTGCATGACCTTCACAGCTTCTCCTCTTTGGATTTCTGTGGCTTGTAAAATATGTGTCTGTGAAGTAAGATCTAGCAAAACACAACAAAGGATGAAAATTATTTTAAATCAAAAGACAGCAGACCAAGTACTGCATCTCTTGGAAGCACTACTTTTAACAGAGCGTCAGATTATAATGTGCAAAGAACAGGGTTTGGCAGTTATGCAGGTTGACACCAAGTAACAACATTAACTCTTTGTTTTACACAGGACAACTTTCCCAAGATTGTTTGACTCATCCACCAGCACTCCATCCCTAAACAAACCTTTATGCTCTTTATATTATGTCCGATTCTCTAAGCATCTAATATTGCTTATATAAGAATCATGGAAAGCCTGGTGTATCTCATGTAGATGGCTGAAGGATGCCTTGTGCAACAGTATCATATGCTGTCATAAAACAAAGAGTTGGGACTGAGACCAGGCCGGGTTACCGCAAGGCAAAGTGAGTAATAATAAAAGGAAAAAAAAGAAAAAAAGAAAAGAGAGAGATCACTTTGAAAAAAATGAAATCAAAAGTTTTAACTTATGAGTTTGTTTGGGATTTATATGGTTGTGTATGATTCTGAGTGTGCTATTAATAGTATGCAAGCACACATACACTGCAGACAGATGTGCAGAGGTAGAGGCAGGTGGACCCTGGACAAAAGCCAGTCCTAAGGTGAATAATGAGTGTTTTTTGGTAAAGTTAAGACGTTCTATCAGCAAGTAAAATACAGAAAAGAAAGAAAGAGATGATAATCTAGACATAAAGCACTTCAGAAATCCTCTTTTCATCTCCACGACGGAACATCGGACCCGGAGCGTGGCCTGCAGTTCTCATCCTTAATGGATTGAGATAATGGCTGGACAAATTGTTCCCAGGCACTGTCTTCACTCTGCCCCACTGAGTTTAGGGATCGGGGGAGTAAAATAATCCGATTTTTCCTTCCTTTATCTACCACACTCCAGAGAAGAAGCGAGAGAGCTTTGACATGCCATGTCTACTTGTCACGACCCCTTTTGTGTACCCTCCGCCCATCTGTGGACCCGGCTTTAGACGCCATCCCTTTTCCAAGGGCTCACTGTCACGGCCTCAAATAAACCTGCTGGAAGTGCCAGCCCTGTTTTCCATTTTCCTGTCCTTCTTTTTTCCTCTTTCTTTCTTCCCCAGTGTTTATCAGACTCTGGCCTCTCCCTAAATGAGGAGTCTCTCATGGTTAAGTGGTAGAGTTCATGCTGAGGTCCGTGGAAATTCACCAGGTCTCTTACAAACTGTTGTGGTGAGAAAAAGCTTGAGTCTGATCACCGGGATGTGAGCCACGCCAGGCTCCCCTGTGTCAGGAATGAGTATACAATGCGCAATAAGCACTTCTGCTGCGTGCTAAGTTGGTCCGGTCATGACATCCTTAAGCCGAGGGCCGTGCCAGCTCTCCTGTTACAAAGACAAATTGTGCATGCGGAATTTCCTGGAGAGGCTCCGAAAATGCTCCCCCAGTCTTACAGCCTGGCTCTCTGCAGGACTTGCACTTGAGAGATTTAGTGCCATAATTTAGTCCCTGCTCTCATCTCAGCCCCAGAGAAAACCTATCAAACACTGCCTACGCCGCCTGATTAGCGGAGTGACAGGTTCTGAGGAATTTTCAGGACTGATGTTAGAACAGCATCAGGAATTCACTGTGGTTGCAGGAATCTCCAACGATAAGATAAAGCCCCACCCTGGAGACCAGGAGTCAAAACAGAAAATACAGTCGGGACCGTAATTCTTTTAAAGTTGTCTCACTCTGTTTTAACAAGCAACAGGTGAATCCTGAGTAATCACTTCATGGTGTGGGCGCTGCAGCGCTGTTTGTCGGGTGATGTTCCATCACAGCAGCGAGATGGAAACGTCTGTAACTCATATTTTATTAGGACATAGACCACTGAAAATGTTCAGATTGACCTTCTTGTTAAACACTTATCCTAATCTGTGCTTCATGACATGCATGTGAAGGCTCCCAGATGTAAAAGAGCAGGACGTGGAAAGAAAATCACTAAATATGGAGCAAAAAAGTTGGATTTTCTCCGTTGCTATGCAAGTCAGTTTTCAATTTATTCTCATGATGGGTTTGTATGATTTCTTACAAAAACGATTGCATTGTGATCCGTGTAATATCCTACAGTGAAATGTGACAAGTGCTGTTTTCAGCACAATGCTACAACATGACCACAACACACTGTTAACACACTCCAACCGCTGTACTACACTGTAAAACAATTTAAGCACCAAAACCACTTCTTAACTTTAGGGGGGAAAAAACAAAAATAAACAGGGTTAGGCTTGAAAAAAAAACTTGCAAAACCAGTAAACAAACAGTCTCCTGGTTGAAATCCTTGTTGCTGCCTTTACTGGACCTTGTGAACTCGTAAATATTGTGTCAAATTTAACCATATTTTCCATGCTGTGGTATCAGTGTGTTATCAAAAACTTTTGACATGTTAGAGAATTCTGCATAAATCATATTTTTCTGCAATTGTCAAGAACAGAAGTTATCACCTTCCACTGCTCAGAAAAAAAAGTAAAATGTTGTCAATGCACCCAGGGAAAGCTATATGTCCTCTGAATGATCTAGGTCTCTAGTTTGTGGTTGTAAAGTCTTTGAGGCTGTGATTATCCTAGAGGTCACGACAGGTCATTTTGTACAGTCAGGTCAAGTAAAAAAAAAAAGGTCTCCAGACAATAAAATACTACTATGGGGACAAACATCGTCCCATATGGATAAATTGTGCTCAAGACCACACGGATTCAACAACTTTTCACTTATACACATTTTAAGCACTCCCAAGACATAGTTGTACTGCACAGGGGGCCGTTGCCTGTGTGGCTTTTAACATTACATTGCTGCGCTGGCAAACACAATTTTGTGGGATTCTCACAAACTCCAGAACATTACTTTTGGTAGGAAATCATGAACCCTTCACGAGGACAGCCTGCAGAGTTAGAGACATATGAACTCTTCCACTGTTGTTCATTCTTATTCATGTACTCCCATAAATTGTTTCTTAGGGTTTTTGAAGACCTTATACTTACCCTAAATATCCCATGATATTTTATGATCTTAATAAAACTGAACCCCAGTGGAGTGAAGAGCAGTTATGTGAAATAAGCTGAAAAGTTGTTTTTACCCTGAATAATGTGGTATATGGAAAATGTCCCTGGTGCCTATTAGTTCCAAAACACATTTATTTTATGTGTTTTATGAAATATATAATTCAGTGGCAGTAGCCTGTATTTTGGATTTCTGGGCTCCACCCAGGTGCGTCTATGCTGCCATTTGAATATCACGTATCTGACTGCTCACGCAAACTATGCAGCAACTGTGTGCCTTCCTCACAGGCACTTCATGGTAATTCACTTTCCCCGTTCATGTTTCTCTCATTAAAAACAAATCAATCTAATAGACCCGGAAATGGTTACGGAATAAACTACTTTTGGTTTAATTTGTTTCGGCTTTCAAACATGAAATACAGGGCTTCTCAGGTGGAGAGGAGAAAAATACCCTGAAATTTCACTTCCTGGCAAAGTATCTGGAAATGGTTTTCCAAAAGAAATTCATTGACATGCAACATGATGCATCACGCATCATGCCTCACTGCTTGATCTGTGATGTATCCCCCCGGTCCCCAATATGAGCTTACTCATACTGCATACTCGGTGAGTCAGGGGGGAATCAAGGGAAATGACCCGTGAATAAAGTACATCACGTCATCCCTAAAGCCTCAGCCCACAAATCATGTTCTTTTCTTTGCTTCAAATGCGAGGGATATTCACTTTTATATTAGATTGTACCTGTATCCACTTTTGGCACTATGGATTTGGTCCTAAGAAGCACATGTGAGGTCTAATGTGTAATCTGATAAACATACATTGGCTTTAGAAAAGCTTTTAGCTATATAATGTCTTTGGCAAGTGAATGTGAGCCCCTAACACAAGGCGTGTACTGTTCACAGAGATGAATGTACATGTTCAGTCTCCATCCACTTCTGCATCACTCATCCCAATTGGCCATGGTCCCCTGATCAAACAGCGCAAGCTCATATGTTTCAGGGCGTGATGGGCTGGCTGCCTTTTCCACATGGGGGTATGAGCTATTCCTCCTCCATCTGAGACTGTGGGTGGTCCTTATCTCACTGATATGTGTCCAACAGCCTTTGTAATTCCAAACCTATTGAGAGAAGCCTTATGTGGCGATCCTTTACGGTCTTAAGCTTTTTAAACGTTTACCTCTGGCCCTGTGTAGGTCAGTGACACTGCTGAAGCTTTAGTTGCCACTGTGGCTCTCTGGGGTACATGTAATTAGTTTGTGCCATGTTGTCAGGCAAGTTCTTTTAACTCCAAATTATGTGCTGGTAGCACTTAATGTGTGGAAAATATGTGAATCGGCGAGTGTTCGGATGTCATTATACATACATGCATGGTTCCTGGTTGTAAAAAAGGCTGCAGTTTCAGTGGATTCACAGTGAACGTTATAGAGTGATGTTGTTAAACTAGGGCATTGTTTCCGTTTACACATTACGTGCCCCCAACACATCATTTGGTGTTGAAAAACTGTGGTAAATTAACTTAATTGTGCGGGATCAGAAGGTTATTTTAGGGTAATATCATAAGAAATATATCTACTTAAGATCAGTTAGTGTCTGTGAGCGCTGATGTTAGCTAATGTTAGCCAGATACATCCATCAACCCGCTGCATAGAATAAAACAATGGTACCATACGTTTCTTCAAGCACAGAAACCCAATGTTAAGGTTAAGTTGCCTTGCAATGTTGATCACATTTTCACATTAATTGTTTACATTGTTACTTAACGGCTTGACTTGACTGTACTTGTCCAAGACATAATGACTTGGGACTTCCTTGAGACTAAATGACTTCAGTATGTCTTCTAAGCTGTATCACAGTGGAATTTTTTAGGCTTTAATTGCAACTTACAACACCTCATATTTTGCTTCCTGGGATTTTTTTATGAATCATTGTGATGGTTAGGTGTGTGTGTGTGTGAGAGAGAGAGAGAGAGAGAGAGAGAGAGAGAGAGAGAGAGGGAGAGAGAGAGAGAGAGAGAAACTATCATGGTAATTTACATTTGGTGGAGGCTTTTGGTCACTTCTGTGTCACTGTCAAAGTACGCCATGTCATACTAACAAAAAAAGTAGGAAACAAAGAGTGCAGAGACTGACCAAACAGAGCAGACTGGTATTTTTGTGAAGGCTTAAAGAGACAGGCACTAAAACGCGTTTCAACTACAGGGTGAAAACACATATATTTAGACAGGCGTATAAAATAAATAATGTATCTTTTTAACATTACAATATGAACATCTTCTAGTTGAACCATAAAACATAAATATGAACCTGAAAATGAGCACAATATGCCCCCTCTACAACTACACTGTGTAAAGAGAGTGTAATAGGACAAACATTTAAAGCACTTCTCACTGTTTCATACTGACATGTGACGCCCATAGTGGGAGAAATCCTCTGTTGGACTGACAGTACACATTGTACTCCATAACACATCATTCTCATTCCTCAGCTGGCAGGGACAACTAGCATGTTAGCACTGCTGTGTCCACCTGCACACTGTGAGTAGAGGAAAGTTAGCTTGATTTAGGAGCTTCGGTAGTGAGTGGATATTTGCTTTTCCCTAACAATAACAAAAGTAAGACCCACACTGATGAATGGATCGGTTTTTGCTTGAAGAGAAACACAAACACTGCTTTAAATATTTGAGAACAAAATGTTACGCCAAATATCCAAATTTCCTTCTTCGTGTAAAAACATGAAGAGAGCAGCTGAATGCTTCATGATGTCATTTTTTCAGGAAATCTGAGGAATGAGAGGTCGTTCAGACATGTTGACGTAAAATGGGAATGCACTGAACATAAGTGTGTGATAATGATGTAATAATAATAATAAAAGTGAATCTATTGGGAACCTGCATCTTTATTCATTCATTTAAAAGCCATTAGTTTGCACTTGTATTGCTCCATAGAATCCCTTTGCTGTCATGATCCATTAGGATCTCCTCTATAGTGAACATGTAATCTTCCTGTCTTTTACTGCATCTTGTGTCCTCGGAATAAGGTTTATATGCCACTAATTTCCAACAACCTCACATTTAAAAAGAACAAATTACTGTTTTCTTGAGGTTACGTTTAGCACTAATATAAAAGATCTCGTGCAGAGTTTATCAACATCTGCGACACAAGTGTTGTGCATAACCACGATAAAAGAGCGCATTCCTTGAACGTGCTCATGTTTCTGAGGATAGTAAGGTAACCCTTGGAGCCCAGCAGCTTGATCTAATCACAGGCGAAGAAGAGAATCCATCTTGTCAGGCTTCAAGCCATATGTTGGTGTCAGAAGAACCACCAGTGCTTTGACCAATCATGATTTCTTCATTGAAAGCTATGAAGGAGATCATCACTGAAGGCTTGCCCCTCTCCTGACAGATGGTTCATCAAGGTATTTTCTGCTAGTGCCTGTTCTTTTTAAAACTGTTTCCAAGATGGCTTCCAAGGTGTTATAAACCATCTGGTGAATCAAGGCAGGTTGATGCAATTTGCTTGAAATATTGTACTTTGTCTTTGAGTGTAAAATCAGTTGAACATGTCAACACAGACACGATACACGTTTCTAAATTTAGTGACTTAGAAATATCATTATCTTTATTGTCCATTGTACTGCTTATGAAACTTTATAGAAATTCTAGAGCAAAGGTGGTCCCCTTATAGCTTGAGCACTTGCCTGGTCATCCTGACGTTTTTAAGGGGGCATTCACATCTGAGCTCTTTGGTCCACTTGAACCGAACTCTTGCATTTTGTTGGGTAGTATGAACCAAGGAAACAAACCTCATTTTGTTACCCAAAACTTGTATTTGAGTAATGACAATAAAGTTGAATCTCATCTCATCTCATCTCAAACTCTGGTCCACAAAAATATGGGGTCTCGGTTTGCTTCCAAGTGCACCAGCATTTGGTTCTTTGCAGGTGAGGATGAAGTCCGAACCAAAGGAAGGAAGTTGAATTTGAGCAGAAATTTGAGAAACAACACCAAGCAAGATAGTGGCAGGCTTGAAAAATGTCTCGTGGAGAGATGTGGTCTAATGATGACGTAAAGGCCCTTTTGGAAATATGGTCAGACGATCACATAACACACACAAATTATTCAAGTTATTCAGCGATGGAATGGTGGCTAATGGATTCAATGGCACAGGGGATGCTGCATCAAAGTGAAAAAAACTTGGTTGCTTAAAAAAAGTGTCAGCTCTTTCCCTCACATAATCTGTCCAATAGACGTAGGACATCGTCAACAACGGGACATTTGTTTACAATGCTTGGTGTGCTTGATAAAGAACAGTGTGAGACCAAACCAAATGAAAAATGCAACGATGTTGCAACTTCCACCGGACTTTATATGTGAAATATGTGTATTAGCTAATGCCCAGAATCTAAAGAAAGGCAACAAATAAGGCTCAAATTTTTTGAACTCACTGAAATTTTGTCAAACAATATTTTTTTTAAGTTGTTCATTTATATTAAGGGCATTTTTCATTCAAGAATGCGGCTGCTAAAATCTCATTTACTCTGGTCTTAAGCACATTTCTCACCAAGGGTCCCATTTTTACATCAAATATGACACTTCAATGTGCAGGGTGTTGCATGGCTGTTTGCAAAGTGTGATATTTTCACAACTCGTTGTCAGTTCATTGGACTACAAAAGAATTGCAAACCTGCAAAGGTAGAGCTGTTTCAAGAATACTAGAGCCATGGTTACGGCAGTTACAGATGATTGGCAGAGGCTGCAGTGCTGGGCCCAGTGTCATAGTCAGTTTCCACTTACTCGACACTTGTCAGCGTCAGCTTTTCTGTTTTCCTAAACAAACCTCCCCACTTTGATTACTTTACAGTTTACTAGTTGTGCAAGGCACTGTCACAGTTTTCCCTCACTGTATTCCTTTCTTTCCTTCTTTCCTTGCTTGCCCCTTCCCTCCCCCTCCTACTTTTTCTTTTTGGCAGTATCACACAGCAAACCCATCATCTCGGGCTGCTCTCGCCAACCATGACCTGCGATTGGAAATGGATATCCAAACAAAGCACAACCTATCATCTTTACATTGTGGCTAATAGGAATATTGGAGGGGTGTTTCCAATAACACAGGCACAACTCTGAGTAGCCATACAGGTTCACTGGGAGGTCGGAGAGAACGCATAAAGGAAGGATTGGACGAGCAAGTGGGAGAAAAAGAGAGAAAGTTAGAGGAGGATAAGACAGAAGGACAAACTTTGACAAGAGGTGCATCTTCAAAACTGGTAGATAATACTGTAAGTGCTCCTGAGAGCTGCAGGCTGGATCCTCATAGCTGCTACTTAACACCAAAGAAAATAGAGTTCATGGACCCCAGTGTCAATGACCACACTGCTATAACTGAGAATTTCCAGACCCGCTGCAAATATTTTCAGTGTTTATCATTAACAACCCAAAACTGCTTATTATAGCAGGAAGTAGGTGTAATTAGCTGAGAGATCAATCAAAGGCTGTCTCTGGTTTTGATAAGTTTGGGCTTAAAGGTTGCATACAAAAGGCCTCATGGGTAGGTTCTAATTTTTTTCATTGATTCAAGGCGCATTGATATATGGGACTGATGGGTTTCATGGTGTGAAAAAGCTGTGGTTAAGTGATGGTTTGGTTTAGGTACAAAGAAACACTCCGTTAAGGTGAGAGAAAGATCACTTCCTCACGCTATGGGCCGTCACACTGATGGAAACTTGGTTCAGTGGCATTGCACCCTTTATCCAGTACTCATATGTCTTAATTATTCATTGCCATAATTTGCCATAATCATTCTTCCTGTCAATGCTGGCCATCAAGTAATCTCTAAAAACAGATAGGTGAGCGATTGCAGGATCTCCAGGTTTCGGGTTTATAGAGTGGTCAAGACCAATTACTTCTGAGCCTCTGTTCTGTAAGGCAACACTGACCATGGAAACACAAAAACATAATTATGTACTAAAATTAACATAACTGGAAGATATCCATTTGATTTGACTCACTCAGACTCACATTAGCTTGAGGTCAACTGCATTTCTGCATAGAATTAGGTATTTTTGTGACATGACATGATGCGTGTACTCAATTATGTCATTATCATTTCACAAGACCCATGGAAGAGAAATGTCAAGTGTATAGTTGCTTGGATGTGCAGTTATTGAGAAAGCCAAAAGCAACAATACTGGAGGCCAAATAATCGACCTGTTCTGAACAGGCACATTGTACTAGTTTTATTAAATATCTTACATTATTATTATAATTCTATCTCTTTTTCTATAGTTCAGTTATAAAATATAAAAATAGACTCAATGATTACAAAAAGTTTTGGTGGCAACGGATTACAGATCAATAACTCTATAACCATATAGTAATAAGATATCCTTGACTAAATATTGTGACCTATCCTTAAATAACTTCAGGCTGCCATGGTTCTGAAGTTTAAATATTACTTATGTTAGTGTGTGAATAAAAAAGCAGGTAGAGGCAGAGATGGTGACTTTGTGACATGTTTTAACCAACTGCTGATGGTTCCTAAGTCAGAAGAGATGTGACATGTTACATCAGAGACTATAAAGTTACCCATGTCTTTTCACTGAAAGACAGATTGTCTCTGTCTGTTGCTGTGATGGAGGATGCCTGTTTGTTTTTGAGAGTGCGTCGCCCCTATGGCTGTCTTCCTACTCATGCAGGTAGCCCCGAGGGGGAGAGAATGGAGCTCTTTGACAGGAGAGTGGAGGGGGAAGCGGGGGGTTTCATTGCAACCACCATCCACTCCCTGTGCCTGGACTCATTCTGTAATGAAATGGCCTGTGTCATGGAGGCCTTGTCCAAACAATGGGCCTATTCAACCTGGAGAGGAGTCTCTGTCAGGACTAGGCTGAATACGATACCTCTGATTTAGGGCTGCAGCCCCTCTTTCTCTCCATCTTACTATTTTTTACCGCAGCTCTAACCATCCTCCCCTACTTCTTCTCTCTGCTTTACTTTGTCCTTCTGATCCTTTGCTTTCTAGCTCTCTCTTTCTGATTCCTAGAATCAGCCTACAGAAACAAATATGTCGAAAAGTTACACAAAGAACTCAAAGTACAGTGTTCTCATATGCATGTTTTTAAAAGATATTACATGTCAGTGAACATCATTCATGTTTCCACTGAAGCCCTTTTGGTTTTACGTATTAATGTATTGTATTTCATGTTATTAAGGATTTTTGGTGTCTCATTTGTTTTGAGTGCGGAATTGTTTTTACTTGGTTTAAACTGCCCTCTTCTAATTATATTATTCAATTTCACTCGTGTTTTTTTGTTGTTTTTAAACAGCAAAGGACTTCTGCATAATAATTAAGTACATGGTGAAGAATCAGAAACCAAAACCTGAAATAAAAGGGGAGTATGACTCAATGAGAAGTTAGCAAAAGCAGGACAGAACCAGACATTCTGAACATTCAGGCATCAGCCATAACCCTGAAGAGTCCCATATATCTATATAGTCAATGGGGATGTAACAATACACTCAACTCATGATTCAATTTCTCATGATTTGTTTTTTACAGAATAAGATTGCGGGCAAATTATGACTGAAAAATAACACATTTATGAGGTTGGGTGTGACTACAAAGCACAAACTTGCACAAATCCTTGCACATTTGTATAGATTTTTTTTTTTACCTGTCTCGCAATGCATCATTACATACCTAATATTAAAACATTTTAAGCCATTTGAAATAATAGAATGTCTAAACCTTTACATTATTTGGGATATAGGATAGTTGCCAAGAAAAACAATCATTCTGTAGAGCCTATATCCTATTTTCTATCTCACTGTTATTCAACTGTCATCATCATTCTGAAACCAGAACACAACAAATGGCTTTTAAAAAAACATTTGGCTTCTGGTCAAAAGGTTACCATCCTCCGCCCTGGATCTTAGGGAAATGTAAGCAGCATCTGTGAAGGATCATCAGCTGCCATTCAACAGTACTCACTGGGAAATCTTTCCAGCTGTATTGCAGTGGAGAGATACAGCAAACGCAATGCTGTAAAAGTTTATATGTGCATTTGTGTATTGGCACTGGGTAAACCTAAAAGCGTTTTTTATACGGTTCTGCTTCAGTAATAAAATTACAGATGTAAGTCCTAACCAAAACTGTATACCCTTTGGTCTAACGTGTGAAGGGCAGTGAATACACAATGCGGATTGAGTTGCAGTGGTATTCCCAAGCAGAACAGTGGCAGATCAGCATTCGATGATCACAGTATCCAATCATCGTCTCAGGTCAAGGCAGAAGGACTACCTTGAGTTCTGCCAAGGCTCACAATGATTAAATTGATGACTTTAACTTTTAAAAGAATACCTTGGCTAACACAACCCCTACGTCAGAGGACATTTGGAGATTCAGTTTCTTCCACAAACACGGAGCAAGATCCTTTAATGAGAAAAACAGAAGCTCAAACAACTGTTCTCGAAATTGAATCAGCTGGATGCTGTTTCCTCCATTTGATCCTGGAGATTCCAACATAATATATGGATATGTGTGTTAAGTTATATAAATATATAGAAGGTAATCTCTCTGATCTCTGTCTCTTCCTATATGAGTGTTTGTTTAAGAGAGAGAGCAAGACAGAGAACCTATGAGTGTCTTTGCCAAGTGAGGTTGCATTCAAAAACCCTCAATTATACAGTCAGGCTGTTGGAGACACTCCGGCTATTTGTTTGGAGAGTTTTATCTGCATGTCAGACGGCCATGAAATGGACTCCAAATTAAACGGCAGTGCTTGGCTGTTGCCGAACACCACTTTTCTAAACTGTTAAGAATAAACAGCCATAAAGTCTTTGAGAAGTGGAAGCTATTAATAAATGGCTCTAGGATAACTTTAAACAGCAAACACTGACGTAGTGTAGTTTGATATTTAGGATCCGAGCATCATCCGCAAGGGTCTGCGAGGACCCTATTGGAATTGATGTGTTTATTATTCTTCCAAAAAACACAACGGCTTTTTGGAGGCTTTATCATATCTAAAAAATTTAAAACTTTGCACACATGTCAAAATCTGGTGAAATTCACGTTTTTTAAATGTCTCCCGAAAGGGCGTGGCAAAATATGACAACGGCGCCACCTACAAACTTTCCACAGAGTGGCACCCTATGGGGAGCATTCACGTAATCATGTATCATGGGGAAACGCACCAAAAAGCCTCTTGGACTCATACCCTAAACCCAACAGGAAGTCGGCCATCTTGACTCGAACCTTGACTTTTGGCCTTTTTTGGCCATTTCCAGGCTCCATACTTTAACACACTCCTCCTATAGCTTTTATCCGATCGACTTCAAACTTGGTCAGTCCCGTCTTAAGACCTGGTTGATTATCACCTTTTTTTTTTAAAGTATTTGTTTTTCTATGAAACACAAGACTGTATATCTTGACCTTACATTTTCCGATCTGCCCTAGATTTGTCACATGCGATCTCAGTCCAGGCCTGAACACAGCCATGTATCAATAGTGAAACATAATCATAGCGCCCCCGTTGGCGACAGGAAGTAACATTTATTATGCAGCTTTGATTTTATTTATCATTTTGAGGAGGAGATATACGGAAATGGGTGAAACAGTGTATTAGAATTAGAAAGACAGAATACTGACTGTAAGTTACAATTTGTCTACAGTGTAGAGATCAAGTCACCTAATCATGGTGAACCACAGACTTTGGCTACACTGCACAGAAAAGACTGCCTTGTGTCATATGAATAAAATGAGCTTGAGGTAAATTGCTAAAACCACTTCCTAATCTCTGAGTCAAGGATGCCATTGTATATCTGCTGCAGTTGGTGTAATGTAAAACCTGCACCACCATGAACATGATAGAGCTGTTTAACAGGGTTAAACACATAGTTCAAAGATACGGCAAGCTGGAACAGCGCAATCTGATCCCAAATTGTACAGAGAAAGGTCAACTGTGCACCTGTCTGTATGGTGGTGGTGGTAGGGTGACCAATGCAACTTCATCCCCCCGCACCTCAAAACCCATCTCTCAACAGATATTATCTCAGATGACAAACTGAGGTAAATGGGCTTGACAAAAAATAATGGATTATCTGACAAGTACACAGCAGCCTGTGTGTTCCCCAGAGTGAAGGGAAAGCTTTAAAATAGATTTACAGTGAGGGAGTGCTTGCAGGAAAGTTACACTCCCTTCACTGTCATGCACAATCAGCATCTATTCCTGGATTTATATTACCCATTTGTATTCACCTTTTCTTAGTATTCCTCCCATTGCTAGCCTCCTCTGAAAAAATGACAAACAATGCAAATGTATTTCGCTGTGTTTTACATGTTTGACAACCTTTTCCTGTAGTTTTCCTAGTTCGTAAGGCCATGACCACGTGGGAGATACACTGTTTTTTAACATTGGTGCAAGGTGTTTCGAGTTTGCACTAACGACCCCCTGACACCAGGCATCTGAGAAACAAAGAAAGGAAGAAATAAAACTCTTTACATTACATACAGCAGGATTAATAATCAGGAATCCTGCCAGGTACCAGGAAATCTCTACTGTATCATCCCACACCTCAGTAACTGGATCCTATAGTAGAATTAAAAAGCAATGGGAGAGAAAAGAACAGACACAGAAACTAATGATGGACCCAAAATGAGTTTAGGAAATAACCCTACTGGTGCATGGGTTGTGTTTAACCGAAAATGTATATATTTTTTTAAATACTGACGGAAACTTGGCCATTTCGACGGATTAGAAAACCGCGGTTATCTATCATAAAGTAATTCACACCCCTGTCCAACTTGTGGAGTGTGCATATTAATTATCTATTGTATAGTCTTTTCTCATATACATAATCTTTGGGTAACATATTGGCCATCTCTGTGCACTCACAAATAGGGGTTGAAAAGATCTACACAACAACTACTGTTAGCTAGTATCATTCCATAGCAAAATGTCATGACAGCTGAATGTAATTGTGATGGCTTTGGTAAATGAGGTGAAAGAGCGGGATTGGTGTCGTGGATGAGCTTGTTTCAACAGTTTAAATATATATCACATTTGAAACGTGATCCAGCACTCGCTGTCTTTGTTCAGCTTTCTCTCTGTGCCCTTAAAAAAATTAAAATGTTATCAAATATGTCTTATAATTTAAAACAATGAAAATGAGGGATAATTATAGATTGTGCCTAAATTTTAAGGAACCTTTCAGTCAAAATGACGACGGAAAAGCCTAATGCAGCCTCTGGTTGGGACAACACAAAGAGTTTAGAAGGTCAAGGGGTTGTGGTCTGCATAGAACATCACTGGCCTACACCCTGTGCCAGTGTAAACCTCAAAATCCTAAATCAGAGCCAAAGCCTCCTTCTCAACCACAGAATAATTAAACTGGTAGGAATTGCATTTCTTTGAGAAGTAGCAAACAGATCCATCAATGCCACCCTCGCCTTCCTACAACAAAACTGTGCCAGCACCCACATGACTGGCATCCACCAGGGGCTTAGAAGGATCCTCCAGACTTGGTGCAGCCAGAACAGGAAACACAACACAAGATTTGGACAAACTCACTTACATAAATTATGCCACATTTTTAAGCAGGTCAGTTAATGGTGTAACCAAAGCGGAAAGGTTCTTACGAAAGCTACAGTAATAGCCAAGAAGGCCAAGGAACCGAATCAAGTCTTTCTAAGCGGAGGGAAGTGCAGTAGTGGTAGTAATAGTAAATGTTGTCAAATGATAACATTAAGCAATGCATGAATACAGCAGCACTCCAGACCTGCTTATGAATAATTGTTGATGCTATACACCAGGTTTAGCATTTGTGCCACCTGCAGGCAATGCTGTGTAAAATTCACAACAACTACAACTGTTCTCCCAAAAATACATAAATCTTTTTGTTAACCACAACTTTCCATATGTTACACTCCTACACACACTACGCCTCATTACCATTTCCCTTCAAATGAATCATCTCCATCATTGATTTATTATGTTGATGCAGCTTCTGGTTTGGGTGGGTGTTAAACCGTTCAATTATTCTGCATGATGAGAGCATACAAATTAATTATGATGTGTCAGCCCACAGCCAGATTCATGATCATCTTGTACCCAGTGACAGCGCATCATGGGAGGTGAAAGGTAAAAGCTGCCAGGAGTCTGCATTACAGTAAAACCTGTGGAATATGAGCCTTGTGCTGACACGAAAATGTACTTTTGTATCCTCTCATCCCTCATGATCATGTTCCTGTAGGTCTACAACACCCATATTCTTGGTTTTGTCTGAAGACAGATTTGTTATTGGTTGGAACATTCCCTACATTGAGCAACAACACGTTATGCCAGCAGTTATCGCTCGAGGGAAGAATACAAATTGACACCAGCACAACAGCTCATTAAGCTTGTCATTTTAATTACAGACTTCCAAGAATCCAACATGATTTTTTTATTAACAGCCGTTACGTCATTGTGGGCAATATTGCCATATTTCTCATCTTCATGTCATTAGAATTGGCTGACAACCTATTTGACAGAAGCAGGTATCTATATTTAATACACTTTATCTCCAATAGCTGATGTGTTTTTGTGCATGTCAAAAGCAATGTAAAAAGTTACTCCAACATTTTTGGACAGGGAAAGGGCTCATGAACAGATAACGCTAGCTCTTGCTAGCAAAGCCTGCTACTAACAGGCTAACATCAAGCTACTTTGGAAAATTAAATTTAAAAAAACAACATATAAATAAAAACAAGCTAACTGTTTAAAGTGATGTTACACTTTGTTTTGGTTTGTTTTAAATATGTGTGGGAAAAAATTGTTGTCCACTTTGTTGAACAAAGGTAAGTTGATGTTAGCAAAGATGGCAAATGCTAAAATTGCTGCTCAGAACAAGTGTGGAATTTGGCATACTCTTTATTAAGAAAGGTCTGTAAATATCCGCCTTGAGAAAGTTCTATTATTTATTTAGATGTTATTAGGATTCCTGTGTAAAGACTATCCTTCCACAGGTAAATAGAATATAACCTAGTGCACCAACTACATATTTACATATTTTTGTGTATTCAGACATCAGGAGTTAATTTTCTGCTCTACGTAATTCAGTGTCATATGGCTTCCTGGTCATGGAAATAATAATGTAGTAATACTGAACTACTGTATGAAGAAAATGTTTCCGAGTGGATCTGTTCCCCAGATGTTGTGTTTATAGTCCATAATGGCGAACAGAGAAAGACAGAGTTGACCCTCACACAACATTCAAAGCAACCCTATAAACAGCCTCTTTTCCTGGTTCCCATTAAAGTAATAAGATTGCAGACTTTCATTTAACTATGTCTGTTAAGTCACTATCTATTGCTGAATAAAGGGACTTCATGGTGAGGGTATAGTTTGTTACTTGTCAGTAAGTCACCCCTTCGTCCACAGATTGATTTGACTGCAGTTAAGTTGCTCAATCTAATAGCCAGTGATTCCATTTTTTAAAATGGACCAAAAAAGGTCCTCTTTAGAAACATACGTTCATACATAATATTTATTAGTTGAATAGTTTAATTTATGCAATGCTGAGTCTGACATCACAATGTCTATTTATCCCGTGAATGCCTGGTCTGGACAAAATGGTTGCACTCTGGGGATCCTTGGATTGGTGAAGGATTCCAGGTGCATTGAGGTTAAATTACACTGCAGCTGTCCAGCTGAAAAAACACACAAGACTTATACAAAAGGCCAGAGAGGAGCTCTTAGTTGACTATTGTCTCCTAGCTAACGTTCTGTCAAGCCAGTGCAACGGATTTAGCGTGCTCATGCATATACTGTGCACACTGAAGCAGTAGAATGGATGTTATTGGCTAGTGTAGAGTTGTTAATACTCATTTTAATGTTTCACATTTTGAGTATGGTTTAATCTATGCATTGCATTAAAAATTGATCTCAACTAAGGTCTGTGAACAAAGTTTCCTGGTTAATATCCCTGCAGGTGTGGAGTCAGTGTGCTTAGAATTAAAAGCATTTCCAATACAGACATAAATCCAGTGAAAAAATCTTTACCATAGTATGTTATGCTGTTTTATCCCTACAAACCCTCTGACCCTTGGATTATAAACTGCTGATTCGCTCATCAAACGCACTACAGGTTTCATTTGAAAGTCAGTGAGCAGCCCTCACTGAGTCATGCATGCATGTGAGTGCACGCACACACACCCATGGATGCACACTGACTGAAACAGACACACGCACACAAATTCAAACAAGAGAGCTTAGGGGAGATTTGTGATCTTGTAAAAACACATTGAGGGACGAATGGCTCAGACTAGTTGCACTTGTCAAACAGCACCTGCAGCGTGGGCCTTTCATGTTCTGCAGGCTGGAGAGAAACGCAGAGAGAAAGACACGGAGACAGGGAGAGAGTGGTTGTCAATATTAGACAGGCATTAACAAGCAAAGTGGGGGGATATCACAAGGAGCTCTTGGCTAGAGCTTATGCATGTCAAAACATTTTAGGTCAATCTCTAGAAATTGAGAGGTTTCTGGAAGACTCATTAAGAGTTAATTTGCAAAATCATATCTGTTTTGATTAATTTTCCGAATCATGTTTGTTTTTTTCTTGGTACAAGCCAATGCACCAAATGTTGGGCTGTTTCCATAAGTTTTCCAAAACGATTTTCCTAAACAAATTAAATGTGCTCTCAAGAGAAAATTGACATTTATCTGATTTTGCAAATGATCAGTTCTATATTTTTTTGTTGTTGTTTTATTCAAGTGGTTCTTATGATTCCCTATGAAAACCTTTGTAGTGCTAATAATGTGATATTCAACGACGTGACGTGATGAGAGCTGTTTTTTACTGTTATCCACATTACTTCTGTTTAATCACCAAAATATTTTGTGAAAGCATCAACTCTACAATTTCCATATCGAGGTATTTGGTCAAACATTTTGTGATATTTCTCCATAACACCCAGCCCCATGTTAATTTTTCCATCCATTCCAGCCATCCATTTATCCTGGGCTGGGTTGAGGGGTCAGCAGACTAAGCAAGGTATTCCAGACGTCCCTCTTCCAGCAATGTTTTCCAGCTATCCTGGGGGACCCTGAGGCTTTCCCAGGCCAGACAAGATATATAATCTCTCCAGCGTGTTCCTGGAGATGAGCATGTTCCACCACACTGACATGCCCGGAAAACCTCCTTTGGGAGGCGCCTAACAACCTCAACTGATCAGGTGCCCAACCACCTCAACTGGCCCCTTTCACAAGAAGGACTAAGTCCATTTATAACAGTTACATTACATTTATTTGACATTTCTCCAACATGCCTTTTTTCACCTACACAAATACAACAAACAGAGAAAATGCCAATCTTTAATACATCTGCATTTATAGGTTTATTCTTAGACTAAGACCAAAGGAAAAACCATAAAATACTTATTTCTATTCATGTTTTTTAACACTGCAGTGGACTAAAAATCTCCAGATTCCCTTTAAGCAGCAGATAACCAAGTCATTATATAAAAACACACTGAGAGATAGATGGATTGCTACCTTTATCTTGCAGCGTTTTCCAAACACATCACGTAAAGTTGGCTTGGCACTGACATAATCCTGTCTGTCCCCAGGTAAGAGAGAATACACCAGCTTAAAGCCGCTGTTGGGACGGACGCCAAGAAAACATCCATCTTTATTTAGAAGGCCTGGCTTCTGCCTCTTGGCATGCATGTTCGCTCCATGACTGACAGCTCTAACAATATGGATTCAGCCAAGTAACAGCCCGGGGCACACTGTAACTATAGCCATGTAGTGATTTGCGCTGTACCCAACATATATTAACTCTTCTCTTCTCTTTCCCTAACTGTCTCTCCCTTACAGACTCACGCCCACACATCTACCACAAACGCATGTGCTGTGTTCCCGGTTTTTCCCTCTATTCCTGTGTATCTGTGGATCAGGTTAAAAGCCCAGATATATCAAGTATATCTCTACCAGCTGTTATAGCTAGAATAGTAGCACTTTGTTGAATGTAACTGAGAAACATTGTTTAAGATGTATTTAACATGGTTTTTCATGGTTAACCTTGTAACATGTAAAGATGCTCAATTTCTGGCTGTGCTTTTATAGTAATTCATTATAGTGCAATTTTTTTTTGGTCTTGATGACTTCAACAAGAAAGAAGAAGACAGAAAAGTGTTTTCTGTAGCTTTTTGGTATTTTTAAGTCATATTTTTCCCTTTACTCTGGGTTTAGTTGAAAAGTGTACCATAGGCCTGCTTTTAAAATGTAATATAAAGTTATTTTAATGCCATAAAAAGTGGAATGGATAGATGCTAGAATGTACCCACCAAATGTGGATATCGAATGTGTAACTCAACACTTAGCAGCTAGTTAGCTATTAAAGGTTAGCCTAAGATTAGGGTTAGGTGGAAAGACAGGGTCTGAGTTAGAGTTACATCTTGTTACTGTTAGGTAGGTCATGTTTTCATGTGTAATATATTATAAAGTAGATTAACGCTTAATCCATAAATCAACCACTAGGGCCCCTGGACGCCTCAAGTCTCGTAATATCAGGCCCCACAGGCTTGTTGGTGTTTTAAAAGCAAACTGATCGTGGGGGTTAAAACGTAATCTAATCAGATCACAAGAGGACAGTGCTGTCCAACCAAGCCATTGTTTGGCATGCTACAATACAGCGACATGATACAGTGTTCACTAACAATTCAGTTCCGACTATTATCCCCTTATTTTAGCTAGATGCCCTGAATGAAACCAGAATACTATGCAATCATAAACATGGGAACACCGCACAGGAATCAACATCTGGGCCTCAGCGTGACCCAAACAAGGGTTATTTGAACCACCGTGCTACAACACACCGCCTTAAAAAGACGTGGTAAGGGATCTCATGGGTTTGAGCTGTTCCAGTTTATAAAGGTGCACCAAATATGTTTCTCTAACAAACAGTCTTACATTTCCTCGTCTTTTTTAAATTACAAAGCAGGTTGAGATGCTATATAGATACTGAAAAAGTAACAAAAGGCTCACTCCATAGAGAAATGCACACAGGCTGTATTCAGAAACTGAAACTTAAAATGACCCGCCAAGACAAGGTTGTGATATAACTATACTATATACAGGTAGAAAGTGCCACTACACAGCCATTACAGGCATTTCGTGGAGTCCAGAGTTGCAGAGTTTGCAGATGTGAACGACCTGGAAGCACTGACCAATCAGAGTAGTGCACCTTTTAAAGGGACAGGCGCTAAATGGAGTGTTTCTCCGGACAGCACAAGAAAAAGTAAGTGTTTTTGAACACTAATGCATATAAACATGTTCTAGTAGAAACTAAAAATACAAGTATGAACCAAACAATGTGCATATCTTGTCCCCTTTAATTTGACATACTGTTTAGCAATCTCAGGAAGCATGGAGTGAAACTGTAATTAACCCGGCATAACAGAACCATTGTTACAGCAAGGTTGTTAAAAAAAACTTCTGTGATGAAGACTAACTCTGGAATAATTTCCCAGCTCTTACTTGACTTTAAAAAACAAACAGTCATTACATGTTTGAGTCCAGCTCATTGAGTTATATTGTTGATATTTTGTTACTCTTCCATTTGCTTTTGAGAAGTCCAGAGTGGGCTCAGCGTCTAAACAGCATCTCAAAAGTTAGTATGGGCTCATGGCTCTGTTTGTAATGACAGATGGCAGAGATTTGGGCCTCTGGCATTTTATGTCATTGTTCGTTGGTGCACAGTTTCTTTTTTTTTTTGTCCATCCCATAGTGCAGTTCTTGTCTAGAAATGTATGCAATTTGGACTGCATGATTTAGCAACAACTAACATGTAATTATTCATTCATTATAACAATTGCCAGTGATTAATTGTTGTCAACATTTGTTTTCAGTCAAATAAAACACATGCTGTAATAAAAACGTGAGTGGAAGTGATGCGTGTGGACTGTTTGGTAGAGTGTTACTGATTATGGAATGAAATGTAAAATCAATGTGTAAACACCAACTTCCTCTTCAGCAGCTGTGTTCCATTGTGCTCCAACATTACTGGTCTATTACAAAACATATTGAGGCCATTGCATTGTATACTCTGGAATATGGTTTTTGTCTGTTTGTTTAAAGTTTTATTTTGTGTTGAACTTGGCTAACTTGACTAAGTGGGGGAAAAGTAATGTACCATGACTTCTTCGTCATAGAAGAAATTCTCATATTCCCAACAAAGTTTTTTGTTCTTGCGTGGTATTTCTGGAGAGTCACAACTCCATGTCACTCCTGTGTGATGAAGAAGAATTTGCCGGGCATGTGGATACACCTGACATACCACAACACTAAAGGATCCAGGCACAATTATGAAGGAGACTGTGTGCAATACAATAAGAGTATAGTCTCAGAGTTCCTAGAAGCTGATACATGATGATACAAGTTTCTGGAGCAGACATTACAGTAGACAGCACTATAAATCTTAGTGTTAAGGAAGTTTATATATAATGATTGTTTTCTTAGTCCCGTTGTGATGACTCCCAGCGCCTAAACTCCTCACACCTACATGAGAAAAGAACCCCTTGTTGAATTAGTTATTTTTATTGAGTTATTATTGGGTTTGTACAGTTGCAGCAACTGCTAAACACAGTGTAACACCTAAAGAATGCAAATTAGCAAAGGTTGTTGAAACATCCATCATCCATCCAACAACCACCCAATCATTTCAGTGATCAGGCCCATGAAACGTACAGGCCCTGAGGCAGCAGCTGTCATACCAGTGCACAGTCTGTCATTACCTAACAGCATTTTGACACGGCCGTGTGTCTGCAGATGGAATTCGAATCATAATTTTTCTTCCTTCTTTTAGAAGGTGACAAACACCCGGGGCCAGATGCGTAAAACTCCGTGGATTCACGACAAACTACCTGTTCCCGATTGAACACCCATTAGACCTGTCAGTAAGAAATACAGCAAAGAAAGTGCAATTTCATGTGTTGCATTAGCGAGCAACAGTTGCTACGCACAGCTGTGGCTATTTTTAGCGTCTGTACTGCTAATTCATCACATTTCTGCAAACCGCCATCAGGATTAAGTCTCAGTCAGTATTTTTTATGACCAGATAGAAGGAAAATGATTGAGTGTTCATGCTGAAAGTTTAAAAGTGCTTCTCAACTCAGGATCAAATCAAACATTCACTAACTCCAGTAATGAAAAATAATGCTGGAATCCACTCAGAAAAAAAAAAAGTTTATAAATGTGTTGTGACATGAAGAACATACAAGCCCCTGTGAAGGGTTATGAGAAAAATAGTTAAATATTACAAAAGATAGGTTTGAGTATAATTACCAGAAGTGAGTTAGAAACAGTGGAAACTTTTCACTTTTTCATTCATCTCCTTATCTTTTCTGCCACTGTATTAGTAAAACATGTAGAAATCATGGAGGTGTGCACATTCTGCCTTTATTAATAAACAGGTAACACCTGGGAAAGAGTATGTAGGTTTTTTGTTTTTGTGCATAAACATTTATCTAACCCCTGGACTGCTTCCAGCTCTTCCATGGGATTGTACTTGAGAAATGTATAGTCAGTTCAAACAATATATGAAAAAGAGAACACTGCTTTATAAAATGCTTATTTATTTAAATGTATTCCTTAAATAAATTCCTGAATAGCTGTAGTGAGATACTCCAAAGATCCTTCACTAAGGTAAAATACCTGTGGATACCCAGGATGTTAATTATATCTCTGTTTGTGTTTGCCCGTGTATGAACATACTGAAAGCTTTATTGCATTCGACTGCAGTTTTTTTTATTCCAAATACTTATAATGAATAATGATCTTGTGCCTCAAACCATTGAAATAGCAGTAAAATGGCTGCACATGACAAATGATACTATGTAAGCAGTAATATCTTCAGAGGTGCTTATTTTCTATCATATATCATTAGATATAGATTCTGTATGGCTAATAATATTTTTATCAAAGAAAATACCAATCATAGAATAGTAATTAATGATATGAAATAACGAGAATACAAAGCATTCCACAACACTTTGTTTACCTGGCAACACACCTAACAATCTGGGAGTAGCAAACCTTTAATTGTGTGTCAATAGGGGTTTCGTTCTGTACTCGATACCTCTTTATCCTGTTATTTTAGCATTGAAAACAATAAATATTGCACAACATGTCAATAAGTGTCAAGTGAGTGCTCTTAATCCTCACTTGGACGGCGTACCAGGGTCATGCTTGGATGAGTTTAGTTTGTTTGGTTGAAGTTACGGTAAAGCATTCACTGAGAACTGCGTATCCAAGCCAGAACACACACAGTTCAGCATGGATAATTTTCCCTGAGCTAAACTGTGTCAGACAAATCCATGTCTTGCCTCCAGGTACACCTTGTG